>OZ021721.1:25691044-26083976 GCA_963978545.1 Linyphia triangularis | reverse complement strand
CAGCTTTTCTTGATGCTCTTTTTTGATATTTTTTGATTAAAAGAAACCATGCATAATTTTTCCGTTTTTTTTTTTTGGGTGGGGGGGGGGGGGAATTAATTTAGGATTATGCATGCTTTTAGGACGCCCACCGAGTGCATTTGATAAGTCAAGCAAGCACAGGAAGTGTAGAAAAATGCAATGTAGACTCCTATAAATTAATTTATGCTTCTCAAATTCCTCTTTTCACAGAAATAAGAGGATACATTTCTAAAATTCTAAGGGAAGTAATGACCAAAAAATGGAGCAAAAATACAAACAAGCAATTAAGACAACATATTATTAATTCTTCATTTCACAATGTCGCCTCATCAAGTACTATTCATGTTCTTTAAGGAAAATCTCTCTAAAAGTAATATGAGGTGATTCGGCAAACAAACATTTATAAACAGCAAACGTGGCACTCAATTTTGCAAAAAAAAAAAAAGTATAGCAATCTTATAATGAGACAACCATCGGAGCTAAAATCAATTCTCATGTTTTGCTGTATATCATGGAAATGAGAATAATGAAATATCCATAAAAGTTTTGGAGATATAAAGCAGAAAAAGTTCACACTTTAATTTGTAAGTTGAGTTGTGGCGGAATATAACTAGTACACCAGATAGAGGAAAAAAAGCTGCATTTCATGAAAAAAGTCTGTAATTTTACACATCGATAGAATATTTTATTCTAATCATTTTACTAAGTGGAGCCACTCGGTTTTCACTTCCGGTCGAGTCTTTATACTAGTTCAAAGTTATGCATAAAATGTTCGTTTTTATCAATAAAACTTCAGTCGCAGTCAAAATCATGATCTTTACAGACATGAGTACTGTGTTAAATTATTACGCTTAGATGAAAGATTTAAAAAATAGTAAAAGAAGTTCAACCGGAAGTGCTTCATATTTCGACCCGAAATCTATCTATAACAGCTAAAACTGCCTCCAGCTGCTTAAACTACATGTATGAAACATATGCTATTAATAAAAAGGGAATTTTTATGATGTTTTATGAACTAAAATCAAAAAAGCGACTTCCAGTAGTGGTTTTAGATTTATTTGAGTTAGACTTCTTTGTATTTTACCACCTTCATATAAAGGGTCATTATTAAAAACTCTCAATACTTCATGTTGTTGCATCTAATTATAAGGATGGATATGCTCAATATAAAATGGAAAATTTCAACAGGAAATGACTGAAATTCTGACCGAATGTCTGCTTATAAGGAACTGATCCTGCTCATAAACCAATAAATATATGTATTACGGTGATATTGTCTCAGATAGCCGGAAGATTTAATTTATTGTTTCAGAAAAAGAAAGATGATTATGCTGAGTGTAAAATGGTAAATTTCAACCGGATGACTGAAATTCCGACCGGAAGCCTGAAATTCTGACCGGAAGTCTGAAATTTTGACCGGAAGTCTGTTCATACTAATTTTTTTTCAATACAAGTCAAGTTTTTACATACAATTAAGATATGACAAAAATATAAATCTAACTAGTTGCATTCCTCTCAAATATGGGCTAAGGCAGGAGATTATTTTCAAGGGATGCACTCCCTTTTTTGGGAGGAGGGGGGAAACGAAAGCTGAAAATTTTAGTTTTCTCATTGATTATACTTTCAGATATTTAATTGTATTTTAGAAACAGATTGAATTTTTTTCTAAACTGTATAGAAATAGCTTTTTTTCCCGCACTTGTATGAGTCAATCCCAATTGAAACCCATACGTGTATTTATAAGCTCAGTGCAATGGTGATCAATGATTGGCTCAAATTCTTCGCGAGATATATCGATCTACTTATACAAATCAGCTTTTTTGCACCTAGAGGTAAGAAATTTGGTTGATAGAAGCTTTAGTACATGGAGATTGTAGAGAACGTATTTTAAATTCAATTAAAAGTAGCTTTCATTAAAATTGAATGACATTAAAAAAATTCTTGGAATGGCAACGATAATTTTTTATTACATCAGAATAAAACCAAAAGTTATTTTAATGTGTCTCCCTTATTTTTGTGATTATTTTTATGTATCACAATCGTCTGCCCGCCAAGCGGTTCGATTACTACTATAATTTTCCATATATTTACTGTTAATCGGCGCTCTGCGCATGCGCCGTTTGAAAGCGTAACATAATATTCAAATAATATTATTAATAACATAATATTCTGATGTAAACATAACGGCTACGATTATTAAAATTCACCGAAAGCTTTCAAATCATTTCGACAATTTTTAATATTTCTTCTTATTCCCAAGTAAATATTTATTCATTTTCTTTAGTATTTAACCTTGAATATCAAAATGCTTTCTTTGGATAATTTTCATTTGTATAGTGGTTTTGTTTTTTCCTGTGTAACAAGTTCCATACTATTTAATCTAGAATTTAATAAATTTTTTGTATTATACATGTTTTACTATTTACACCAGACTATTTTACAATTTAGACCAGCGTAGTATTTCATTTTCGATTTTATTTCTTTGGTGCTTTATTTTGGTCGTAATTATGAAGTTGGTAAGGGGGCTCTACTTTTTTTTTTTTTTTTGTTCTAAAATTTTTTGAAGAATATTAGGTTTTTTTGTTACATATTTAAGAACTGTTTTTATTTTCAGTTGTATTTTAATTTTGTTTTATTATTTATAATTTAACTTAATTTGTTAGCCACGTAGCAAATAAAAACTGACAAATTGCAGATCTTACAACCTTCAAATAATGTATTTCCTATATTTAGAATTGGCGATACATTTACGAGTCAATAAAACAGGTAAACATTTAGGAGTGGCACCAACTGGTAACCTCCTGATGGAAGAGTACCCTTCATAATTTATATTTTAACTTAATTTTATGATTATTTATGTTTTAATTTACTTTTAGTTACTGTGTTTTTGATTTTTGCGATATTTCTGATTGTTTAATGAAAAAAATCGCCATTTTGCTTCACACTACATTCGTTCCACTTTTTCTTAAATGTAAACTTCTATGTCTTTCAACGGTTCCCTAGCAGCGCTGGGTCACACTGCTAGTATTACATATTGGTATGTGGCTACGAAAGTCATAATACAAATCTTAGAAAAATTTAAATTATTACTCACTGATTTAAAATAATTTTTAAGGACTAGACACTTTACTGTGTAATTTTACATTTTACTGTATAATAAATATTAAAAAAAAAAAAAAAAAAAAAAAAAAGCGAAGCATTTTTAAATATCAAGCAAGAATTTTTTTATAAATCAGTGGTTGACAGAAACCAATGCATTTTAATAATTTATTTTCTGCTACAATATATTATGTATTAATGCCAAGGCGAAAGATTTTTTCTTATACGAATTTTCTTTTTCTAAAGCTATGAAAGAAATTTTTCCGATAACAGAGAAGAGCCAAAGCCGATAAATTTGTATTGTGGCAAAAATAATGAGTGAAAACTTTTTTTTCTATTCTAACAACAGTAGAAGCCGATGTAGTCATGGCCTGGATTGGACCTGTGGTTGAGTCGAGGATATATTGGCTCGTCTGATTACTACATTTCATTTATCTTTTACTCTCTTTTTTAATTTTTATATGTTCACACGTTTAGTGTAACTCTCATCTGTTCATCAAAACTTTTATTGCATTTAAAAGCAATACGTTAATTAAATTTAAAAAAACAGAAGAATATACAAAGGCACTCGTACCAAAAAACAACACTTAAGAAAAAGATCTTAAATATGTTCTTCAAAAAAGAAACTGAAGTAACAAGTTTTATGAGAAAAGTTTCAGGATGTTTATTACTCATTTCAACTATTAAAAAACCGTAAAAGAAAAACAACTGGTCAAAATGTAATGAAATTTGATCTTATATACTCTAAGAAACGGGTTACGGTATGGCGTAAGAAAAAGTATTTCGAACTATTTCTTTTCTTACGCCATACCTCTTTCCCCCTTTATCGCGTGTTTGCGAGTATTTCTTTTTTAAGCGCTTTTTGAATGTTGAACTTAAATTATAATCACCTCTGAGTACTTATAATTTAAGTTCAACTTTCAAAAAGCATGATTTGAAAATTATGAAATTTTTTTCTTATGCCAAATTCAAGGCTTTCAAAAAGCAATGATAATGCATAAGAAGAAAAAAAAATAGTTCGAAACGATTTTTTTCTTATGCTATACCTTTTTCCGAGTATATATATATGGGTCAAATTTTAGGTCGGTCCTGACCAGAGGGTTTTTTCACAGCTTTTGAAAGTTGAACTTTAATTATGAACACTTTTGAATTTTGATCTTCGATGTTGTCTCAAAATATATTTACGAAAACATGCTTTGCACTTATTTGTTATTAACTACATGTATACAGATACATTATATTGTCTTGCTAATAAAAAATAGTCTTTTTGAAGTTATTTCAAAATAGACGCAGCAATCATTAATAACTTTTACAATACTTCAAATCAATAAATCTTTTCTATCATCGATTTCCTTAAGTATCCTGAAATCACTTTTAAAAATAGTCCATGATTTTTCCAGAATAGGGGAAGCTAAGCAAAGAGCATTGTTTGTCGGTTGCTATCTTCAAGCAGGTAAGACGACAAACTGTCTAATAGCATCCCATTATAGAAGTTGGTTAAGAGGAGTGGTGCAAGTGAAAGCCTTTATAACTAATCGATCGTCTAAGCTCGCCTTAGCTGTCGCCAAGTCAAGTTCACTTACGACGCCTTTTGTTTGGGCGACAAGAGAAGACGTTTTACACCTCTCCACTTATTTTTTGAGGACATCCTCTTCTTTGGGTGGTGACAGGGAAATTCCTTTCACTTTTCTGACGAGGGGGCAGAGAACGCGTTATGTTGTTAATTGTTATTGTGGAAGGTATTTTGAGATGAAGGAGGATATCGATGCCACGTAGATCCATTTTCTGCAGAGCTGTGATGGTATTAGTTACATCTGATATTTGGCAATTAGAGCTTAAGCTAGTAGTAGTAATAAATAGTACTTGTGCATTACAAAGGAAAAAAATTATTATGATTGATAGTCCTACTGCAATTACAAAAAAAAAAAAAAAAAAAAAAAAAAAAAGATTAATTGAAATTAAATTATTAACTAAATAATTCTGTAAAACCAGGGAGTACTTAATGAATAATTTTCAAGTACAGTATTCACGCCTTCTTAGTTATAGTTTGGTACTAATATTGTAGTTTACCACTAAAGTATTCTCGAATAGAGTGAGATTCTACATGATGCGAAGAGCTCACCAAATATTAAGAGTAAGGATTATTAAGAATCAACCGATGGTTTCCTCGTTCTTCAGTGAAAAGATTAGAGTTTCTTATTATTCAAATGCATATCATAAAATTGTAAACTCATTAGTAAAAACAAACACCTTTAATTTACCTTGTGTATCCCCTGAGTCTTTTGCATTGTTTTAGGTGTAAGTTATTAAAATCAAAGACACTATAAAACTGTAATTGTTCCTATTTATACCGACCCCGACTTGGTGGTAAATCGGAGCATTGCTCAAAAAATATTTGTTTCTTTGTTTTCAGAATCAACAAATTAAAAATGCTTGACTATAAGAAAACTATAAAGTTTAGACCGACCATTGGAGCTTAATTTTTACACGACCAAATTTCTTCCAATTCTTTAACCAAACAAACTCAATACGAAACTATAAAATCTTTAAAAAAATGACAATAATGATAACAATGATGATCGCGAATAAAATATTAAGGCATTTACCATTCATTTAAGTGTACACAAAAAGAGATTAACGTTGCTCTAGAATTCGAATATACTTGTACTCACTCGGTCAGAAAAATCATTTATACTTTCTTGTATCCAGTTCAGAGTTCACTGTTAGAACAATCATTAAAGTTAATAAAGTCCATTCAATTACACATTGAAAAGGAACTAAATCCTGAAAAGTTACAGAAAAAACACCAAAAAAACTAGGATTGTGGAACATTGCAAAACTTTCAATTACACTATTATTCTGACGTGGATTGGTATTATTTACCGTTTTTATATTTCAATCATTGATTTAGAAAAAATGTCCGGTTTGGCAAAATTTTTAGCGATAAAATGGAAGTTTAGAAAAAAAAAAAAAAAAAATGCTAGTAAAATGGCGATTTTGCGATATACTTTTCCTTAATTCTCACATTATCCTTTCTTGTAAGTGAAACACAGTGATTTTGATCAAAATCGCTTGAGAAGATTTTTATAAATCACTGAAAAACATGATTTTTCAATGTATATCAATGTTTCAACTTATGTAATTTTGACAAAAACCTTGAAGATCGTAGGCCAATTCGTTCGAGAATTATGCACGCATTTTTTCTAGACCATTTTTATGAAATCCAAATCTTCCAAAATGAAGTAAAATGCAAAAAAAAAAAAAAAAAAAAAAAAAAAATTGACCGAAAACTATACTTACATTACTTTATGTAAACTTAAGGGTAATTGAAAGTAATAAAAAAGTTAAGCGTTTAAATCCCAGCAAATTTAAGGACAACTTTTATACAAAACATGACTCTTTACAAAAACAAACATGATACAAGACTTTAAAATCTAAAAAAAAAGAAAAAATCTATACTTAAGCTTAAGCTAAAAAGAACAACTACAGAAAATTCTTCTTTCGATTTTTATTTGAGGAATGTCATTTGCTGATTTGAGATTTTTTGAAATTTAGAAACAAAAAATAGCTGTAGGAGTAATGTTTTATTTGAATTTCTTTTTTAAAAAATCAGTGAATTGTGTATTGCAAAATCTCCTTTTTTTGTATAGTTTTCGAAAAATTCTAATACACAGTTATAGAGGGGAGGAAATAAAGCACGTCGAAGTGAAAAAAAATTCTTCTTCAACAGTGAATAAATACGAAGTCAATTGACCCGATTCCGGTAAAATAAGATTCCTCGCTCCAAGAAAAATACAAACGTTCAGAAAAAAAATTGCTAGAATAATTAGGAAAATTTATTTTCTACAATTGAACTCCGAAATGCTTTACATTTTTTCATTGTAGAGTGAAATCAAACAAAATAAGTTATTCATAAAAACATTTACTTTGTACTGGAATTTTTTCAAGAACTCTCGATTGGTAATATTTTTAATTTAGTTTGTTATCGAGTCTTTAAAATTGGTACATTTAGTTACGGTCTTTAAATTAGTTAATTTCAAATTCAATAACGCTGAGCATTATCAGTCATGACGGCACTGTTTATACGGTACTTAACACTTAACACTTGGACAGCAATAATGCTGTGTTTTGTACAAGGGCAATTCTCTGCTATATGCACAGGACATTTTGGCTCTTTTTTATACTCTTTAGCATATTATAATTTTTAAATTATGATCAATCTAGTAGTTATGTTTTTTTTAATATAATATTAGTTTGTTTCAAGGTTTCATGAAAAAATAATTATTTTAACTAGGTAAAATATGCATCTTTTTACACCGACGCACGGGACACGTCTATGTCCCGTGCGTCGGTGACTAATAAATACGTATTTGACCTAGTTAAATCAATTATTTTTTCATGTAACTTTTCCACAAACTAATTTTATATACAACAAAAACATAACTACTAGATTCCTTATAATTTTGCACTTCTAATTCATTTATGAGAAGAAAGAAGAGCGAAAATATCCCGTACGTCAACTAGAGAAGTGCCCACAAATGAACTTTTTTTTAGCGACAGCTGTTTTTTTGAAGTCTAGCATTTTAGAGTACTATAGAGATTTTCGTAAGCAATTCGATTTATTTTCTGAAAGTTTCCATTAGAAAAATATTTTAACTTATTTTATCATATCATGTTGGAAAGAAGCTGCAATAGAATCTAACACTTTCGCAGTATATGCTAAATGGGTCTGTTTATATCATCTAAAATTATATTTACACTTAGATACTCCTTTACAAAATCTTTTTATCACAAACTGTTTCAAGAGCATTTCTAAAGACCTTGAAACAGCTTATTTCCTTAGTGCTTTGTTTGGACAGGAAATTATACCACTAACGTGCTGTGGTTCTAAATGTATTAAAAATAGCCATTTACTGATTAAACCACTCTAATGATCGAGTATCGTTACAACACCCCCAATGCGAGGCTTAAGCATCACAACAAGAGTACACTACTTTCTACTTGCTCTTTCCAAAATTTCTCGACACATTATCAGAAATGATTTTTTACTTAGCGGAGTAAATTAGGTCTAAACCATAGCAGGTTAGCTTCCGAGCTAATTTATTCCTCTTTAGAATTGGCGTCACATGTTTCGAATAAATTGTAGAAAAATATGTTACTTTCAAAGGTTTTGCCCCGATTTCCCTTGAAGCAATCTCGCAGTGCGCAGTTGCTCCTATTAGAGTTAGAAGAATTTCTATCAAAGGAATAACGTTGATTGTTCTGAGAAGCTGCGTATAATTAAAGGAAAGTCATTAGCTGAGTTTAGAAGGAAATCGAAGCGTTGGTATTAATTCCCTTAGGGCAATTTTCTCTTTATGTTGCGTAGTGTGGAATAGAAGTTCGAATTATTTTCAATTCAGAAGTATGTATATTAAACATATTTATAGAAATAGCTTTTTTTAAAACTAATAATATATTTGAAGTTATAATTATGCTGGAAATTACAATTGAAATGTTAATTACGAACTTATTATTTTCTCTTTTCAATTAAATGGAAAGTAGTTTTAAAAATGCGTCGACCTGTAACTTGGTAGAAAAATTTCAAAAATGTTAATTTTCTATTAATTATGACTTATGACAAACTATAAAAAATATATTGAAGTTCCTATAATGTCTCTTTTAGAACACAATACTCTAATATGAAGGTTTTAGTTGACTTTTCTATTTTATCTGGTAATTGTATTTTATGTATAACTGTAATTGGATTGAATTGTGTAAACATTTTAGAAAACAGCTTTATTTTTAGCAAATAGAAATTTGGAGAAAACACATGCAATGTAATGTTTTCCATATATTTCTCTTCGAATCTTTTGAATTCGGAAGAAGTATGTATAAATTAAACATATTTATAGAAATAGCTTTTTTTAAAACTAATGATAGATTTTTTAGATTTTTTACACATTTTAGGAGATTTTTTTTCACATTTTGTATGTGTGTTTCCCTTTCTTGGGGATCAAAACACAGAAAAAATTTGTTATGCGAAACATTCATTGTTTCTAGAGGATATGGAAGAAATCACAAGTTAAATTTTGTTTGAATCTATCTAGGCAGAACAATATATATATTTGATTACCAAGAATGCATTATTACAAAAATAAATGGTTAAGTATGAAATGTTTTTTAGTGTCCAGTTATCTTCTGCTCATTAAGATATCTGTATCAAAAAATATTCTACCCTGGGCCTTAAGCCCAACTGTATTGTTTTCGTTTAGTCAAAAGTGTGTTCTGTCCCCACTTTTCAAACGTATGGTAAAAAAGGCTTCAATCAACGTCAGCCGGTGCCGGTTCCCGATGGAGTAAGTTGGATGAACAAGTTTGCGTGTAGCACTATGCTGGTCCGTTGAAACTTTTCATTCTGCAAGTTCCATACTGACTACTCTTTCTTGATGCAAGGGGAAAACCGCACTATGCTCTACAGATCTGTTAATAATCAAGATAGCTATGGCATGTTGGATGTCGTAGAAGAGTTGAGCATGTTGGTGGTACCGAGTATACCGTCGGTGGTACCATTTCCTGTTTGTAATTTTTCAAGATAGCTATGGCATGTTAGGGGTCGATGAACTCGTCTTAAAGATTTATGGCCTTTGTGAAATACCGAGTGTACCGTCGGTGGTCCATTTACAGTTCCCCCCCCCCCTTTTTTTTTTCAAAATAACTATGACATGTTGGATGATCTTGAACTCGTCTTGAGGAGTTGAGCATGTTGGTGGTACCGAGTATACCGCCGGTTGTACCTTTACCGTTTTTGTCAATTTTCAAAATAGCTATGGCATATTGGATGTCCTTGAACTCGTCTTGAAGAGTTGAAGATATTGGTGTACCGAGTGTACCGTCTGTTGTACCATTTTTGGTTGTAATTTCTCAAAATAGCTATGGTGTGTTGGATGTTTATAAATTCGTCTTGAGGAGTTGAGCTTGTTGGTAGTACTAAGTGTATCGTCGGTTGTACCATTTCCGGTTTTGTCATTTTTCAAAATAGCTAGTGCATGTTGCGTTTCGTTGGACTCATGTTGAAGAATTTCGACCCTTGTTGGTACCGGATGTATCAAGTATGGTACCATTTTCGGTTTGTCATTTTTCACGATAGCTATGGCATGTTGCGTGTTCTTGAACTCATCATGAAGAATTTTGACCGTTGTTGGTACCGAATGTACCATATATGATACCATTTCCAATTCATCAATTTTGAAGATAGTTATAGCAAGATAGCTATACCCAATATGTTTTAGCCCAAGGGTATTGTTTTCAATTGCTCAAAAGTGTGATCTGGTGTCCGTCTCTACTAAATCTTTAGGCATGCGCAGGAAAAGCATTGTGTGGGCATGCGCCCTTTCCGTCTGCTTGTATAAAAAGAAATAGAGTATGCTGATATTGTTCAGTTGTATTGACGTATCGATGTTTTATAAAACTCAAATGAAAAAAGAAAAAGATTGTGTAATGGTCTTGGATTTAAGGCCTAGGGTAAATTGCACATCGGCCCTAAATCGATTATAATGTTTTTTTTTTTATCTCTTAATAAAGCAATCACAATTTCTCCAGAAGCTTTTGCCAAATATAAGCTTCGAACTAGAATAGCACTCTTACTGGGAAATGCAATACATGCAAATATATACAACAAATACATAAATCAACGTAATATCAGAATTTTCGTGCTTAATTACTTTCTTGACATGAAAAAAGCCTCTTATATTTACATCCTTAAAAGTCAAAGCTACAAAACAATTGACATTTTGTGTATAATTACAATATCCTTTGTCTACCACAATTAAGTTTATGCAGTCTGAGGGAATTTGTTTGCGTCAATAGTTTTATTAGTGCTTGTGCGAAAATATTTGAAGCGCCTCGCTGTGGCATAAATTAAGTATATTTGCACACATTTAAAAAAAATGTATATTTGTCTAACGTCTTTCATTATTTTAATTATTTGATGTCTAAAAAGTAATATAAGTAAAAAAAAATTATTTCAAAATTAGGCATAGATCTATGAAAGAATCTGTTTCTTAATAACACTAAGAATGTAAAGAAGTTGGTCTTAACTGCACTCAACATTTCTTAAATTAAAATCAGAGTTACGTATTTAGAATAATATTTAAAAAGAAATATATAGTAAATGTTTAAAAAAAACTAAGACCTTTCGCCCATTTTCTTACAAGATCTAAAGCACTTCACAAAATATAATATATACACTGTTATCACTATTGAATATTTAACATTGGGACGATAGAAACTGTTTTAAAAACTTTTCAGTGAAAAATCATAATAAGTCTTC
This sequence comes from Linyphia triangularis, assembly GCA_963978545.1. NCBI lineage: Eukaryota > Metazoa > Arthropoda > Arachnida > Araneae > Linyphiidae > Linyphia > Linyphia triangularis. The sequence goes on along the minus strand of OZ021721.1, from coordinate 26,072,545 downwards.
AAAAGTCCATACCTCACTTTTCAAATAAAAAGTAACAGAAACTTAACGATTTCTTGCATTTTCTCATCTTTCTTTCTCATATTCTTCTGAACTCGACGTCTTTTTTCACAAGTGTTCCTTATTCTAATTCACTTCTCGCCTCCGCAAAATTCAGTCTGATTACTTGTGAAATTTTGAATTTCGAATGTGTGATTCTACCTCCTTCTTGGCTCCTTCTGGCGGTTTGATGTTTCGTTTTTGTTAAGGAGCTTCATTCCCACCTATAATACAGAATCGAGAAAGAATGAAATTCTTGCTATTGTGTTATCGGTGAAGAGACATTGCAGGGGTACGGTGTGATTTTCTTTTTTTCCCCACTCTGAATGCTTCTGACTATTGTTGAGACGTTTTTATACAATACTCAATAAAGGCAAAGAAACTTTGATTTTATAGAAAACTCGAACCCTGCTTTTTTATTCAAATTTAACAGTTTTTTGTTCGTATGCATTCATTTTCTTTTCAAATTCCCTGCAAAGGCTTATTTAATTATGCCATTTTTGGAGTGTTTTATGAAATGTTGCATGTAGCTTGTTTAACTGCATATATGAACAGCTTAGAAAAAGTATATTCACAGATATATATTTGGTAAACCCGCGTAAAGAAAACTGATTTTTATTACATCTCATTGTAACGGATAGAATTTAAATATTCCAAAACGTAGGTTGTTATCTTATAAATCTTTCATCGCTTTTATTTCAACTTTGATATGTAAAACACACGTCCATACAGCAATTTTACACTAAGCTCTGCCGCCATTCAAGAAAAAAAGCTTTTCTTAGATGAAATGAGGGAATTTGATCATTTCCTCCAATATCAGTTATTCTTCTTCTTAAAATAATTTCTTTTTTACAACTTTTTAAATTTATCATGCTTTGTTTGAGTGTATTGTATTAACCATTAGAGACGATTTTGAAATGGATAAACAGTTATTGTTTTTAACTTCTACCTTTTGTTTATTTACATCAATTAAAGTATATTTTGAATTTTTCAGATTTTTTTGGAAAATTATTATTTTTTTTGATTTTTAAAAAACACTAAATTGAACCACAATCGCAATTTATTAGCAAAGTAAATACCTGAAATTTCAATTGCCAAGTTTTCTTATCAACCGTCCTTAATGGGTTAAGTTTGTGATAAAGAACTTTAATAGCTTTTGATTTTTTAGATTGTAAGTGATGTTAAAATGTAAGTTGACTTGTTATTATAAATAAAGCAGTTAATGTAGAAGGTTTTCAGTTGTTAACGCCTTTTTTTTTAAATATTTTTTTCGGGTACCTGAAATATGTGGTTCATTTCTTATCTCTCATTATATCTTTTGCACTTCAAGAGTGTAGTTAAGTAAAATTAATAATTATTAATATATTAACTAGTTTTATAGCTTTCATAATTAGACCAATTCTTTCTTGGACCAACTTTCTAGAAAACTGATTGATGTATGATTGTTAAATGTATTTGTTCCGTAGAGATTCTAAGAAATAAACCTTGAATTTTCCTTTTATTGAACTTTTTTTTTAATATTACTATAACATTTTATTATTTCTTATGAAATTTACTTAATATAGATAGTCAGCCTGTTCCAAAGACCTTAGGCTTCATTTTTTGAGCAAAATATCTTAAGAAGTACTTTTCTAAAATATGATAATTTTTCATCTAGTATAACAACAATAATAGAGGGTTATTTATGAAATTTTGTTGAAATAAATGGTATTTCTTTGTTATAAATTTTTTTAACGTTTTATAAACTAACTTATACTTATTCTATGTAATAAAAATCACACCAGTTACATTCCATTCAAATTTTGTAAATAATCTTTTATTTCTGTCGTTTCATCTTAAAAAAATCTTATGTTTTAAAAGCAATATTTCGTAAGATATAATTACTCAGAATTGAAATATTAAGTTTATGATGGGAACAGGAAACGTACCCTCTTAAGTTAAACGTCATAATTATTTTATCCAATTGAAAAGATGGTCCAAATTATTTATCATTCGAATAGCGTCACACGTATATTTTTTATTGGTAGAAGTTAAATAGCTTAATGATAATTATATATATAGTTTATTTGGGAAAAACTAATATAACACTGACATACATAGCTCATCGTTGCATTTTTTAAAGAAAACGATGCTAAAAAATTAATAGTTTTTAATACAATATACATAGTGTGTTTCCCTTTTCAAATTGTTGAAGGAAATTTGTTTGAAAATATGTATTTAACAAATAATTTATCCTTTGTATTAAAAATTTCATACAAATGTTTGCATAGTCTACCACTCATGGAATTTGAATATGAAAAATAATACTGAAAATATGAATATGTATTATTGAAATGATTAAGTTGACTATTTTAATCAATTTGCAAAAGTAAGTAAAAATCAGATTAAACTGTTTATAAAAAGAAATATATGCTTTAGTGATTGTAAGCATTGTATTTTATTAATCCATATCGTTGATGCATCCATAAGTCAAACTAAAATTATTGAAGTAATTTTCGAAATTTAATACCGATATTTGTTGTGACACTTCTAATACCATTACAACTTTCGATACTCACTGTTTAGGTTCATGAGGTACTTACCAGCAGATTAAATTTGAAACAAGAATGCAAGGTCTTATTTTTTTTTACTTTGTGTCATTATATTTTATCTATTAATTCAGTATCAAAATTATATCCAATTATTCAGTTGTCTTAAATACATTTCTCATTTTTTGTAAACGGTCTTATTTTCATTAATGAAAATATAGCATTAGGTCGAAATTTTTTTGCCTTCCTCCACGCTTTAGAAAATCCTGATTTCAAAAATGTGGTCTAGAAAAAATGTATGTCTGTGTGTACATGGTCAGCATAACTCCCGAACAAATTGACCAACAATGTTCAAATTTGGTGTTTGGATTGGTGGCGGCTATATGACCTACCATTAGAATTTTCTCCAAAATCGCTCATGCTCATAACGTTGAAATCATGAAAATTCGTGAAAAAATCATGTTTTTCAGTAATTGCTAAAAAATGGCTCCAACAAATTTGATAAAAATCCCTCTACTAATGCCTCTTAAGATGTTCTAAACTTCCCATAGAAATGCGATGAAAGATTAAAAAGTTGAAAAACGAGTGCCTTTAACACAGAGTTCTCTACCCTTGAGCATCACCCGTCAACGATAGATTTTTGATGACATGCTGAAAATGGTCACATGAAATTTAAATAGAGTGACCAATATTTTAGTGTAATTGAAAGTTGTGCGATGTTCCACAACCCTTGTTTTTATAAACGTGTACTTTTTAAGTGTCTTCCAGAAATTTTGATTCAAATGTACTAATAATAAATGTAGTGTAATTATAATTTCAGTTCGACTTTCAAAAAGCTGTACAAGAGTGGCATAAGCAAAAAAAAAAAATATTTTGAACTTGTTTTTTCTTATTATGTCATACCATTTCCCACTTCTTTGTATATTGAGGAGAAAAGTCATTTCATTCTGCCCGGTGGTTATTTTTTTTACAGATTTTTGAGTGCTAAACTTTTATTAAAATCACCCTGTATACTGTATATTATATATTTATATATTACTCAGTAAAAATTAATAAAATTATTAATAAATTTATAAAAGAAAAATTGTTTGCTATTTAAAATATTTAGTAATTTGAAACACCATTACACAACAAACAGTAATATTCTTTATTTTTATAACTATCATATTCAAATTGAAAACTTTTGAGTGAAATAAATAAAAATCATGCAAAATAGAAATACTTTTGTTATGTCTGCAACTGCCGTCTCATTCGAATCAAGTCACTGTTTACCTAATGGATGCAGTTGAATATCACATCTCATCAACAATCTAAGCGATTAACCTAGAAGGACATCATTCTAGAAATCTCCTTTGAATGCTGCTTCATGGAAATATATCTAATGTGAGATGGATCATAAGCATAGAAAAGCAATTAGGGAGAAGCTTCTCAAACAAATAAGTTGCATCAAGGATCAGTATGCTCTGAAATTCGAATAACAAACATGGATTTAATTTTGATCGGTATTTTATGCCTCATCTTTATAATAATTTGGTTGAAAACTTATCTGTTTGAGAACTCATTATGGTACTTTGCTCAGTTTGTTTATTAAAACTTTAATTAAGCTGAATTTAATCCTTGAATAATAGGAAGCCGTTTTAAAGCTGGTTATAGTATTATTGAATTAAAATAATTTATCATATTGACTTATAAACTTTAGGAACACTCATTAAGTTGTCCAAGAACTCAGATTAAAAATCAAAATTCAGAAATAACTTAGTGCGTCAGATGCCGCATTAATGAACACACTAAAATGCTAAGGTGACGAAGTTACTATCAGCTAAAGCTAAAAAAAAATTCTCATTGCAATAACTAAAAGTCATAAACTTGAAAGCCATTACAATGAAATTAACAGATCAAGGCAGGAAAATAAATTTTGAAGTTATTCCTCAGATTACTTATTTGTATAATCCCCTTTAATTACCCTTTCCTGCAAAGACTTGTGTTCCGCTTCTCCTCTAAGCCATCTTTGGAATACTTCGCTACAATCAGTGGTTGAAGGGAAAACTTTCTCCGGTAGTAATGTTAGACGTATGATTGAAACTGTTGCATAGTTTTTTTCTAGCTTGGAGGAGCCAACTAATACGTTGGCTTATGGACACTTATATCTGTTAAAAATTTTAAAAAATAAAAATTCAACTTGCCGAGATTCATTTAAAATAAAAAAAATGAAACTTACCTAGATGTGTTAAATTTAAACCTGCCGATATTCTAATATGTAATCTATAAGTTGAGTAATTTTTATGAGTCATAATAAAAGGCGTCTTATTTAAGGGCAAACAGACAGACATAGGTATTCACACTGCTCTTAATATTTAGTTGTATTGTAAATAAATGTTTGACAATATTAGTATTAAATCCAAGTTTAACAGTTTAAATGTTATTATAATATATTTCACACAACAACCCAATCATCTGTCATAAATAGTTTAAAATAATTATAATAGTTTCAAACAGAATTTAGAGTATTTGCACATTTCCAGCAAAAATACTATATATTTCTTTTATTTAATTTTCCCAACATCATTGTTGAATGTCAAGAGAAATGCTTGAGGTAAGAATAGATTGCTAGAAGTGCTAGCTATGTATTCTTTCACCTAACCATCGTGGTCTAGAAATCCTTTGACACAAAATTCAAAATCCCTGGCTCAAATCCAGAGTAACCCCTAGCATTTTTCTATTTAGTTTTAAACATTTCACATTATTGATATTTAATACATAAATATGTAATAAGTTAATAAAGATAAAACACATATCCTAAAGATTAAAGAAAACTAAACATATCTTATGAACATGTATACTAATAAAACACTAAAGAAGATAGAAATAAAAAAAAGTATTAAAATTACTGGTACTGAGTATTACCATTACATTAGGAGAAACATAATTTTAAAAAACTAAATATAATAAATGCGTCTGTTCATAAAGTCACACTTTTATTTGTTGAATTTAAATTATGTAGGTAATCAAACCCATTTAGTTCTATCTTCAATAAACTTATACTTGAAAGGGAAAACAAATCATATTTTTTTCCAATTCCTTTAGGGAAAAAAAATATTAAATTTCAAATTTCTCACTTTGCACCATTTTACATTTCAAAGAAGAATTTTAATATTTACTCCAAGTGCTTTTGATTTTTTTTTTCCCTTTTTCCATTTATTTAAGATTCTTTTCATATTTTCTAGCGCCCCATATCCGATTAATGAAATTTACCAACCAGATTACTTATAAACGCTGACAACCGATTCATTATAAACTTTTTAAGCGTAATTTTTACTAATTAACGTACAGATTTTGGATAGTTTCATCATTATACCAGTTTTGACCGAGACAACCGTGAAAATTAAATAACATTAAAGCTAACAGAAGCGGAGAAAAAGCTTCTTTAACACGGTTTAATTCGTGACTCCCCTGTTTTAATTAGGAGGAGACATTTGCATTTTCAGCTTTTGCATCTTTCGTTTAACTAACCCTTCCGTTTAACAGCAGTGGGGAGTTGTTGTTCAACAAGCTTTTACACAGCTAGGTCATGCAAGGTCATGCTGAGATACGGATCTTTAAATAGATGAACTTTGGGTATTATGGAATACCATTTACATTTGTGAATATAACTGATCATTGAAATGATTTAAAACTCCAAATTCAAAACTACTAACAAACTTAAACTATTTGTGAAGAGTGTTTTTTAAATGTATACTCAAAATTAAATCTTATTATAGTTTTTTTTTTTTTTAATTTTCCGGGAAAAAAAATTAAATAGTCGGTTTAGATTTGGAAAGAAAAGATTTAACATTCTAGTGGAATTTCTTTTATTTTCAAAATAATGAAAATAGTGTACTTTTTACGCCGTTAGATCGGACAATATGTTCAGTATACCCGAAGACGCCGTGTTGGAAAAAATACCCTCCTACCTATACGAGACAAGAAAAAAATAAACAATTCATGAAAAATTGCATATAATCCTTAGCTTCAAAGTCGAACTCAGATTTTTGATTACTTATAAATTTTACAGTTTTTTGGAAAGTTTCCTTAAGAAATTTTATGAGAAACTAAAGCAAATTTTATCCATAAAGAAAGTACTGTTTCAGGCAAATGAATGGTAATTACTATAGAGCATCGTAATAGTTGAAAAGGGCTCCAGTTGTGCCACTATTCCAATAGTGAATAGTCTTAGTGTAAAACACTTAGAAAGTTTAATTTAAACGATAACAAATTGCACACCTAATCTTTCTTTACTTTAATGTCAAATTGTCAGAATAATATTTAATTTATTTACAGTGGAAAAAGTTGTGTTAATCAAATAAGTGATTCCCAACTTTTCCCCTTTTTCAGAAACTGATAATTTTTCATAATCCATCTGCAATAAAATTATATTTGTGCAAATTGTGCACTTAGAATAGAGTCATAAAAATTTAAACCTTTGTTTGGTATAACTTTTTCAGAATTTCAAAATATTTTTTTATGGTGTGTTCTCGACTAGAGCTCTATTTGCTTAAATGCTTCAATAGTGTATTACGAGTATAGAAATTCTGACCCTGTGTTACTTTTAGTGTAAGAAAGTAGAGGATATTATTTAAACTTTATTTTATATGATAACATCTTGTGTTTATTAATGAACTTTTTAATATTTTTTTCTATTTTTAAGGCATTAAAATTAATAACAGTTAAGTTTTGAGATTATTTTAAGATAATTGCTGCTAAAGAAATGTATGGTAATTTTTCAACAGTTTTATTTTATAGGAACTATAATGGTTAGAAAAGATTTAGAACACTTAGCAAATGGGTGTTGATCGTACTCTTATAAAATTGAAATAACTATTATGTGTAAGTTCCTAAAGGTTTAGCTAATCCAATAAAACCAATTCTGTTTTCGATCAAATTTTACACTTTTAATTGATTACTCACGTATTGATTATCTTTGTACAACCGCAACCATAAATCTATGTTGTTTCCCCATTTCTTCATTGGCTTAAATCATTCTTTCTTACATTCTCTTTCTATCTTTCTCGCTCTCTCTTTTTGCCTAGGATACGTAAGTTTTCCATTTTTATTATTAACGTAGCCTGCTAAATCCATCTCCTCAAGCATGTACAATTTTTAACAGTTTACAGGATATTGTATTTTATTACACGTTTTAACATTAATTTTATCTTCAATTTTGTAAATATTTTATAGACTATTATGTTATATTGCGCTTTTAAACGATTAATTTCATCACTCTTCTATAGTAAAAAAATTATGATTTAAATTATTATCTCAGTGTCTCTTTTTAAAGGAGATTCAAGGGAAGCTGAAAATTTGAAAAAGTGTTAACTATTTAAACATTTGAGAGTACGTTGAGAGTTTCCAGAGAAATACCCAGAAAAATAATATTTTATTTTCCCAAAAAGAGAAAAAAAAACCTCTTTTTATAGTAAAAGATGGCGCTTTACATAATATTATTAATGGTTAGTAAATCTCTGCCTACTTAAATAGCATTGAAAATTTACTCACAAATATCTACACAGCCATTAAGATGACAAATGCAACTATTATTTCCTTTGTGGAGAGAAAAGATAGATTTTCTTCAGAGCATTCCGAGAAAATTACGTTTATCTTTTTTAAAATGTTCGTGACTATTCAATTTTCTAAATATACTGTTACTTTTTGATTACCTTATGTATTAATGAACGGATAATTTTAATTATATAAACGAAATCTCAGTATCTAATATTTAATACCTTCGTCACTTTTACACTGGTCTGAAAATCTTCTATTAACTACTTTGGTAGTAGATTCATTTGATACTCTCTACTCCCTTAGTTGTGAAATTTCCAATTTCCACTTTAAGTCCTCATAAGAACTCCACCTGCTTTTTCATTCCCATAAGGCTTCCCTCAGTGTCCTTATCCCAAGCGGAAAGGATAGCAATTACACGACTGCTTGAACTTCCCACTTCCATTCTTTTCAATGAATCCCCAGTTACACAGGCTGTTCATTTAAAGGAATCTCTCAGAGGATCCTACAGATGATGAGAAATGCCAACTCTTGTTTCCTGATTAATTTTTGGCATTTGGAATCTTCTACTTCTAGGAATCTGGTGTGGTTGGTTACTCGATGTGAGGTAAATATCAGGTTGTAACGTATTTGTTAATTATAGGATATGACACTAAATTCTTGAACTATTTAGTTATTAATTTCTCAATATAGGATATGAGACCTAAATTTATGAAATATTTAATTAATATTTGTTAAATATAGGATATGAACTCAACATTTCTGAAATATTTCATTATTATTTGCTCAATATAGAATACGAGACCCAAATTTGTGAAATACTTAAATACTATCTGCTAAACATAGGACATGAACGTTTTATTATTTAAATATTTACTTACGTAAACTCTATTTTTTTTATACAAGATAATGATTGAAAATCAAAGAACATTTAAGTCTCCAGTTCGCATAGGAACAAGTAAACTTTTTGGAATTTAAAATGTTTCGATGCTTGGTTTTTATTTAAAAAAAGCATCCTTAAATATTTGGATTGAGAGTATATAAATGTATATCAGTGAACGTTTGTAATGTTCAAAAAGAGTAAGGTTGTGTAAAATGGTTTATATTTCTAAGACATTTTAAATGAACGCTTTATCTTCTCTAGACTCTATCATAAGATGCCAGGCATTTTGTAATTTGTGCGTTGAGGCGTTGCATTCGAAAGAGTATGTTCTACACCTTAGAATATTTGAAATATATAGGAATAATTGTAGCTTAGGTAATTTGGAATTCGGAAGTTTTAGCGGCAGTCGTTGCAATAACGTGATGTTTTAAACGTGTTTAGTCCTTCTCTGGGGAATGGGGCATGCAAAGAATAATTTAAAAAAATACTTTGTACTGAATAGATTTAAAAACGGCATATAAATACTTGAGTTAAATTCGTTCTTCTCACATAACTTAATTAAACATTTTTAAGTGTTTAAAATATATTTCCTCTTGGTAAGTAATCTACTGCTTACAGCTGTTATTAATCATGCCCCAAGAGTTAGAAGATTATTACTTTGTTTTTATTGAAAATATCTGGGTTTTTTTAAACACTCGTCATTTTTCCAATTATTTCTGTAGACTATTTTTCCCCTCAAAGTAAGCAAAGTAATTATAAGATTTCAACTGATGTGAAAACACAATTATTTTAAGCTTACTTCTTCAAAGTTTAAGCTTAGTTTCAAAATGTCTTAAATTACAGTTTTGTGTATTTAATTATTTTCAATTTATTTTTGAATTTTAAAATTGAAATTATGATTTAATTCGACGAAGGTTAATAAATGAAAATATGTTCTCTAGTACAATTAAGTAAATGCTAAATTTTTTGCTATAGAATTTGCAATCAGTTAGCAGTACAAAAAGCGTAAATAATTGAAACATATGTTTTAGAATTTTATGTAAGCTGGCAATTTTGACATATTTTGGAATATTTATTAACATGCGTTGGTACTTAAATTTATGAATTATTTAGTATTAATTCAATTTTTAATTCTTCTATTGTAAATAATAAATACTTTACAACACCAAAAATACATAACTCCAAAAATGAAAACTTCCAAGAAATTTTAAAATATAAATAAAATCACAAGACATATAGGTTTTTTCAAAAGTCTCTGACACATTTTAAATTTCAATAAAAAATCAAGTTGTCAGCGTACGAAAATGCTATTCGCTCTAAAATGCTTCTCACGATGAAAAGTGGTTTTTAAGCAAATAACAAATAGTTTCAAATGTTGCAAATAGATGGCACTGTACCTAAAAAAAACCCAAACAATTTATCAAAAACATGAAACAATCTGCTACTAATAATTTCAGGGGACTCCTTTATACCGGTAGTCACAGTAACTAGCTCATAAGCGTCAAAGTCCCAATGTCCCCTCGTTGATGTGGTGGTGCTGGCGACGGATGCCTGCACTGAAACATTTCGATCTCGTAGTCTTCCAGCTTGTTCTAAATTACGAGACTAATTTGGTTGTGTAAAGCACTTGATAATGTGGTGGTAATACTCAGTCGGAACATTGCAATCAAATCAATCCATCGGATAGGAAACTCTTCATTCAAATAGTCTCTTACAATTTGATCCCAGTGTGGAGGTGCACCATCTTGCTGCCAAAAAATGTTTGATACAAATGACAATTTAAAGGGACAGTAATATTTACCATCCCAAGTAAACCTTTTATGACTGTAGGTTCAATGAAAAAAAAAAAAAAAAAAAAAAAAAAAAAAAAAACACGACCCAATGACAAAATTAGTAATTATACCGCCCAACACGTGAACTTGGTTATTATCGCGGATCAATTCAACAAATACTCTTCGAACAATTCTTTCTGATCCATATGTTTTAATGTTGTACCTGTTGACTTCTCCAGACACTCGAAAAGTTGCTTCGGCTATAACGATAGTGCGTTGAATAAAGTTAGCATTTGATTCTAATACTAATAAAACATTAGATTGTCTTGAGTCTTTGGTATATTGTTTGTTGTTTTAAAGGTACCACGCCATCTGTATGCAACAAGTATAACTAGTTTTTATTTGTTTACAAAAAAATAAAAAAATCTTGGCAAGCATTTTAGTGCAAAGCTCACTTTTATACACCGAATATTTGACTTTTTATAGAAATTTAAAATGTGTCAGGGACTTTTGGAACACACTCTAAATATAATATTACATTTATTCAAATAATGGTTGGTTTAATGATAATTTTTTTTTTTTTTTTTTACAGAACTACAATCGCATCATTTAAATAACTTAACTTATTTTACTGTAATACAAAATTCTACTAAATTTCCCCTAATTCGGCCGACGAAACGGTATAGTGGTTAGCGTGCTAGCTTCTAAACCGCGAGGTTGAGGGCTCGAGTCCCGCGTTTTACATGGGTGTTTGTAAATGTATGTTGGCTTGTCTAATGAAGAATGTCATTATAGCCCTCGTGTTGCTGACGGCGCCAGATAATCTGAAAACAACCAACCAAAGAATTATTTCTATTTAAAATTCCTCAAATGTCTATTTAACATACTACTTGTTTTTTCTTTCTCCCACTATTTCGCAATTGTGTCATTTCAAAGTTAGGATTCTTTTCTTACTATGAAATTTAATCCTTCATGATGAAATTTAATTCTTCATGATGAAATTTAATCCTTCATAATGAAATTTAATCCACAGTTATGAAATTTAATCCTTCATAATGAAATTTAATCCACCGTTATGAAATTTAATCCTTTCTTATTATGAAATTTAATCCTTTCTTATTATGAAATTTAATCCTTCATTACGAAGTTTAATCATGCAATTATGTTAAGAACAACTCTCCCAGTTCTAATGACGCCTTTTGTTTTATGGGAGGTGGACGTTTAATGATATTATTCATTTAACCTAGCTATTTTTTATTCATAAATGTTTAATTTATTTTCAACAAATGACAAAATAAAACTTAAACAAGAAAACTTAAATAGATAATGAAAAACTCTTTGTCAATTTGGATTTCTAATATGATTTAAGAACCAAAATAAATTTAAAAATTGGTAGACAATATGTGCTCCCTTTAACGCAAATATTTTAACTTACTTATCAGCTCGTGAATAAATACACTATAAAGGCATATTACGCATGGTTCATAATTCTTTTACATGACTAAAGATAAAAAATAGAAATAAAACTTTAAAAATTGTCCACGTCTACTCTATGAACTACATTCTAAATCACATAGCTCTCTGCTGAAAGTTTTGAAGTTCCAGACGTTTTCAGTTGATCCAAGTGACTCTTATGTGCGAAAGTATGATTATATGCTATCTAAGTTTATTCTTTTTGATTCATCGATTAGAGTTTTCTAGATTTAAGAAAACTAGTGGTGTGCATGGTTTGATGTTTCTTTGGTTTTGAAAGTTATTTGAATTATTTAAACTTTAATATTTTTTTTTTTTTTAAATTTCGTTCAATTTAGTCCTTCCTTTGTCTTCTAAAATGACTTATTTTTATTATCTAGTATTTTAATTATTTATTAGTTATAGAGTTTTAAGAACCTGAAGAAGTTAATTATAATAGTGGTCCATTTCATCATAATAGCACCATGTTTGAGGTAGGGACAATAACTAACTTTTAAACATTTCCAAGTCAAAAGTTTGATAAATCAGGTACACTCTTGAGTCACTAATTTAGTATTGAATTAAATTTATAAAATGATAAACTTAATCGATATTAAAATAGTGAATAAAAGATGTATGCATTACCTGACAAATAAGTTTTTCAACCATCAAGCGTGATTCAATTTCAAACATAAAGAAAGTATTTGCAATATGAATATTTCTCAATTGCTATCATTACCTTAACTATATCAATTATATATTTACTTTTGTCACTGAAACACACACTCATTGAAGTAAGTGGAACCTTAACCCCCATAGCACTTATAACCAATTATATACTTATAATATAAACAAATTCATAAAGAATTTTTAAAACTCTTAAAAGAAAGCATAACACTGATAAAGGACAACATAAATCTAAAATTCCATGAAAAAAATTCAAAAACTCATGTAAAATGAACTAATTGGCTCATTAGTGTACAGCTTGATCTAAAAAAAAGTTTATGTAAAATGTAAACACAAAAAGATATGTATTGCAGTAGAATTTGTTTAAGAAGAACTAAAATGTAGTTCAATTTTCTCAGATAGGGGATACTTTAAAATATACCCAAACAAGTGCAGAATAAATTGACTCAAATACTTGCAATACACATTTGAACCCTATTGGTCCCTGGCACCAATTTTTTTTTGATTTTCAATTAGTATTGCGATTGTATATTTAGTGTTCTTCCTAGAGAAATATAACTCTAGTACAGGTTTTACTATGGAGAAATTCATTTTTAATAAGTAGAAATAGTAAGAAGAGGAATATCTGTGTTTTTTTAAACTTTAATTAGCTTTCTTGTAAAATTCTGAAAATAGAAAAGTAATTCATAATTGGAAGACTAAAAATGCTAATCGACCTAAGTACCCAAAAAAAAAATCGATTTTTTCTTTTACGGAAAATTGTCCTTAAGACCAAGCTAAACAAGTGACGAAGAAACAAGTGACCAAGAAACAAGGTGACCAAGCTAAACAAGTGAGAAAGCCCCAAGTGCGAAATCCAGTAGCAATTAATATCTAGTACAAATTAAATCTGAAGTATGTACTTAAGCATTGCCTTAAGTACCAGATGCGATCATTTTTCGTCATTCCTGAAATTTTTTCTTTTTTGGACTTAAGTTGTTTTCCATTACTGGTCTTCAATTCATCACATTAATATCAGTTACATCTATCGCATTGTTTAACTATGTTTTATTTTATTTTAAAAACAAATTCTCTATCATGATAATTATTTCAATGCAAAGCACTAAATCTCATAAGTGGATTTGTTAGTTTTAGATTACTATTTGATAATTGCCTCGATTATTAATTCAAGCTGTATCCCAAAAAGTTTAGCTTTAAAAAAAATCCAAAATAATTTTAAAATCTTTCAAAAATATGAATTGCATAAAAATATGAATCTTCACTAATAAAGTTTAAAGTAACAGCAGTGTACAGAATATAAATCTTCAAAACCGAAAAAAAAAAAGAAAGGGAAAAAAAAACGATTTTCAAATTAATTTTTTTTTTTTAGAATGAACATTGAAATATCAGATTATTTTCATAAAACTTTCACATGACTTTTATTTTTTTGGAAATTTGAATTCTCAGAATAGTTAAAGATAAAAAAAATTCACTCTTTGATTGAAACAGTGCGAAAATTGGATTTGTACCCATGAGACGAACAATGGTTAGCGATTGTTATTAATAGTTTCCTTTCCATTTATTTTCTGTTTGACATTTGATTTCCCCTGTTTCTATAATAATGTAATTTTATCTGACAATGTTTTTAATGCTAGGGGAGTTTTTTATCTGTTTTCATAAGAAACATTTGTTGTTTTATGTGTTAAATTATTCATCTTATTCCTGTTCATTGAGATTTATTTAATTTGTCATACGATTGCTTTATTCAAACATATTTCAGGTTAAATTAACATTGCCTATGTTTAATTAAATACAATTATTGAAACATATTTCAGGTTAAACTAACTCTGCCTATGTTTAATTAAATACAATTATTGAAGCATTATCATTTACATTGTATCTGAAAGTAAATGAATTAATTAATTAAAATACACTCTGCTTAATTATAAAATGTTATTCTTTTAACAAAAATACTTTATTTGCGCTCATAACATAATAATAATAATAAATGATTTATACATCTACTATTTTTTTCTACTACTTATAATTTATTTCTTCCCTTTATTTTCTAGGATTCCCAAAATGTACACTGAAATTCTACAAAACTAGCACATATGAGTTTATGCAAATAATAATACCTACCACATTTTCATACATTCGTCAATCACTGCACGTATAAAGCATTATAAATCTGTGGAAACTAGAGATATTCTCTTAATTATAATTAAAAAATTATTATAAAATTCTAATATGTTCTAGGATAATTGAAGCTTAAAACCACTAACTTTGATGCCGCTGATTACAAGTCAGCTTCAAAAATCAGAATACCTTTTTTTCTCCACTTCACCCATCTCTCCATTAAAAAATATAAATAATCTAGCCCATAAAAACAAAGTTTTAAATATAAATCCTTTATATACATTTCCAATTTTTATATTCATTAACATAGCGTCGTTTCTGTTGTCAGGGTGTGCTTGGTGTTTGCATCTAATTTTAATAATAAAAATATCAATATCAGCAAAATATGCGGTAAACTATTTTTTAAAATGTATTCAATAAAAATTAATGTGAACTTATGCATTCACATCCAAATATCTTTTATTTATTTGATTAATTGATCTGAACAATTTTATTATTTATTTATCAAAACAATTTGGAAACAGGAAAGAGTTTCTTTAATGATCAGTTAAATTCTATTTCAGCACGATTAGATAATGGCAAATTGGTTTATTAGTATTCCATAAAAGTGACCTTGTAGTGACTGTGAAAGCCCTAAAAATTTGATAGAATGCATTATCATCGACTTCGAATACAATTGCCAAGTTTCAGCCCGATTGGGTAACGGAAAGGAAGTTACTTAAGCCACACACACATATAAAATTGAAGTTAATATATAGGATTTAAAAATACTTTAATTGAGTAAAAAGAGATTGCATATAAAAACATATGCTAAGTTCATCCGCTTGTTTTAGATACTAATTTATTCAAAGTTTTGTTTAGTTACAAAATTATGTAATTCCTTTATAATTTTAAGAAGCGCAAATATTTTTTAATAAATATAACAAATTATATTCTATGTGTTCTATGAATTAAAGAGGAGAGTAGGCACAGTTAAAAAAATATATATTCTTTAGATAAAATTAAATATACTTAAAACTGCATTTTTAAAGGTACGTAAAATGTCCAATGATATTTTGCTGAATCTTTCTTATGCTCAAAATAACAATGAAGATAAAAGATAGAAAAATACGTTAAAATGTACGTAATAATTATGGAAGCTTTATCATTTATATTGTATCTAAAAAGTAAACTAATTATTTCATTCAAATACAGTCTGTTTAAATTAAAAATGTTGTCCTTTTAACAAAAATACTTTAATTGCCCTCATACGATATAATAATAGATGAAGTATGCATCCAGTATTTTTTGCTATTATTTATAATTTATTTACTCTTTTCCATTAATTTTTGGGACGTTACATAAATTTATAAGTTATTATCAATTTTTTAAGACTATTAGTAATATGTTTCTTTAAATCTTTAAGCTGATCAATAATTTTAATGTTTATACAAAATCCAAATACTCTGCCATTACATTGAGTGAAGAATAAGTTAATAATAAATTCATGCACACATAAACTACATTTCTCTTCAAAGAATTACTCAATATATTCTACGTCACTGTCAGTGCGAATGGTTGTTTGAATTCCTACCAAGAGTTCCGACCATATTTCTGACAAGAATGGTACCTTCCATACCTATAAAGAAAAAGATAAATGGGCTATTGTTGGTCACTTCACTTCTTTCAGTTTATCATTGCTGTCGGAGATGCCACACTAATCATTCATACAGTTAACCCAGCAATTACCCAGCAATGTGAAATTGTTGTGAGGAAAAAACACTATACAATAACTTGATCCACGAAGTATAAGTAAATAAAAATTTCACGCATTCTTGAACTATATTATAATATAGAGTTATCGAAATATTCTTTGAAGATATATTTTTAATTTATTTTATTACAATTTTTTTTATATAATATATTATCGATATATGTTTATACATTATTATAGAGAGATTTTTATTTTATTGTAAATCATAGTAAAATTATTAGGGCATATTTTCATATCCATTTTAGTTTTATTACGATTTAAGTTAAAATATATCATAGAGTAAGGGCAAGAACTATATAACTACAGATCGGCAGTTTTTGGGGGAAAAATTATGTTAAGCTATTGCATGTAATCAACAAATTTATCCATTATAATTAAGTGATATGCACAGTACACTCGATTTAATGTTTAATTTTTTAATTGGTGAGTGATGGAGTGTAAAAGTTTTTTTTATATATTTTTTTATTATTATTATTATTATTATTATCCAAACTTCTGCAAACGGACATTTTTATTTATGATTTTTTCAAAATAGTCTCATAAAAATTAGTCAAAAATAGCCTTTTTAAAATACGAAATTGTTTCAAAATGCTCGAGTAATTAAGACATTATTTCTTAAAAACTATAAACTGTTGCACGTGAAAATATAATTCTTCCTCATAAAATCGGCTCTTGTACCCACTGTACTTAGGAAACTTAAATCCTCTTACTTTAAAGTTTCACAAACAAAAACCTACACAAAACTATTTTTTTAATTCAAATCCATATATGGATCACGAAATTAAAAAACAAAACTTACTATGAGTTTATATAATTATTAATTACATCAAAGTGTTATTTTCAAATGAACAAATTTGAATTGTGTTCAAGCTTAGAAGCTCAAACTTGCTTTGATGTTCTTAATATTAAAAATATGATTGAAAATCCCATTTTACCTGTTCAAAATTTACACAACGCCATATGGGAGTGTCATCTTCTCACGATAGATTAATTGACTCGTGATATTAAATGTGCAGGTTCTTTTTTAAAATTTATATATCTGTGAGATATCCCAAAGAGGATTATTTTCCTTGTCAACAAAAAAATCATATTGACAATATTTAATGATCAGCGCTTCCATGATTTATTTAAAAGGTTATTTCAAATATTGAAGCTGATTTTCAATAAAAAAACATACTTTTTGTTTTTGATCTAGTAGAAAGCTTTATTATTTAATTAATTTTTTACATTAAAAAAATTCCAATCAGAAAATTAATACCTTCACTTACCCATTTTTATAAAAGTACAATCTCGGGATTATCAAGAAAATGACATTTATAAACAAGTAAAGGTCTAATTTAAAAAAGTGATGCAAACAATCGCTTAATCAATTGCAAGTTAAAATAGTTATCATTTGAAATTACATAATAAAGTTATATTTCTGTTAGACTTTTTATAAATACTTCTAACAATAAGTTTTAAACTATTTTTGATATATCAGAAGCATTGTTCACTACATGATTTACAAAATGAACATATCGTTGTTAGTTTTTGGCCTATATAAAAATATTTATTATGAAAATGATCTTAACATTTATAATAGAAAGCAGCCGATCTAGTACTAAGTTTAAAACTTTCTAAACAGTATCTTGTTTATTCTGGGTAATCTGACAAAACAAAGCTTTAACAGGGAGAAATTAATAAATTTGCCCTCCACCCCTTTCCCCGTCATACGATACAATTTAATTACAAATAATTTCAGCTATTAATTTTGATCTTTTATAATACTTAAAAGAGATTTTGTAATTAGTTATTCAAGAAAAAATAATTAAAATTGTAAAAATATCAACTAGTTCAAAACATTTTGATTTTAAATACAAACATATTTAATGTTCATACCTTTTTTTAATCTATATTTTCAAACTTTAAATCCGAATAATTTATCTAGACTTATGCCAAGATACTTTTCTCTGGAAATTAAATTTAACTTGAGGCATCACTTTTTGAATTTTATGTGCCTGCCTTTTTCAGGAAATTCTTCGCAACCAACAAAAAGTGAGATTTAAGCTTTAGAAACGCATTCTAGAAGCAGAAAATAGAAGATGAAAGTCTTAGAAACTTCTTAACAATTTAGAATTGACAAGATCTTGAAATCATCAAAGTAGGGAGTATTAAAGAAACTCTGGTACCTACCTACAGCTGGTATAAAAAACCTCAGCCCTAATCTAATCACTTTACAAAGAAATAAAACGGATGAAGGGGAATCCTTCCCAAAGGTGGACTATCTCAATAAAGAAAATAAGAATCAAATCAAGAATCTATTCGGTATCAGATTACGTTAGTATCCAGTATAGGCAATCACGTTTTGATGCCAGCTGTAAACGTATATTAAAAGTTTATATTTAATCCAGTTTAACTTACAACTAAATTAAATTGGTTCCTTTCACATGCATATTGCATGCATGCACGCTCAAACTTGAGATTTCAATAACGCTGTGATTGATTTAACTGTACTAAAATTCTATTAGTGGTCTTACAGTGAGTTTGTCATCCGAGTTTATCCATGGGAAGATTAAATAGCAGTCTGAAGTTGGAGTCATCTTTGAAGGTATATAGCCTGATGTATAACTGAAATATGCGATTATAAATATCGCTAGTATTTCTAAAGATGATATTAGAAACTATAAGTAGGTTTTAAATCCTAGCCCTAGAGTATTAGTTTGTAACGGTCGTAGCCTTGGTAAATTATAGTTACAACAATTAAACCTGCCGTTTGATAACTTGGATAGGGTGGCACCAGTGTTCGTCAGTTAAAAAATTACAATGGGTATTTTTGCCCCCTCTCTAAATTTTAAAGGGTATTTTTTAAATTAAAACTTTTTAAACTAAAGCAAATTAAGTTTTTTTGACAAAACTAATAACTACAACAATAATAATGATGAACTATCACGATTTCGTGTATCAGAGCGAAAATATGCTTTTTAAATGCTGTTCAAATAATAAATGTGATTAAATGTGTGCATGTATTTTTGTGTGAATATTTAGACAATCACCCAGACAATAGATGTCAACCAGTTCCCAATATACCACAAAAAAACAAATTACACCTGCATTTTTTAGTTTAATGGATCGGATAAGAAATTAAGAATTTATATATTTTTTCATTTTCTTTGAATACATTTTATCGAACAGGATACAAAATTGACTTTCAAATAATTAGAATGTCCTAAATTCTAGAAACAAAATTTCAGTGGAGAAGACAATTTATATTTTATTCAATTGAAAATAAAGTGGTCTTCTGTTGACTGTAGCTATTAAATTTCATATTTAAAAAAAAAAAAAATGTTTTGTATACAATGATAAGCGGATTATGCACCTGATCTCATAAACATTAAGTTAGAAAGCAAAATGGTTTAAAATAATCCTAATAGTTTCTTTTAATATGTATTCTTGAACTCGAACTTTTGTGTAGGTCTTTGCATAAAATTATGATATTTCTTCTCTCGTTCATACTTTTTTTTTTATTACTTATTATTATTTTAGAGATATTTAAATTATTTTCCTTCATACAACCACATTTTTATGATTTTGTATCTCAAAAATAAAAATCTTATGCAAGAAGCTCTAATTATATTTCCTTCATAATCAGATTGCTGCTGATTTTTGCGATTATATTTATATGTTCTAATTTTTAACGTATGTTGTGTCATTTTTCTGTCTGCTTCATTAATTGATTCTAACTTTTCATATTTTTAACAGTTGATTTAATTTCGCATAAATTTCGTTAGAAATTTTATTTATAGCTTCATTTCAAGTAAAATCAGAGAAATGATATAAGTTAATATTATCGTACGTCACCGATTTGAACCTAATGTGCAAGATTTAAAAGATTACAATTTAAAATATTAATTCATTTCATAAACCTGGTAAAAAAAAAGTTGCGCTTTTCACGAAAAGATATCTTTACAACAAAAGTCTACGTGTGATACAATATCAATTATGGTGTTCATAAAAAAGTTCCTTTTGTCCATAAAAAGGTTCAAGTTTCTTTCATAAATTTACAAGTAAAAAAAAAAAAAAAAAAAAAAAAAATATATATATATATATATATATATATATATATATATATATATATATATATTTAAATACTTATTATCATCCAAAAAATTGCAAATTTAAAATTTTGTAATAATATCATTCCCACTTGTGAAACTTTTACCCCTTATAGTAACCAGTGACGTTCGTAAGGAAAATAATAGATGACGGTTAGTTATTTTTGTATCCTGGAAATCATTATAGTCTGTCAAAAAATTTAAACAGTTTAGTGATATTTGAAAGAAATATGATTGAGATGGCAAAGAAAGGGGTAATAGAACAACAAAAAAATCTCTCTAATGCTCAATGTCAAGTTCTGTCATATTCCTCAAGCATTTCTAGTTTCCACATGAATTCAGGTATGGCATATTCTACCTCGATCTTTATCTGAAAGGATACCAATCATAGCTAGTTTATAAATAAAAAAATAAAAAATCATAAAACACACCTTTAAAACTCACTTAAATATTTTCTAAATAGCCTTGGATATTAGAATTGCCTCTTCTTTTATTTGAGATTATAGGCTAAAAATCATAATTTATAAAAATTGAATAAGATTTTTTGTCATTAAAAATATCTATACTCGTTCTGATAAAGTTTTTGATATTTGAGTTAATAAAGAAGGTTATAAAAACTGTCTAATTTTTTATCGTACGTACAAAAGTTAAGAAATTGGGACTTATAAAAACTTTTTTATAATTAAAATCTTGTATAAAATTTCATATAAATAATTGTGGAATAATATGAAGCTTTGCGGAATCAAATTTCAAACTCAACATAAGGTAAAAAAAAATCACCATCTGAATCTAGACCCTTTACAGATTCTACAGGTATATTTTTTATGTTGAGTTGACACTTTTTTCCCTCTCAAAACACTCAGAGAATGATACCAAGCATGGGAAAATCAATACAGGGAAAACATTTCAAACGCGATTTTCTGACAACTAGCTTTTGTTGAGTTCGCCCTTCGTATCCGTAAAGCGTCATATTAACTTTCTGAAAATTGAGGAATGACATAAATTTTATAATAAATGATGTTTTCTTATAAAATAGTTAAAAGCTGTGTAAGACTTATATGAAGGAGCCAGGATAACAAACTAATAATTAAAGGGAAGGTAAACTAATAATTACAGGGGTGAATAGGTTTTTTTAATGTACTTTTTTTAAGTTTACATTTAACTAAAATTAAGTTTAATATTAACTAAATAATTAACTAAATAAGTAAAAGTAACTTATATATAAGTTTAAGCAAGGATTTAATTTTCATATTGCATAAAATCCACCTAATGCATTAAAACTGCATATAATGTTTTATGCCCAAATTTGAAAAACATTGCATAATAATATATTCAAATATAGTTTTATTAATTGCATCATTTTTAAACTTATTTGTAGTTCATAATAAAAAATACCTAAAAATGTATTTGAAAATAGATAGTAATTGCCGTTTATTTTCAAAAGTAACATCTTCAAAAACTACTTACTGCCAAAATATGTGCATAAATCATTCTATGCGGCTCAAACTTTGATTCATGGTTGAATGATTTCTTTACAAAGCAAAATTTTATAGGGTTGAAGATGTGAATTTATTCAATGGTTGCTATCGTTATCTTCTCACAAACTAAGAATATATGACTTTCTTCCAGAAAATGCACCCAGTAGAAGACAAGTATGAAAGGATTGTTTCATAATGCAGTGGCAAAAAAGATTCAGAATTCATAGTTTGTAAAACAAGTAAAATATTTTAAGTTCCTCTAGTGTTTTTTCATAACTTTGATATATTGGTTTTCGTATTTAACTAAAAGCTTGTTGTTTGTTTTTAGTAAAAGATTTTTTGTAAGAACAAGTAATTTTTATTTTATGCATAGTTGAATACTTAGCGTACAGGTTACATAAATCAAGTGAACGTTTCAAATTGGGCTCACATAATGTATAAGGCCACTAAAAGTGAAAAACTGAAAAATATGTTTTGAACTTAATTTATTTATTCAAATAAGTAAGTACCAGAATATATTTAGAATAATACATAAGTTTAAAAGCATAAAAAGTTAAATGTCTTGAATAACAAAAGTCTGAAAATAATTGAAAACCATTTAAACCAAAATTGTAAAGACTTAAATACACTTCTTCATTAATTCAAACAAAAAGCATAATGAGCTGTTATAAGTTCCTCAAGATACATAAACTAATCTTCTGAGTTACTTTACGAAACATTTTAGAAGCTTTAGTATCTGGGAAATTTGTTTGAGCTAATCGAAAATCCAAATGTGGGATAATTTTTAACCAACTAAATTAAAACATGCAAACAATTAATCGCCAAAGTCAGACCCAACAATTTTTAAATCATGTTTTAAGACCTCAACGTGTGATTTTAAAAAGAAAAAGTTGTCCTTTATTTTATTGCAAATAGAACTTTTTAAATCGAATCAATGATGTTAAGTTAGAAAAAATAAAAGAGTACAATTGAATGAACTTTCACTAGTATTGAGAAAGTTCAAAAAAGTGTCATCTGTTTATCAGCCCTGACACAAAAAGCTATGTCATTAGTGTTAGAATCAGGACTCTTTTAAACAAAATGCATCAAACTTCTTAAATAAGATTCTTTAATTTTAGAAATTAAACTGCACACAACGTCTCATATAACTATATATAATATAGTGAGATTTATAATTTTTGTTATACATCACTGAACAACCTCGTATAAGCTTATTGATCTTTATTCTTATATAAATACAAGTCTTTTTGTTAATATTGAATGATAGAATTTCGGAAATGGGAAAACTAGCTGCAGATAATATACACTGTTAAAAAAAAATTCCACCTTGCACTTAAAATTGGTTCCCATTTTAGCTGTAACCAATATTTGGTGCTTAGTTTCACGATTTAATGGTGCTATCTCGGACCATAAGCACCATTAAGTCGTGAAACTAAGCACCAAATGTTGTTTGCAGCTAAATGGGAACCAATTTTTGGTACAAGGTGGTACAAAATTTTTAACTGTGTAGAGTATGTAAGCTTGATCTTTGTATTTTGTGAAATTATATTGACCTGAAAAATAAATTTAGTTTCACTTTTCTCGAACAATAAAAAAGGCTGAAATTATGCATGTCTAGCATCAAATTTAATTGTTTTCAAACTAATTTTGTTAAAATTTGATCTCGATGCATTGTTTGGTTGTAAATAAAGAAATAAGTCAATTGATTGACTATATTTCTTACAATGTGTAATACATAAATACAAAAGTTCAGTCACATATACATGTAAAATAAATAGTGAAACTCGTTGTTTTGCACGTAGGTTCTATTCTTTTCGTAACACTTCAATTATCTCAAAATGCTCTTAAATTCGTCTACATTGGTTGGAATAACGTCCAGAGATTTTAACGAAGATTTTTATTCAATATATATATATATGGATATTTATATTTAGGTAAAACCTTATAAACGCAAGTTGCGGTCGACAGCGACCGCCCCCCCCCCCCCAAAGTTCTTGATCTCCTTTTTTTCCTCTCTCCGCCACCCAGGGTTGCCAGCCGTCATTCTGGATTGTTTCTTTTTTGACTCGCCCATCGCCCTAATGGAGACCGAGGCGAACATAAATAAAGACAAAATTTCAGTGGGAATGTCCTAATGGGTCAAAAGATTATACAGTATGTCGCAAAGAATACAACCATTCACAATATTCAATGTCAAATATATCAAAACATTATAAAAGTATTACTAGTTAAAGAAGTGATGTTTTATGCTAAATAAAAGAAAAAATGTATAATAAAATTTACAGTAAGCCAGATTAACTTGAATTCCATTAAAATGTAGGGGATGTGATCTGAGTTATATTATCTTATAGTAATATTTTTACTTCTTCAGTGTCACATTTTAGTTTACATTTTGAAAAAACATTATCTTTTTTTACGTTCAACAAAGGTTTTACCTCCTTTTCGAGCAGATGTTTGTAAATTAATCTTAAAAACTTTTCACCCGGAAAGAAAGAGCGGTAACAAGATATGCATTTTCTTTATCACGAGAATACCTTGACGAGAAAAGAAATTACATGGGCACAATGGACTGTTTTTTCAACATGTTTCAAAACATTTTAATTTGAGGTATTTTAATTTTTAATCAACGTTTTTATGTTTAGTAAACCAGTGTTGATGAATGGGTAAATTGGAAAAACAACATTAAAAATAACTTTTTGAAAAAGATTATTAATACATTTACGTTACAATGTCTATTTTAATACAAGTATTATTCAGATGTTGTATGTTATTTTTTATTTAATCTCTGGCATGGAAAATTAAATAACAAAAAAGTTTTATTAGGATTTGCAAGCCTTGAAATTTTGTTCATTATTTTAAAAAAAAGCAGCTTCTGTCATAAATTGAGAAGGCTCCGGGGAGAAAAATTAAAGTATGTAAACCGTACTGGTGGAAAAAATTAATGTATTGTAGAATCAATTACTATATATATTTTTAACTAAAACAATGATGAAATTTTTTATCAAATTTTGTCAGTTATTATTTTTTGTAGTAAACTATTTCTATGCGTAAGGATACATTTGAGACCTGTTCATTTTGTTTCAAATTTAAATCATAACTACCAAACATTGAAAAAATAACTTTCTTTCAATAAAACAAGTACATTCTTGAGTCCATTGAAAAATCACTTAAATTTTTTTTTAGTATATAAAACTTTTTTGTGGTTTGTATATGATTTTGAACCACTTATTCCGAAGTGTTGAATTCAAGAGGTTAAGCAGTAAGCATTTTTGTCCATTTATTCGGTAATCAGTAACAATAAAGTGGTGGCATTCAACAAGCATAACATAATTACTGTTTAATTAAATCAAAATCAAACCCTACGATTAAACTAAGTTAAGTTGATTTAAAATGATGCATACAATTTATAAAGTTTTCTGTTTTGTTAAACCAAAAACTATTCTTTAACCTTATCTTAGCAAAGCCTATCAACAGTTCTTTATTTCACTCTCTAAAATATTTTAGATTAAAAGAAGGATTGATAGCTATGCTCCAAATAGATCCCCTCATGCAAATATAAATTAACTTTGTCTGCAGCAGCTGTTTTGCATTTTATCCTCAGTTTACAGTAGAATCTTAGCTATTTTCCTCTTCCTTAACCATAAGGATTTAAGAAAAGTTTCCGTAAACTTAGTTAATACGAGATTTTGTTTGTATTCCACGAAGTTATTTTTATTCCAATAATCTATCAATTTAAATAGAAAAGAATTGCTCAAATAAATTATTTTCTAATAAACTTTAAAACATATTTAAATTTAGTTTTGTTTTCATACCGAAAATCAACTTTGTTATTCATTACTTAATTTTGAAATAACTTTTTGTTGATGTGTAGGTCATTTTAAATTGCTAAGTTTTTTCTGAATCATTTGCGTAACTTTTTTTTTTGCAAATTTTTTATTATGTTTCAAAAGTATGAAGGAAACATAATATTAAAAATCGTTGTGTGTGTGTGTGTGTGTGTGTGTGTGTGTGTGTGTGTGTGTGTGTGTGTGTGTGTGTGTGTGTGTGTGTGTGTGTGTGTGTGTGTGTGTGTGTGTGTGTGTGTGTGGTTTTGACAGTCAGTGGGTCTAATTTTTCAAAATATTCTATGTGAATTCACTGATGAAGCTGTAAAGCTCTAATTAAAGTTATTCATAATGTTTCAGTAAAAGTTTTTTTCACTTAAGGTAATCTATTCACATAGTTATAACACATTGTTAAGTTTATCTTTTCACATTGCAGAAAATGTTTAAATACATATACAGGGTGGTCATAAAGAAACCTGACCGATATATTGACCTCTAGCTTTCGTTCGGTTCAACAGATCAAGATGAGATGTCAGGTATGGTTATTCAGAGGTATAAGTTCAGGATTCTGTGAATGGCAACAAAATGGCGCTTACCATTACAGTTATAGTTACAGAAACTCGAAAATGTTCGAATGGCAATGCCTACTTTTTCCTGTCGCGAAATGCTCAGCGCATACGAAAACCCTAAAAAGCGTTGGAATGATAAATGTATCACAAAAAACAGACGCGTTATGCAAGCACAAAAAACAGCTCTGAGAACGGCCAAAAAACGCGATCGGGGTGTACGTTGGAAATTGGCATATGACCGAGGCCAAAGTTCACATGGATGCCATCACAGGTAATTTTATCGGCTTTCTATGTGTAATTTTAATCCGTGTGCCCCGATCGTGTTTCTATTGGGCAGTTCTCAGAGCTGTTTTTTGTGCGAGCATAACGTGTCCATTTTTTGTTATGCACGTACCATTCCAACGTTTTTTAGGGTTTTCACGTGCGCTGAGCATTTTGCGACAGGGAAAAGTAGGTGTTACCATTCGAAAATTTTCAGTTTCTGTAACTATAACAGTAACAGTGAGCGCTATTTTGTTGCCATTCTCAGAATCTTAAACTCATACCTCTGAATAACTATACCTGAAATCTCATGTCGATCTGTTGAACGGAATGGCTGCTAGAACGGAATGGCCGAACGGAATCCACTTATCAGCAAAGTTTCTTTTTCTAGAAATAATGCAAAATATGTTATTTCCTAATTGTATCAATAAGAAATAAACTATACGATTCTAATTATAGTTTGTGACGTATGTGTGTGTCTGGGCAGTATGTAAAACATACATTTTCTATTTTAAAGGTTTTTGTTTAAAAAAAAGCTGTTTCTACTTATCGTTTACAATTTTCTATAATTCTGTAAAACAAAAATATTTGTATGGGTCGTCTACAAGTTTATTTAAGAAAAATCTCTCTTAATACTTAAATACAAACCGCTATTTTTCACCCTTATTCATTTATTCTAAATCCACAATTTTATTACTGTATATTGACCATCACGAATCATATTGGCAAAACATATTTCCAATTTGTATCATTGATAAGCATAATTTATATTTATGAGAAAATAAATAATCGAACATCCAGCTTTTTTCTCCCCACAATTGTACTTTTTCTTTTACATAATTCATAATATTTTAGTAACTAAAAGTCCTAATAGAAATAAAAAAGTTCTGGGGATTTCAATCAATGGAAGCACACAAAAAAAGCGTTTCTATTTATGAAATTCTAAAAGTTCTTTCATTTACTAATTTTTAATTTCTGAAAAACTTTTCAAACCAAAATTTTATGTTGTTTAGGTTTTACCTATTATACGTTATCGTTTCCAAAAAAATTAATAAAATATAGTAATTAATTTGAAATTTGTACTTAAAAAAAATTTCGCTTAAACATTAGTTAGCCATTTCCTTGTCATTACTTAAATCAATAAATATTCATTGAAAAATTATGAAACTTGGTATTCCAAATTGTTTGTACTAAATCCAAATATATAATTATATTATGGGGATTATAATTGAATTTTTTTAATTTAATAATGTATCGATATGCATATGAGACCCTATGACAAAAAAAAAAAAAAAAATACATACATTTATTAAAAAAACTTTCACGAATTACAATAGAACTTCTCTTTTTTTCTCTTTTCCCATTCAGAACAAAAGTCATGGACAGAGTTCCTATTTTTTTTTTCATATTGTATTATTTCAAAATTATATTCAAATTATTATTAGTACAATTTTCTTGATCCTAAATTATTAAAAATGAAGTTCTGTACAATACCTTAAAAACCACACAACTGAAAAAATAACTTGATTCTATTATTTGAACCAAAAAAATAAATAAATTACTCTGGATATTTTTCATATAACAAAAAACTATAAGAGCTTTTCCTTCAATATAAATACTAATAATATAGACTTTAAGACGTTTTGCAGCAAGCCTATAATATATGTTGGTCTTAACTTTAGCTTTATGTAAAATACCTTCCTTTACAATTTAGATTCAGTAATGTCACTAGAAAATAAAATTTACTCATTAAAGGAATTCAAACAAATGAGCAAGGTGATTTAGAATTCTAAAGCACAAGTTATTTGCTCGAAACTCTGCTTAGAAATCGTGTTTGCTAAATATTTAAGATTTATCGTTGATTCGACATCGAGTACTCCAAAGTGTTGATTAAATTAAATAAGAGTTTGTTTACGACGATTGGAATGGAGAA
Source organism: Linyphia triangularis (assembly GCA_963978545.1). Taxonomy (NCBI): domain Eukaryota; kingdom Metazoa; phylum Arthropoda; class Arachnida; order Araneae; family Linyphiidae; genus Linyphia; species Linyphia triangularis. The sequence continues at coordinate 26,043,625 of OZ021721.1, read as the reverse complement.
GAAAATACTATATGTTTGCAAATTACTTAGAGAATTCATGAATAAGAATTATCTGAAAAGACCGCAATTATAGAAAACTTGTCAAATATCAATTCTGCATAATTAAAATCTATTGTCAATTCTGATTGGTATTTGCATTTTATTAGTTAAAGGAATTGTTTGTGAAAGGAATAAATGCTTACACTAATTTTAATTTTTATAAATTATATTGATGAATATTTCATATGAAAAGAAGAACTTGCATGTGTTTTTATAAGAAATAAATTAATTGAATTATTAAAAAAAAATCTTCAAATTCCAGACAAAATTTTAAGATGGTTATTAATTTACTGTTAAAATCATTCCAAACTGTATGGACATTCTAAATAATATAAATATATTTAAATTTAGTTTTTTAATTTGTCCCTTGATTTACACGTAGAATGCATACATAGAAACATACCCATTTAATATAATACCCATCTGTCGTAATGCACTCCTGTTACCCGCTGTAAAAACTTCGGAAACAACTTTTTTAAAGCCCTTTTTCAGAATGTTCTTTTATTTCTGATCTTACAATTTTCTTGATGTCATCGAAATCCTCAAACCTTTCTCATTGATCAGGAATTAGTTTCACCTGATAAGACTGCCACAGGGCAGTTACACGGATGTTCTTTTATAACTTCGACAAAAAATTCTAAAAGTAAGACCTCGTTTTCGACAGAAAAGGCTTCTTCTGTACGACAATGCCCGGCTCCACACTGGGAAGCGATTTTTAGACCAGCATAAGGTCCTGCAGATGAACCATCCTTTATACTTTTCGTATTTAACATTCTCAGACATTTTCTTACTTCCGAAACTGAAAATTTTTCTGTAGGGAACTAGATTTGAGGACGTCGTCAAGATTGGTTGGTTTATACGTTTAACGACCTATTTTACGCACAAAACGGCCAATCAGGCCGGGACCTACAGTTTAACGTGGATTCTGAACCACAACGAACATCCATGCCTAACCCAAGATTGCTACGCGGCCAATCACTCTAGCGCATTACGGCGTATTACTTAGAAACGTATTACATTGGTATTTGCGGAGTTGTTAGATCAGTCTTGGAAATTAATAACTGCACCTTGTATTTCTCTATCTAGTGGGAACTCCTTTATTTGTACTCGCATAATCTTAGTAAGGGCACTTCAGGGCCGCGTAGCCCAGTCGGGAGAGAATCATTCTCTCAACTAGAAGGCTGCGAGCCCTGAGGTTGTACGAGTTCGGGCCTGGGACCGACTAAAGACCGCCGTGTACGCTAATAATGACTGGAGCACGTTAAATCAGTCATGGTCGCAAAGTCCTCCACGTTCCCATAGAAATCAATACCTCTGGAGGTGGCAAAGCCAAGTCTTCTGGTGGAATCTTCTGCTTGGTATTGCCTCTAAATTGAGAAGTTCCACATATGGTCGGTAGTGCTGCCATCTACCGGGTAGCTACCGAAAGAGGTAGAAATTAACTCTTCGGTGGCTATAGGTAGACTAGCGCACTCCCTCTCGCGAGTGTGCGCTTACATCCTGTGCAGTACTGCCTACTACCAATGTATAGGGGATATGGGGTTGGTACAAAATGCTTAATCAGAGGTGCCTTAGTCCCCACTTGTCCTTGATAAGAAGAAGAAGAAAAAGGGCACTTCACTTGAACTTAATTCTTAAATAATTTCCCTTAAATGTATTCAAATGGTCCTAATTAAATTTGGTTGGAATAAATATTTGAACGACTCATGACACTTTTTAAACATGAATATAAATATCAAGAAGAACTATATATTACCTGATTATTATTTTGACAAATTTTATTATCATATTATTGATATTAATAACATAATCCAACCATACGTACAATAATTATGCCATCTGATGGCTGTGGGGTTAGCGCTCTGGCCTTACATGTCAAAGGTGTCGGGGTTTTAATCTTGGGTTGGGTATAGATTTACGTTGTGGTTCGGAATCTACGTTAAGCTGCAAGTCCAGGCCTGATTAGCTATCATTGTACAAAAAATAAGTTGTTTATTTGTATGAAATTTCCGATGATAGTTCATCCGATTAGAAATTTTATTTATGTAGTATATGTTTGGTCATGCATTAGTGTTACATTATATCGTCACCCTAATGCTAAAATTAGATAACTGCAAAACCATAGATTTGAGAAAAGCGCATTTGAAAATGTAATAAAGCATTGACAGCATACAACATATTAATAATTTTAATGTAAGAGAATTTAATGGGATCTTCCCACATTTGTCCGCATGCGGCATACAATAAAGGCGAGTAATTTATCACCCATCGTTCACGCTTCTATAAAAAGACAATTTCGGAGTTATCTAGCTGTAGCATTGAGGTGACGACGTAAAGTGAACTTTACTTATTGCTATGTTACAACTAAAGTACAGAAACCAGTTATTCTGCAGATTTTCTAGGTAATGTACAGATTAAATAAGGAGATCCATTAAAGTGCAGAAAATTATTTCTCTCTCTCTCTCATTTCTTAAATTACATAGATAATTAGCAAATTACCTAAAAAATTTGCACATTGCCTGCTAGGCACTGATTTAAGTGAAAATAACATATTTGTTGGAACAACAGGAACTGTTCTGTACGCTCAAACTAACATAAAATTATTTATTTTTCGACATCTAAAAAACTAAGTTAATACAATCTACAATTAACAAATTAATTGATAGAATCAATCATCAATCAATTAAAAAACTATAATACAAAGAATAAAATGGTTAAAAATATTATTACAACTAAAGAAATTAACATAATGTTATTTATTTATTTTTCGATACCTAAACAATCAAGTCAATTATAATCAACAAATTAGTTGGTAGAATCAATCTTTGAGAAACACACTTTTGAACTATAACGTTAAAGAAACCGTTAATATGCACATTATCTAGGCAAAATGCAGAAAACTCTTGATTCCGCACGTTAAAGGAACAAATGAGCTGATCTGCAGATTAGCATTGAAGTTAGGCATTTTACAATTAATACAGTTTCCTAATATTAAAAGCTTGCAGGAAATTTTGAATTTTTCACATTGAACTAAATGAAGTAAATACGAAGATTTTGTATTCAATATTGTTTCTTAATATTATAAGCTTTGAATAAGTTTAATCTTTCACATTGATATACAAGTGCAGACTCAGAATTTAACTGTTAATATAGTTTCCAAATACATGAAAAATTTCAATAAAGTTAATGTATATTTCACATTGAACTAAATAAAGTACCAGTGGTTTCTTAATGTTAAATACGTCGATCAAGTTAATATATTTTTCACACTGAGCTTCATAAAGTACAAACGCAGAATTTTACAGTTAATATAATTTCCTATTATTAAAATCCATGTTAATGTACTTCTTATATTTAAGTATATAAAGTACAAGGAGCAAAATTTTAAAGTTAATATGGTTTCTTGATGGTAAAGGCTTCGATCAGGTTGATGTATTTTTTGCACATTGTTCTAGGTGAGGACCATCGACAGAAATAAGTATGTTTTACTGTTTTCAACTTAATTGATCAATAATTTTTAAAACTTTAAGAATTAATTACCACTAACCTCAACATTTTAATAAATTAAGCACATATAGGTGTAACATTATTAATTATTTTTGAAGAAACTATCGACAACACACACACTTGTCCTCAATTTTTAACAAAACAAACATTCAGAATCAAAAAATGTTTAGACTTAAACCTCCTATGTATAAACTGTGCATTCTCTGTACTCCCAACGAATTGAAATTTATGCAGCACAGCATTTATATTACAACAGAAACTAACTTGAGTTTTACAGGAAAGTTTTTCTTTTTTTCAGTTCTGAAAAAGAACAACTTAAAAGGAAGACATTTTCTCTCTTTGTGAAACCAGAGAACCATAAAAATCTGCAGACGCATTTTAAGTCTTCGAGGAAGAGGTTTATATTGCATGTTTAAATCAAAGTGACAAAAAGAGATTTGGTGCTTTTCAATTTGAGGAATGCCGTCAAGAGCAGGAAGTTTATTCAGAACCAGGGAGTTTTTGAACAGCGGTGTACATATACAAATCAAATAGCAGGATAAATGATGCATTTTTTGTATGCAACTCATAAAGTATTTGATTAAATAATGAATTTTAAAATGGTATTGAAAAACCATTTATTTACAAAACATTTGTAAGATATTTGTATGTTATAAATTTAATAGATTCTAAAATAAAAATAATTTCTGACAAGTAATTGTGTATTTATTCAACTTCAATATGATGTTGAATGGGAATATCAATGGATGGTACAGTACGCCAAAAAAAAATTCCGAAAGATGGCTATATCATAGGTTTGCACCCAAATGTTTTGTTTACGATTTTCTACATGTCTGGTGCAAAACATTTTTCTTAGGGGACTGTATACTAGGTAAATTTAACTCTTATCTTTAAAAATTTCAATACGAACCAATATTTTTCATGTTTTCATTCGATTTAGAATACTTCGTTTACCTTAGATACCGAATTTCAGTTCATTATCTTAAGTAACACGTAACTTAAAAGTGGAAATGTTTTGGCTGGTCTTGATGGCAAATTTCTTTAATGCGGGGAAGGATCGAATGTTTTGCTTGCTTGAAGACGTAATCTAATACACAGTCCCTCAAAATGAGCTTTTTTACATTTTTGCTAAAATATTGAGAACCAAATGTCAAAATACAATGAAAATAATTCGAGGAGGGGTTTTCGACCATGATAATTTTAATGGAAGCAGAAAAAATACATGTTTATATTGAAACAAATTTAAAACTTGTTTTATTAATTAGTAATTGATTATTAAAAAACTGTTTAATGCAAAAGTTGCTTGTTATTTATGTTTGGCCTTTAACAAACTATCGTTTGATATAAAAATTGCTAAAATGTATTAATTATTTAAGAATTTATGGCTTAAAAAACAAATATTCTTTTTAACATTAATTTGCCCTTTTTTTGACATTATTTAAATTACTAACCCCTCATTGGAAAATGACGAAATTCTGTATTTAGACGTTTTTTTTGTGTTCTAAATCTAAATATGGTATAATGTTATGGAGTTGCCATTGAACTTTTTAAAGTTTGGTTTAGTTTTAACATACAGATTACCCCTTAGGATAAAAAAAGGTATATACAAATAATAAAGACCTTCCACGATTAACAACTGTACTTGACTTTTGTTATTTCATCAATTAGAATACAAGATACAGCCATCGTTAATTTTTTTTTTTTTTAATTTTATTATTATTATTTTTTTGCATACTCTACATAAAGAAAATAATCTTGTAATACAGTGCTGGAAAAAACGTTAAGGCCAACTGAAAAACTTCATGTTTCCTACTAATGCATTTATAAATTTTATGCAAATTCAAACTAAAAAAAAATGACTATTCTAATTATATTGTACAGTACCCAAAAAAAAAAAAAAACAGAACGATGGCTATATCTTCGGTTCTAATTATCGTAGAATCTTACGGTTTGCACCAAAATGTTTTGCTTAGGATTTTCTATATATCTGATGCAATTTTTCTTTTCTTGAGGGACCGTTTACTAAGTAAAAGTAACGCTATCTTCGAAAATTTCAATACGAACCCTTATTTTTTATCATTTCATTCGATTCAGAATACATCATTTACCCTAAATACCAAATTTCAATGCATTATGTTGAAAAACACGTCACTTATGAGCGAAAATATTTCGACCATTTTTTGACCGATCTTCAGGGAGAATTTCCATAAAACGAAAGGTATTTTTAAGGTTCTTCTTCACAGCGGGAGAAATCGAACGGTCAATGTGGCACGTTTCACGAAGATTAAAAAATACAAGTATTAGTCTAAAATTGCATAGAAACTACTTGGATTACAGTGTCATGTTTAAGATTAATACAAAAATAGCAAGTAAACGCAAAAGTAACATAATTTATTTACAACTTTAAAGATGTGCATTCTTCACATGAAATAAATAAAATATCGAAAACTGTAATTGCAGAAATATAACGAATACTACTGATCATTAGAAAATTAATAAATATTAAATGTAGGCATTAGTAAACAGTATTTAGCAAAGCATGAATATTTTACAGAAATATTTCACTATAAACACAAATGTAACTAGATCGTTGAAATTATTTATAAAATGAAAAAGTCACATGATTCAGTAAAATTTTTAAAGGATAACTTATTGAAATTGCTTAAAAAATGTTGTTTTAAATAAATGGAATTTAAGAAAGCAAATTAAAAAAAAAATTATAGTTTACAGAAAAAATAATTAATAATTTAAAAAACTAAAAAACACGCTTTAATAGAAAATCAAACTAAAAAGTAGAACATAATCAATAGATTAAAAAACTAAGAAACACGCTTTAAAGAAAAGTGAACTAAAAAGTAGAAGATAATTTTAAATAAGTTTGAAATAAGAATAGAGTGATTAACAAGAAATATTTATTTTATCGTACAAAAGCGTGGGGTGCTTTTTAAGATATTTTCATAATGGCTCTACTTTTACCAATATCTGTCATTAAATATTTACAAAAATTGACATCAAGCACCCCACGCTTTTTTACGATAAAATAAATATTTCTTGTTAATCACTATTCTTATTTCAAACTTATTTAAAATTATCTTCTACTTTTTAGTTCACTTTCCTATTAAAGCGTGTTTCTTAGTTTTTAAACTATCGGTTATACGATAATTGAAAGTTATGCGATTTTCCACACCTCTAGTTTACCTTGAATTAATCTTTGATAGTTTTCAAAAGTCGCCTACTATACGGTCCCTTAAAATGAGCGTTTTTTACATTTTCTCTAAAAAATCGAAAACTAATAGTCAAAATGGAAAGAAAAAAATTATGGGGGGGGGTTTTAGACCATGATAAATCTAATGAAAGCAAAAAAAGTATATGTTTATATTCCAAAAAAAATTTTAGTTGCTTTATGTTGATTAATAATTAATTATTAAAAAAGAAATTGATTCAAAAGCTGATTGCTCTTTATGTTTGGCCATTTACAAACTACCTTTTGAAAAAAAAAATTACTGAAATATATTAATTATTTAAGTATTTATGGCCAAAAAACCAACTTTTTTATTTAACATTAATTTATCATTTTCTTTTTATCATTTAAATTACAAACCATTCATTAGAAAATTACGAATTTTTGTATTTCGCATTCTTTTTTAATGCTGAATCCAAATATGGAATAATATTATGAGGTTGCTATTGAACTTTTTAAAGTTTGGTTCTGTTTTAATATGTAGATGACCCCTCATGATAAAAAAAAACTACATACAATTATTAAAAACCTTTCACGATTTACAACGGTACCTTTTGTTTGTTATTTCAACAATTAGAACAAAAGATATAGCCATCGTTCTGTTGTTTTTTTTGGGTACTGTACAAATACATTACACAAATTTAAATAATTTTTCATTTAAATGTGTTTTTTTTTCTTTTTCTTTTATACATGCAGAAAGCTGGAAAACATATTAAGGACACAACCAAAATTATGTATAAAACTGCTAATAGTACAAAAACTTTAAATTCTTTTAAATTAATTTAATCATTCTTGTCATAGAATACGAAAAACTTTTAAAAGTGTCTTTTGAGAGGCATTTCCGCCATTCTTTAATAGCCATTTTCAGTTCATATTTGGTGTTGTAAGTTTTACCTTTTCCATAAATATCACGCCCCATAATGCACCATAAATTTTCAGTTAGGTTCAGGTCAAGTCTCCTAGATGGCCACTCAAGCATTTGGCTATGATTAGTTTCGAGCCAAGATTTTTATGAAGCTTGAAATGTGAATAGACGAATTGTCCTACTAAAAGATATACTAAAGGATCCTCCGGCAATAAATTTTCTGCTAAAATGTCTTGATAGGGTTCCAAATTTGTCTTTGTTTTCAGATAAGAAATTAGTGTCGTACCGTTACCAGCAAACCCGCCCCAAATCATCAAGGAGCCACTACCAAACTGACGTTTAGAAAAAAAGATGGGTTCACTCCGAAGATCATGCCAGTACTATTTAAACCCGTCTGGACCATCGAGATTAAACTTTTTTTCATCAGAAAAAAACAAAAACATTTTGCTATATATCTCCAAAAGCAACATGTTTTTTTTGCAAACTCTAGGCAGGCAATTTCATGCCTATTACTTAGAGGTGGTTGACGTTTCATTTTATTAAATTTTAAGTTTGGTTTTTTCAATAACACGTTTCCTACAGTTCGTCTAGTACAAGATAGCTTCAAATCATTCACAAATTGAGTCGAAGAAAGCTTCTTTTGTGTTGCCCGGCTAACAACAGTTCTCATTTGTCGAAGTGTCAATGCAGATCAACGTCCTGTACCATTTCACTGATTGTAAATATCACTATTTTTTAGAAAGTTATTAATCACAGTCTTAGATTTGCTTAATCTTTTAGTTATGCATCCCAATAACTTAAACCACATTTTTTAAAACTAAGGATTTTACCTTGTTCAATTAGTGTTAATTTTTTACCTCTCCACATTTTCTAAATCTTTTAATTACTCTCGGGAATCGTTCTAAATCGTCTACGTAATTTGTTTGTTTTAACGACTATAATACTACAACAAATAAATAACATGAAAATAACTATAAATTTCAGCTTGGCCCTATTATTTTTTCCAGGTTTTCGTATGTTTAACAAATAATTACAATTTTAGTTTTAAAAGTAACTCAATTTTTCTTAATATTTTTGCATGTATAATTAAAGCTGTCATTTTCTACATTGTGTTAAATTTGCATAAAATTCCAATAAGTAGTTGGGGAAATAATGAAGTTTTTCACTTGGCCTTAACGTTTTTTCCAGCACTGTACATTATATTTTAATTTGTTCTTATAAATAAAGACTCAAACACTTTTATAATAATTTGTAAGCATTTCCAAGTTGTATTACTATTTATAAGAAGTGAGAATCATTGGTGGGTATTTTCATTATATCACATATTGCTATTATTTAGTTGGGCGATTCTGAAATTGAGGGGAAATTTCAGTCCCTGTGCTTTTACTGGTTAATATTTATTCCTTTAAGTGAATAAATTGGTATTAAGTAGAAAAAAGTTTACATTTAATGTTTTTGGTCTTTATTTTAATTTTTTTTTTAATCTAGAGCATGGGAAATGTTACCTGCATGGTATGTCCCCACCCTTTTTTTATAGTGTTAACTGAAGAAATAAACCTGATTAATAATATATTTGTGGAAAAATCCGAGTTAAACATTTTTGTATTAGTATCCTCAGTCTTTTAGGTTAGGTTTTAAGCAGGGCAATCTACTTATTTCTACTTATTTTTATCCTCCATGGGTTGTGTTAACCACGGAGGTTACAAGCAAAATTTAAAAACTGTTTTTTTTTAGAAAATATATTTTCCTTGACCTTTTTTTTTGAAGTAGTAAATGTAATAGTTTTGTTGGTAAAATTCTAAGAGTAAAATTACAATTTTGCTATCTTTTTTTATTTATATGTTTTTTTACCTCCTTAAATTACCTTTAATTTCAGAATCGCCCAGCTGTTTAATTTTTTAAAACAGGAGTTTATTTCAAAAATTTATAATATAATACTGGTGACAATATAGGAGGGCATGGGTAAAAGTTATATAAATCTCAGTTTTATTAAGAGAACATAATTTTTTTTGTCAAAATAGTGATTGTTAAATGGGACAATCTGTCAAACATCATAAACTCTAGAGTACAAAATAGTTTTCAAAGATAAGTGGATATGCAAAATGGGAGGTAAGAGTTGTAAAAGGCATTAAAGTGGACCTAGCTAGATGTGCCATAACTTTGTTGCAAGTTATATTTCTTAGTTTTGTTTGTACCTGCCCCACTTTTAAACAAGATAGAAGTGGGCAATAAATACCTCATAAATATTAATCAATTTATTATCTACCATTTTTACATATTAGAATCAAACAATGTAGGATAACATTCATAATACAATAGTGTTATACATTTGTGTTTTATACATTTTTAGACAGGTGGTTGATAGCATTTTTACAAACGCTTGAAAATTTACCCTCCATCTTAATGCTTATTTGCAAAAAAAGTTGTTGTTTTTATGCTGGTCCGTTTCTGGTACTCAAATTACTATCGATATAAATTGTTTACCTAAATTTGCTGCTGAAATTCAACATTGAGTGTCATACTACACTTGTAGGAGAATTCTTAAATTATAGAGTTTTTTTCTAAACTTCAAAGTAAATCTAAATAATTTATTAGTATTATTTTTTTTCCGTAATAAAAAAGCAAAAAATAATAATAATAATAATTTTTTTTTTCATTATAACTATTTTATTTCAGTGTTTTTAGCAATTAATAAAAAAGAAAAACTTTTTTGAAGTTTGAAATAGTGTTTGATCTTGAATTCTACTTGAACTAACTTTTTCTAAATAAGTAATCGTGAAAAAAAACCTGATTGATGCGAAGTTAATTTTTAAGTTTAAAAAAGTATTTACTACTGTTTAGAAGATAAGTTTACATCCCAATCAAAATCGAAGAAAACCTTCCTTTTACCATTTCACTCTAAAAAGTAATGGTTGGCTTGATGGAAAGTTTAAGAAACAGAAAAACAAGAGTGTTAATTCTATTGCAAAAAAATATAAAGGAGAGAGAGTAAATGAAACTAATGACTTAGAACTAAACTTTCTCTTCACATGATCTGTTAAGAAATGTTAAAATCAAATAAGATACGATGGTTTGGTTGAAGATTTGTTTTGTCGTTTTATGTTGTTTCATGCACTAAATTAAAACCTCTGTTGCCGATGAGATGAATGTAAAAAAATGTGAGAAATCCAATTAATACCACGCTACTAAGAATGGTATTTTTATTTTTAACTCACTTGTATTTCATTTTTGCCGAAGCATATTCTTGAAACTATTTGTCAACTAATTAAACAAAGAACTAAAATTAGAAGAAATAATGCTTTTTTTTATCAGACAAGGGAGAAATTGACGTTTCAATTTGCTCACTAATCAGTCTAATAAAGAAGTCGGATTCAGCGTCGTATTTTATGGTCATATGCAAAGAATTTTTCTTTATCATGTCCGAAAGTAATTAGTTATCATTAAAATATTAACAATAATATGTAAATTTAAGTTTTTGTACATTAATAATTGATATCTCAAAGAATGCCCAGGAGACTTAACAAAGTTTAGTTGTGTTTAATTAATTGATAATTCTGTAATTGAAGACAAACTTTTTATATTTCGATTCAATATTGAAGTTCGTAAATGGTTAAATTATTTTAACTTCACAAGTTTAAAAAAAAAAAACTGCACCGTATTTAAAATAAGTGTTTAAATGTTTATAAATATATTTCTAACAAAGTGCTCATTAATTTGTTCTGTGCCCTTATTTTAATAATGTCACTTTAGTTTTTATTTCTTTTTTAAATGAAACACACAACTATTTTCTAATTTGCCTTGCAACTAAATAATTATGCGTACTATTTAGAAATCTCCACACTCCATTATTAATTCTAAAATGAATTTGCAATTTTTAATTCTTTTCTTTGACTTATTTAGCACACCTAAAATATGGAATAAACTTATTTACAAGCGTCGCAAGTTTTAAACTGGGTAAACGAAAAGTCTTCTTCTGAAAAAGAAAATATAATTCGAAAACTAAATACTGCCTAAAAAACTACTGTTATTAGTTATTCCTAACGTTAATTCTCTAGGTTTAATAAGACATTTAGGGTATTAAGACCATCGTTGACAATACGGCCAGTTGTAAGTTTTAGCCATAGTTTCAACTTTAACCAAAATAACAGATTAAAAACGTTTGAAAGTAAGCTACAGAAAACTATCACTAAGCGAAGTGTAAATTGTTAAACTTTTCTCTTTTTACTAGGTTATCTGTGTTAACTTGGCTTATTATGCTTTGTTTTGGTTTGGTTGGCACGTAAAACATATAAAAAAATCCGAACGATGGCTAAACAATCTTCGCCTCTTAAAGTCGTAGAATAATGCGGTATGCTTCAAAGTAATTTGTTTATAATTCGTATTATGATTGTTTCAAAAAAAAATTTCTTGGAGGCCTGTTTAGTAAGTAAACTAAACTCTAACTTTTCAAATTTCAAAACGAACCCTTTTTTTAACCTTTCCATTTAATCTAGAATTGATCGTTTACCCTGAACAAAAAATTTAAGTTCATTATGTTGAAAAACATATCACGTATGAGCGAAGGTCAAATCTCAATTTGAGAAGCGAAATTTTAAGGTCTCTACAGCAGCAGGGCGGGGAAAAGGTTTCATGTTTCAGGACGTTTCAGGTATTAGTTTAAAATTACTTGGAAACTACTAAGATTTATTTCATAATGTTTAACACTATGCTAATATGAAATTAGTCATATAACGATATCAGAAATGGATTTTAATATAACATAATTAATTAAAAAATTTAAATGTTGGTCAACTTCACACGTAATCTAATTTGGGTCGGAGATAAAAACTACAAAAGTTTAACGCATGTTGTTGTTGATAATAAAATTGACAAATATCAAATTACCGTGTGGTTTTATATGACATTGATAAAATACTTGATGTTGATAAGGTCAAGCTTATTTCTTACATGTTTCACTAACCTAAGGAAAAAAGGATTCCAATTTTTATTTAATTAATAAAAGTTATTTTTTTTTAAAACTTAGTGTAATGTTTTCGTGTTGTAAAAAATGGCGTTTGAATACAAACTTGTTAACTCACTGTGTTATCTGACTTTGATTGAATGTTTTATGTAAAATGAATTCCATCGGCTATGGATATTCGTTGAATTTTGTACTTAATGTTATAATACATTAAATAATTGTTTAATACGTGTGTGTTTTTGTCGTTCTGAAATGGCCATTAATTTCCGGAGACCATTGAGGATATTGTTTTTTTTTTTAATCTTATTGTGGTTTTGAACACAATGTATTTGAATCTTTATTATTTATGAAGCAAACAAATCTAAATGAATCTATACTGATGCAAAATTCAAGAATTCTACCTTGAATTGGGACTAGTAAAATATATTAGGTGTTACCTACACTACTAAACTAGTCCCAATTTCAAAGTAAAATTCCTTACAGAATGGTCTTTAAAAAAACTTCTTTGCATTTCAAGTTTCGAATGGGAGATTCTTCAAATTGAGAACTCCTACTTCAAACATACAATCCTAGTTCTATCTTCTTACTTTGAAAGAAGAAATTACTGAGTGCCAACACTAGGACTGAACCGAAGTCGTCTCACATGCTAGGCGTGTCTGTTGCTTCTGATCCAGGAGTTCGGCTCGACCCCTGGCTAAAATCTACTAAGGAACGAATTTGATGCACACTTCCCAAAACTTCCAGGTGGCAAAATGTATAGCAAATATCAATATTTGTTTGTGACTATCCAAATCTTCTAGTAAAAAACATAAAATATGTTAGGATAAAAGAAATACTTAAGTTTTTTTTATATTGAAACTTTTTTTTTACCTCAATTAAACTTTAATTAATTTTAAATGTAATCTAGAATATGGTCCCTAATAGTAGGTGCTTTTAAATTTCGTCTAAAATATTGAAAATCAAACATCAAAAAGGAAAGGAAAAAAAATATGTTTCTAATTAAAAAAAATGAAATTGTTTTATTAATTAATTATTAAAAATTGTTTAACGCAAAATATGCAAGCTGTTTATGTTTGGCATTTAACGAACTATCATTTGCAGAAAAAAAATATTAAAATGTATTAATTATTTAAAAGAATGATTAAAAAGTTATTTTTCTTTTTAATATTAATTTGTCATTCCCTTGAAATTAGTTAAATTACTACTCAGTCATTGGAAAAGTATGATACTTGGTATTTCGATGTTTTTTCGAATGTTAAATCTGAATATGGAATAAATAATAAAGGGTTTTCATTGAACTTTTTATAGTTTGAAATAACTTTCCCGATTTGGCGGCATCTGAAGTTAAAACGAATGAACGAATTTAAACCACATTTTATATGCAGACTGTAGAAGCCATGGAGATACGAATTCCGCCGGGGGAAAAAATTAGTTCCAAAAGTTGCCGATAGGAGGGATTTTGGTGCTGTTCTCATGTACGAGTGAGAAAATTTGCATCATAATTTTGCAATATTACAGTGTGTACATGAGAGAAGAGCTAAGCATTCTTTTTAAAAAGAAAAGAGCGAACGTTTAGTTATCATTTCGTTCAATGACTGTTCCAATATGCGACCTACTTCAACGTGCTTTGCTGGTAAAACTGTTCTACACTAGATACAGTGTAATGGTGCGGCGGCTCAATTTCAATGGCTTCAAAAATGTGTAAATGTTCAATGTGTACCACTCCGTTACCCGGACTTCACCTCATGTGACTATTGGCTATGGGGGTACCTAAAATTCGCTGTATATGATGGTGGCATTCTAAACTTACAAGTCTTGAAACAAAACATAAGATGGACAGTGCAAACATCCAAACTGACAGTTTACACGCAGGTGTATACACCGAATGAAATATGTTGTATACCGGAAGGTCAGCATATTGAAAATTTTACCGGGCTCCAGGGGAGCCAAATATTAACGAATAAACGCTTATATTCTGTGTTTCATTAATAAATTCATAACTGTATGATATGATATTTTTTTATCACTAAATCATTATTGATATCCTCACATGATACTTATCTTTTTCTGCAGCAGTTCCCAACAACATTGCGTGTTTTTGTTTTTGTTTTTTTGGCTTACTCTTCTCTCACTGACATATTTTTGTGCATAATAAAGGCTAATCAGGCTGGAACCTACAGCTTAATGTGGTTTCTGAACCACAGAGAACATCCATGCATCAGTGAGGATTCAAACCTTGTCTTTCAAGGCAATTATAATTTTGATCTGATACTTTAAACTTTTTTTTTCCATTTAAGTTACTAATTGGAAGAATGTAATGCTGTGTTGAATCTGTAATGTATTTTAATACTATTAAATGGATATGTAATAGGTTTGTTTTTAAATCCTTATGTTTCAAGTGTTAAACACAATGGCTTTAAAATCCTAACTGCAGCGAAATCTAGCCACTTGCATGTCAGTCTTATGAAACAACATATAATTTATTTCACAGATTGAGAATTTTGACAGCTACAGTCAAACCCAGTAAACACAAAATCGCTTAACACGAAATCTCGTTTTACGCGAAGTATAAGCAGTTCCTCCGAGAATAAATTTTTCTTTTGATTATCATTAAAGTCTTTTTAAATTTTATTTTTAACAAAAAGGTCTAAAGCAAATATTGATTTCAAATAGTGTGTTCTATAAATATGGGAAAAATGCAAAAGTTCTCATGTTTATACGATATCGATTAAACAGGGTCTACTAACATCTATTACTTATTGTTTAGAAGCAAAATTTTCATTTTGTTTATATGCCGTTGATCTTCTCAGGTACAGCTTTTGATATTGATTTCATCTCAGAAACCCAGCCTCAAAAAACAAGATCCGCTAGTATTTCAAAGACGCTTCATAGAATAACAATATTTATTCAATTCCCACCTTTCACAGTTTAACATCCCGACTTCATATCCACTCTCTCTGGGTAGTTCTCCAAATTGCGAGTGTCAATCAGTTTTATGAAAAGTTGAAATACCTTGGCGAAAAATAGCAATTCTTATCCGGAAACCCTTATTTGATCCTATCTATCTTCAGGGCATCTTTATATTACTTGGCCATATGGACACTTTCATATGAAATGCTTCAGATCAGCAAACGCAGAATTGTGACATTTTTAATCTTGCAGAAGCTTAAGTAAACGACACTGCCCTGATGTTGTCACAGGGTGTCTTATAAGTATTTAGAAATTTCTTCTCGATTGCTTTAAATCCTACATTCTACTTGATTGTGACGCCATTTCTGACTTTGTTCTTAGATACTGTAGGGTAAAATAAGAATGTTTTAATGTATATTTACGGGAGTACAGCAATTCGTAACTGTTGGGTGCAAAATATTCACCAAAACTGTTTCTAAACTGCTATTACAGTTTCAGTGTAACTTTTGTATTGAAAACAGCTCCTGCTTCTACTAGGAGTAACGTGAGCCATAATTTCTTTATTTTTTAAACTGTTTATCGGCACACAATAAGGTATTTCTTATCGTTAATATCAATTTAGAAGCCTAAAACTTTTACGAAACAAACATCTAAGAAAGACGTTTGAGTTGAAGCTAGTGTATAGCCTTTAATATTTCTTTTGTAAATTAGTATTCATACTTATTATCATAAGCTAGTTTAAATAGCTTTTTGAAATAAAATAATATACATAATTTCTAGGTTTATGGTATGCATTAATATCATTTGAGTATTGCAATATGGCTTACTAAAATGCTGTTTACTAAAACATTTCATATGTTTACTATTTATTCTCTTTGAAGTGTGTTAGCAAGTTTAAAACCTGTTAACTAGTGTAATATTGACTGAAAAAAGAATCTTCGGAAAATATTTACAATAAAAATAATTAATTGCTAAAAAATAATTCTGTTATTTCTATTTAATAGACGACTTGAACCAAGTTGAGTAAAATAAATTCATATAATCAACTTTCATTGTTATTGTTCTAATTCTTCACTTCTTTCAAATATTGTCCCTTTGTCATGAAAAAACACTCTCTCTACAGCACTCAGCTAGTACAAATATTACAGCTATTAGGATCCACGTTATGCAAATTTCTTTTCTAATGCATTTCTTCTGAACTAACTTTACTTCTGACTTTCTTCTCTTGTCCGTGTTTTTATCAAACAAAGCCAATGATTTTGCTTCAGAAACATTCAACAAACAAGATATTGTATTCATTTTGTTAGTCAACAGCCTGTACTTATAATAAAAAGTGTTGCATACTTTTTACCCACTTGGAAAGTTATCGTTTTGAGAACGATATGTACTTGTTTTTATCTAAAGAGGTTGTTTATTAGATATATTCTCCCATTTGTAGAAGACATCTTGCAAATAACAAATAAAACAAAGATGTTATAGTTTCTTGTGTTTCAAGAGTTCAGTAAAAGTTACTTTAGCATCCTTCTTTTTTTTTTTTTTTTTAATTATCTCAAAAGAAAAATTGTACTTGCAACTATGTCTCTCATTTAACGAATATGTTTGAATACTATAAAAAAATAAATTATTTTCTTATAAAACACCTTTATTTTGTTTAACTGGCAAGTTTGGTAACTAAGACTTATTTTAGAAAGCACTGGATCTAATATACTTTTATAAAAATATTTTTATTCTCTAAATAAAAAGAAAATATATACTATTAGAATATGGAATGAAACTGTTAAAAGTCATTCCATATCAGACCATTTTTTTAAATTCAAAATTTTTCTACTGCATATTTCAATCAAATCATGTTTCAACACTGAATTAAATTTATTTAACAAAGGCAAATTCAAATTTTTTTAGTTAAAAATTAATTATAATAAATTTTATAAGGATAAATTACAATTTATTTTATAATGATAAATTAAAATTTATTTATTAAAGATAAATTTAAATGTATTTATTAACAAAAAGTCAATAACTTTTTACTAAATTTTCCAATTATTAAGAAAAATTATAATTTATTTAATAAATAAATGATTTTTTCATTAAATTTGTATAAAATAGATATCTCAAAATTCCGAGTAGGTTAGGAAAGTTCAAATTTTATTGTGCAATATTTTAACTTACTTAAAAAATATTGGATTATTTTTATATTCTTTAAATTTCCAAAAATTCTGAGTATTACTAAAGTGGGAATGTATAAAAAAATTTAAATTTACAAATACATTATTTATTCAAAACAATTATTTATTCCAGAAAAAAATTATTATAGTTTAAAAATAAGTCGGAGATAATGTTAATGAAAGTCTGGTAATGAGAGTTTTTCAGATTATTCAAATTGTAAAGAAGCACTATAGATTAATCAACAAAGAATTTCTTAAAGTGAAATTTATACTTAATTAATGAAATTCGCATTAAAGAAATATTTCTTAACATTAGTAGAATTTATTTACTTATCCATTACTTCTCTATTTAAGAAATAGAGATTTACTAGCCTTGTGTCGATAAAAACACTGGTTTAACAATTTCTTAACACTTATGCGAATAAGTTTCTACAGCTACCAATAATAGACGTACCATCAATTTACTCTTATTCCACCAAATATTTCAACCTACAGCTACAAAAACACCATTTTAAATTTATTACAGTCTCTTGAAATATCTCTTTTTAGAGTTATAAATGTACTCATAGAAGTGGAAAACGGTATGACAAGAAAAAAAAAATATTTCGAGCCTTTTTTATCTTATGCCATACCATTTCCCCTTTTTTCACAATATTCAGGTCAAATTTTAGTGTTTTTTTTGTCGAATGACTCTCTTTTACAGCTTTTTGAAAGTTGAACTTTTAGTGGTGATTACAATTAATATTGAAAATTCAAAAAATATTATTTCAAAAGCATAGTATTTTTTCTTGTGCTAACACATTGCTTTTATGAAGAAATAGTATGTTGTATGAAAGAAATATTTTGAACTTTTTTATATCATACCATTTACCTTATCTTCGAGTCTATGCAGGCCATATTTTAGATCATTCTAAGAGTTTTTATTTTTTTATCTTTGCCGCTTGAAAGTTAAACTTTGAGTACATAAACACTCTGTATATTAAGATTATTTTATAGTTAGGAGGAATTCCAAATACATTATGTTTTATTTTCAAATTGCAGGGAAAAAAATAACGGAGCTATTCATTTTTTTTTTTTTAATTTTTTTTTTTATTTTTTATTTTTTATTTTTTTGATTTTGATTTTTTTTTTTGATTTTGCATTCTGCTTGCGTAATGCATAAAAATAGAATTTGATTCAGGCTAAATTTCATATTGATATCATCTCTAGATGTTCAGTTTTTGGAAATTTATTTCTGAGTTATTCAAGTTGTTTCATTTTATTATAATATTCATTATCTGGCTTCGATCTTAGAAAACTATGGTATTTAAACACATCAACTCATTTGTAATAGTCTTTTAAGATTCATAGGCTGTTGGTAAGGCTTTATAAAATAACATTTTCAAGAGTTTTTTTTTTTTTCTTTTTTAAATCAATGTTTAGTGCTGAGACTTTTCCTGAATTCAATTCTTTAAGTACAATGATATCATCTAACTTGACGTAGAAGGGAACGTATTTTCCAAATTTTTATCAATAGTTTTATACAACATTTAGATATTATTTAAATCTATTTTTAGAAGAAAAAATATGCATAGAAAAAATAAATCGTTAAATATAAAAAGGAAAATGTAAATAGGTTTATTTTTCAATTGGACACAACCCCTTTTTTAGATTTAGGATTCAAATACAATAAAGTTTTTAATCCACACATCAAACTTTAAATAGCATCTGCTAGGCTCCCGGTAAGAAACTGTTTAACTTTCCAGAAAATCGGAAAAATGAATTTACCTCAATATCTTTCGCACAAAAATGAGTTCCCTCCCCCATAATTCAATTCCCTTTCGTTTTATTTTTACGCACACAAAAATCTGAATCGACAAAAATAGTTGGAGATATTGACACAGATTTGCTTTTAAGTAAAAAATACCAAGGTAATATCGCAAAACTCCAGCATTCCCTTAAGACACGTAAAACCACTTTAAAATAATTTAAATATTTCTTGCGGAATTCACAAGTGGGAATATTTTAGGTATTGAAAAAACAATATTTCCCTAAAATAACAAAACAAGATTAAATATCCGTAATTATAAAAATGTAATTCAAAAAAGTGCTAGTACATTTTTTTGTTATCTTAAGACACTGCTCTGTATTAAGGACACTAAGTTAAATTTGGACTTTCTTTTTTATTTATTCAAGTAACTCATTTAAAAAGATGTAACATATCCTAAATATTTGTAAATGTATTTTTTATTTAAGATATTTTAAATTGTGGCTTAATGAATGATTTTGAAAAAAAGCAAGTTATGTATCAAATTATTTAAATATAATACATAACTTAATTTTAAACATAAATAATATTAATATAATCACAAACATTTCCAGCTAAATTGGGTAAAGCAAGTAGAATAATTTATTTTACAGTTACTAATGTATGCTGCTTAATTTAGATTAAGGGTTGTTCTCACTTTTAAACATTTGTTTCCAGTGCTTGGTCAGATTCCTTAGAAATTCTTGATAAGAGGATCTTCTAAATAACGCGAAAACACTTTGAAAAAAATATCTTCAAAACGTTGTAATCTCACTATCCTCACAGAGGCGTATTATGTACGATGCTATCTTTTACTTGAGAAGAGAATGTGTACGCATACCGGAAATGTGCGTCACAAAAATTTAAGAAAAGTTTTTTCCTGTCATCTATGACAAGAAAAATAACACGATGCTCTATTTGTTTATCACAACAAAAAATTAATTTAGGAGAGGTTTTTTTCAAAATATGTACTATATATTTTCATGAGTTTGATATAAATTAAAAATATATGTAGTTACAGACTGTCTCAAAAGTTAAAACAGACTTTAAAAAAATCTTCTGTGTAACAATATATATTAAAAATACTATTTCAATTGTTATGTACTTCACTTTCATAGGAAGAATCCAGTTTTAAAGTATATCTGAATTCTTAAAAATGTATTTTAGTTATCCCCCCCCCCCCCCTTGTCAGAATTATATTACTTCCTATTTCTGTGAATTCCAATAGTTAAAATGCAACAAGCAGACTCAATTGGATTAATGTCTGAAATTTAAACCAGCAAAGTTACTAATTTTTCAGATAAACAAAAAGACCTTAATAAATCAGTCAGCGAGTTAGAGTAATTTATATGGCAACAAAATACACAATATATAGTAATAAAATACAATAATAAAAAACAAAACAGAAAAATAAAAAAATAAAAAATAATAATTCGTTATCTTCCGTTATGAATAAATTCTATAAATAATTGCATCCACTGATATAAAAATTTTGTATAAAAATTGTTATCTACTAATTATTATTAACTAATGAGACTCAAAATCGGCAATTTCATTTACTTTTTTTTTCACTTATGACTAAAGGTTTTGAAGTAATTGATAGCCAGCAGTCATAAGTTTTAAATATCAGCTTTAATTTCTTTCATACCAAGTCACATAACTTCGGACTTTTTGTAAATAACTTCAGCTCCTAAATTAATCCTCAAAGCGACCAGTGTTTTTCTAACAGTCTAAGAGATTACCAGTAGGTATATTCTTTATCATTTCGCCTAAAATAGAAGTTATTGAAGGTCGTAGACTCGTAAATAGAATGTTCTATCCTAAGAGCGACATCTTTATTTTACCAATACTACCAAAACACTTCCTGGATAACTCTGTTCACTCTTTATCGATAAACACTGTGTTTCCTTTTCCTGACAAATAGATCCTGTCGCTCAATTGATGTTCAGCAACAAGAAAGACAATAGACATCAAACGTATCAAGTACTTTTTATTGGTGTTAGAATTCTGTGCCACTGCAATATATAGTTACAAAAATATAGCTGTTGTAGTATATTTCACAGCAATTTCTTAAAGGTTGGGAGTTGGAAAGATTTAAAGGGGAAATATGATATTCAGTTCGAAGAGAGACAACTTTAGAGGCCATAGGATTTTTCGCATTTCCTATTGGGATTTCCTTTTGGCCATGGCCGGAATGCATTAATAAAAACGTATTTTACGGTAGCTCCATTTGTGTCAGGTTTAAAAAATATATGGGATATTTGATCTTGAGCATTTTATCAATAGTATAGCAAGAATTAGTATCGAGTCCTAATCAACATGATGATTCATTATATGTTTGGGCAACATGAAGGCTGACCTTAATATTAACTTCGAGGGGGGGGGGGGGAGAATAGAAAAATACATGTTTTCTAGTGATTTACTTCTTTTTAAACAGTTAAAACCATTCCATGCTTTATATTTTTTAATTCAACATTTGTTAATTATATCCATCAAAAAATTGTTTTAATGTCATGAAGACACACTTTTTTTTGTAACAAACTTAAAAATATGTGATTTCTTCGAGTTAGTTTTGCGACAAATTTAATTAAACACAATGGATAAAAGTTTCAGATTCGTTCCCGTTTCTGATTACACAACGTATTTTTTTCTTTTAATTTTTATGCTATGTGTAATTGTGTAAGATAAACATATCTTGTTCTATTAAAAACCATTTCAATGTAATTGTGATTATATTAAAAATGCGACGTAAGAAAACTTCTTTTGGAATAGATCAGAAAGTATTTCCAATTACTTTTTTAATTTTTAATATCGAAATTAATTAAATCTGCAAATTTAAATACCAGCATAAGTGTAGGTGAAGCTAGAATTAATTTAGCGTTAGTGAAGCAATCACGGTACCTCTCCGTAGCACCTAATCCATTTTCCCTGTTGTTTTAATGGATAAATGTCAACTTACGTGTTAGACTTGTACCGCAAATATTGACTAACATAATATTTCCTTCATATTACGTATATTGAATGAATTTACCGTCTTCTGTTTAAATGGACTAGTTGATATCAATTCCCTATCTTACAGCGCAAAATTAGTTATGCAATGACCTTAGGCCGAATGACATTTCTCATTGACATAAATTTAGGGGTAATAGATCTATTTAGGGAATATGTCGGCAGCAGACGGCGAAACCGTTTCGACCCATTCTGATATTGGAATAAAGGGAAATTAATATTTAGTTTCTTTTTATTAATTTGGAATTTTGTTTTATGTATAAAGCGCTATAATATTTAAAAAAGTATTCCAAGATACGGCATTAAAGTTGATCTAAAATGTGTTTTTTACTCTAGAAAAATTATGAGCTCCGACTTTATCTGTGGAACAATTATCAGTTATTAGTTATTCTCTTAATCTAGTATGCATCTCCTAAATATTTTCATATAGTTTTTTTTTTAATACAGAAATATAGTATGAACATAAAATATCAAAATTTATGCTCTAAAAGTAAGTTTTAAAAATATTTTAAAAATAGGTTTAAAAATATTTTGCCATTGAATGCCTGGTATTAAATTTTGCTTAAGAGTACAACCTGTAAAATTTTTTCCAAAGCTATTGATTAATTCATTAAATAAATATATTTGCTCAGCGCTTTATTTAAAGATATTTGTTAGAAGCTTTATATCAATAGAATTTAAAAACTAAATAATCAAATCGAATGTTTAAATTATTCACAATTTATTAGTTAAAAAAACTCTGTCAATAAATAATTATCAAAATTGGTACAAAGCCATAACCTATAAAGCTTTTAAACATTAAATCGAAAAGTTCAACTCCTTTTTTTGCTTTTACCTAATAAAATAATTAAACTACACTTTCAAGAATAGAACATTTTAGGTTATTAATATAATAATAATCAAATATGTAAAAGTAATAATCTACAAATTTCAACTAGATAATTAAAATTTGTTATTTCAAATACTAGGTAGTAAAATAAAACAATTAACAATGAAACCTGGAACAGGCCCAGGAATCTTCTTGAGATATACAAATATTTCACAATGTAATAATGACAATTCTAAACACTTAACACAAAAAACATTAAAAGGAATCGAAGTACTTTGAAAAAATTCTCAAAATGAAGTATCTTATCTCGTTAAGAAAAAAACTATAAAAATAATTCATTTTGCTTTCCGTATTATTTAATTTACAGTATGAGATTACTACCTAAAGTGTATGAAATAGTATTACTTTCTTTATTCATACATTTTAAGTTTTAATCAAATCATAGAAAGTAAACTATCATATTATTTGTTTTCTTAATCATTTTATTCATTGTGATTTATGTTCACTCTCATCACATTTTGAAACGATTATAATAAATTTTTCATACTATATGAGGCATTTACATACTTGTTAATTAGAAATGTGTATCTAATAAAATAAAAATGCACTGTGTGTAAGAATTATTAGACCATTTTTCTTCAGTCAGAGCATAGTTAGATTTTCAATTTCCAGATTTATTAGGTATTAACAATGAAAATTAAAAATGTAAATCTTGCAGTTAAAGCCCGTCTTACCATGTAAAAATATCTACAAGTAGGATATTTATAAACCATTATCTGAAAAATCAGTGGAAGACTCATTTTTATTTCATAGAATCCAAGAATTACGTAATAATCTAATTCCATTTTATGTGTTTTTATGATCAAAAAGTGTTTTTTTAATATAGGTAATTTTATCCTTGGATATTTTCCATTTTGTAAATGTTTAAAGGAAAATTGTTGAAAAATAACTATATCACTGAAATATTTTATAATCAGAAAGTGTTTTAACCAACGCTGTAACTTACTCAATTTTATTACAAAAAACCCTCACAATCTAATTAAAGTAACAGATGGAAGCTATAGATAAAACTTTTTAAAATTATAGCTTTGTATAGAAAAAAAAAACGATGGAAGCTATATTTTCTTCCCTACATATTTACTAGCTAAGAAATTATCGGCAATATTGAAAACAAGTTTCTTAAAAGTAAACATTTCATACGATTAGAAAATTCTGGTTTATCTAATCATATTTTATGCAAAAATTAAATTTAAAATAATTTAATAACATGAATTGAAAATCAAAAGTGTTACATTATATAAATATAATATCTGATTACAATAAAAGCACGAAATACTCGGTGTTTGAATCCTAATAAATTACAGGGTCTTTCAGAGAACTACCTAACTTTTAAATGACATAACTGCTAAACGGACAGAAAGAAGAGACAAGTGGTATGTTGGATTTACATGTATGGAATTTTAAACACATCGGTTTGCAAAAATAGTACAATATTAAAGTGTGCTAACAAGTAGTTGTGCAATCTAAATATAGCGGAATGAGTATATCGTTTCCTTCAAGATAAAAGGTCCTATGCTACCTTTATTGAGATAGTGAAATCAAAGCGATCAATTTTGCTGAATGCAAGGGTTTTGCAAGACACCCAGGTGGCTTTTCAGTACCCTATATTCATCAGTTTTGTGTATGAGAAATTCATTTAATACAAAATGGATCTCAATAATAAACCATATGTAGCTGTCATCAACTCCCATCAATCAATTTTGCTGATGGTGTATTTAAAATTCCATACCTGTCTATCCAACATGCCACTTGTCTTTTCTTTCTGTTTTTTAATGGTTTGAAGTTATGTTTTTTTAAAGTTAGGGATTATTTTCTGAAAGATCCAGTATTTATCCCTATACATTTTAAATAAGCTAAAAATCAATTTACTGGCTCTGTCAATATAAGTATGGAGGTCTTTCTAATTGTAAAATATGTCAATACAAAAGCTTTTAACGTAATTAATGTGAAAAAACATTGTTATCGAGTAAACACTTGATCCACTTTTTTCACATTCTTCCTTAGAAGAAAGGTAGACTGAGAGAAAAGATGAGAGGAAGAATGAAAAATGGAGTGATAAGGAGATGTGAACAGAGATAGAATATAAGATGAATTCAGCTTAAAGAGAGAAAAGACAGAGGATACAAGGAAAATGGAGGATATAAGAGAATTACCAAAAATCAGAAAGTGTACACAAGGAGACACAGACAGAATGGGTAATTATTTATACTAAGAGATGAAGGAAAGAACATGTTAAGTACAGCAACATGCTTACAAAGCAAATGATGATAATAATGATTTCCAAAAAGGATTAGCCAAAACTTTTCTAACAACTTAATTAGTCTAACAACTCATTTTTTTTTTTTTTAATTTTAATTTTGAAAGTGCGATTCCATACTTTGGAAGGTAATTGTTTGCTTTGTTTATGCAGTAGAACACTGAGGTAAAGTTGTGTTATTGGAATGAGTGTAGCGAGTGTGAGATGCTGAAATGAAATGTTTTAATTCAATGAAAACGTTTTAATTCATTTACCGGTAATTAATTCTGTAGAGTTCTTGTGTTCAAAGTGCACTCAGATAAATGAACTTTGAGATCTTTTAAGGTATTTAAAGCTAGGTCGATTATGAAGGACCGAGACGTTTCTATAAATTGTATGGATTTCCTGGTTGCATGTGTTTCAATTAAAAGTGGTTAGATTGTTAGCGGGGATATTTTAAAGGTTCGTATTGAAGCAGATTGTGAGGATTTGAACACAACGGATTTGATTGAAGACATAGCAATTGATGTGAACTCGAAACAGGTAGTTTTAAGATACTCGATAGTGTGCGTTAATGAGGTAGTTAAGGTAAATCTACAAAGGGTAAAATGTTGTGCAGACTGGTGCAAAAGTTTGAGTTGTCATCGAGGTGGTTAACGAGGTTGTTAGAACAGTGGCATAAGGCGACGAAGCTGTGCAGTAGGAGATATTTGTCGACCCTTGTCAGACAGGTAAAGGACACTGTTGAAGTTTAGAATCTACTTCCAGGGTTTGGCGTTGGTAAGGGCTGGAGTATCCAACCTGCAAAGTTCGTAAATGCTTTTATAAACAATGTGTTTGAAGAAATTGAGGTAGGTTTTTTTTTTACTTTTGAAACAAAAGTGAGAGGGATTGGGTAAACAGTGATGGTTGACATCACAGTGTGGAAAACGGAAAGGTAATTGAAGTGAATTTATACAGTTTAAATTCAAAAACCAAATTGAGTATATCCTTTCCTGATTATCAAATAACTGTGAGACCCAATGAAAATAAAGATTATTTCTCGAGTAAAAGATATTGTTCACTAACGATAGGATACTATTACTTGGTTATTGGAGGATATAAAATGTATTGGAAATATGGATAGCAAATTTATTAAGGTAAAACCTTAAAGAATGTTAAGTGTAGGTTTAATATACTATCCCAGGTAGAACTGCAGTATTAGGAAATGTTTGAAACAGTGGTTTTGAAGAATTGGCTGATTCTACCCGAAATTCGAGCATCGTTCTAAACTACATGATTGTTTTAAAAATAAACATGTAAAAATCATCACAAAGTATATTTTTGCTCCCCGTCTTTTCTTATAAATAAAATATTTCAATTTTAAAACTACGCATCACCATTTAAAAACTTCCGGTATATTTTATCCAGCAATAGGTGAGATTAGCCAATATCTGTAGTAACGGTTGGTTTACCACATCAGGATTAGCTAATGAAAAATGAATGAACGATTTTCATAAATGAAAAATATTAGTTTAATAATATACTTAAATTGGATGGGATTAGAGAATATAGGTATCCAATGACTGATTTACAACTTTGAACGTCGGAGTTGGTCAATGTCAGCCGATATTGAACAAAGTTGATGTGCTACTAGTGATAGGATTTTCAGTAGTATAAGCAACTGAAAATGGAAGGAAGGAATTATATTAAGGTTTTATTAGCACATAGAAACAATTGATATTATTGAGATAACTGAAAGTTGGACTAATGCTCATGATAAAGCTCGATTGGAATATAACAGGGTTTAAACTGACAGGATATATTAGATAGGCTATGTGTGGGATGCAATTATACTGCAGAAAGATGTTTTAAAATACGACTGAATCTACATTGGCGCCAGCGACTAAACCAATCTCAATGAACATTAGGCCTATAGCTGGTCGTTATTTTAGTATTTTCATAAAGTAAGAAGTGTACCTAAAACGAACGTCACAAAACAGCAGTTAAGTGTATCATCGTACCCAAACTATCTCTAACTCGTATATCAACATGAAGCAATAGTTAAAATTCAGAATTAATTGTGCGAAAAAATATCTTTATCATTCTTTTACAGGCAAATTCACAAGAAAAAAAATCCAAAATATTACAATTGGAAGACATTATATAAACATACATCCATGCCTAACATTCTAAAACTAGATACATTGACTTTCAGAAAGGATATCCTAACTTTGAAACAGTGAAAGGAGTGACAAGTAGTATGTTGGATTGATAGCTGTAGAATTTAAAATACAACGGCTTGCAAAATTAGTTACAATATTGTAAGCTTCTCTTTATATGTTTTTAGTACATACAAAATGGATATAATTTTTATTTTACTGAATTGAATTTTGTTATTTCTGCTACAAATTCATAAAAATGTATGTATTTACATTTAATATATCACTGTTTTCAATAACTAGGGTTAAAAATGTCTAATAATTAACTTCAAAGTTCAGAAGATACTTTGTGAAAACTTGTGGAAAAGAACTTTATAAAGAACATAGCGAAATCAATAAGCAAAATGTTATTTTTCACCTTTAATGAATCTGTACGTGAGCAACATTGATAAAGACTGAATAAAACATTTGATTTTGTATAAATTGTTGATTACGTATTGCACTGAGAACTGTTTTCTATTTAGAATTGATTCTTTTTTAAATAAAAC
This sequence comes from Linyphia triangularis, assembly GCA_963978545.1. Lineage (NCBI taxonomy): Eukaryota > Metazoa > Arthropoda > Arachnida > Araneae > Linyphiidae > Linyphia > Linyphia triangularis. Next base: position 26,015,329 of record OZ021721.1, on the reverse strand, counting down.
AATTCTCTGATTCCTTCTGATCTTAGAAATAAATCAATTGAAGCTTTTCCGAGAATGCTTTCTGTATTTCTTTATTTGCTTCCAGATAAATTACCATCGAGTTAAAATCGATTTAAAGAGACGTGTTTTGGATGACTATATATTCGATACCAGTTTCTTGAATTTAATTCTTGAGCTCGCTTTCAGAGTTCACTGGGAGATCATTAAATAAATTTCTTCTCACACTCAATCTGCTGAAAGAATCCGATACTTTCTGAATTATAAGATATCTAAATATCAACGATTAGAAAAGAAAGTTTATTCGATGTTTAAAACTATCGGAAATGCGTGTGTTTATATGTACGAAATTGAGTTGTTTTATAAACTTTTTTCTTAATAGTTGCAAAATTGAATTATTTTCCAGATAGTGTACATTTTTCTTATTTTCTTTTGTAATATTTAAAGATAAATTGCTATAAAGTAAAAATGAATTGAACACTATAATTGATATTGCCCATTTTAACATTGAAATAGATTAGATTTTTAAAAAGATTTTGTTAATAATGGTGCCTGAAATCACAAGAAAAGAAAATAACGTGGTTAATGGTGATTGTGATTGCAGCAGTCTTTTTGTATCTATAACCATCCAACCTTAAAAATGATTATTATCTGGAATTCAATCAATTAGCAATATATTTTTTTTCCACGTACAAGTAGTTTACAAAAAGAAAGATAAAGTTATCTTCATATATTTGAATGATCTATTAATTATACAGGATGTCCCAAGAATATTAAAGCACGATTTAATTCATTTACCATTAGAGATAAAATCCATTAGAGATAAATCCTCAATATTTTATAGAAGAATAAATCTATCTTAAAAACTAGATAGTTTATTTCATAACTCTATGTATTCATAAATATTATATCCGATAAAATGCACTATTATTCTTCCTTGAATCATAATGTTTTATTAGAAAATTTATTAATGTTTCATTAGTGTAATGTTTTATTAGAAAAGTAATGGAAAAAAATAAAACGTTTAAATAAAGAGACCATTGATATAGATCGATGCCTATTACTCAACATTTCCCCCATATTTAAGTGAAACTTATAACTTATATTTTAGAAACTAGCTAAAAAAAGGTATGCAACAAATTTACTATCGAGACTATACCATAAGATTATAATTTGATTTAATTTTTGTATGAAACTTAAACTACGCATGCACACAACATTTGGAATCCTTCACCAAAATAATATACCACTAAAAAGTAGAATTAAATTACTATGAGAGTTTAAGTTGTCATTTTTACAAGTAAAGCTACACAAGAAAGTATAAAATAAATCTCAATAACTAACTTGAAAACATTAAAAGAAAAGCGCATTAAATTGTAATTTTATGAAAATTAAATCATTGAATTAGAAACAATGTATATAATTTATAATATAAAACACATGTAAAAATAACATCTCAAAATATAAGTATCCTATAAGCAATAGGAAATATATTTTTTACCCCCGAAAAACGGAATAATCCAATAGAAATGCTGAGACTATTAGATATTTCTTCTATTTATGAGTTTGGGTAAAGCTTCTACAACACGCCATAAAATGTTATGACAAAAGATACTTATATCATCGCGGAAAACACCAAAATAATGTGACACTTAAGTGAATTGGTGATATTTTTTGTCATCCTATAAGACGCAATTCAACTATTCACGAAATAATAAATAAGATTTTTATGCCTTGGTTGAAACGTAGATAACACAAGTCCTATGCAATAAAAGTTTTTCAAACAATGATACGAGACTTGATGAGGGAGCATCTTTTCATCCATTTCGCCCTTAGAAGGTTAATATGTTGTGGATGGGAAAACATGGATCTATACTTTTATGGGAAAATAATCCCTTCTTTAATTACAAGCAAGCTTAAGAATTTCTCATTATTGAAGAATATTTGTACTTTCAGTTACAAATCATAAGCTTCAAGTATCATATAGGTACTCTTCGTTGAAAATAACCATAGTGTACAGGAGAAACACATGCATTTCAAAGGATGAAGTTTAGGAAAAATAATCACTTTTTTTCATAGAAATATAGAAGCCTTCAGATAGCATTTGCGGTTAAGTGGAGGTTATCTTGAATTCAAAATGATGAAAAACAGTGGCTTTTATTCTGTTTGCATACATAGCACTTTGCAATACCAATATTGGAAGTACCAGCATCAAACAGGCAAACAGACATGTAGTGCAGGTCTCTTCTGAATAAAGGGAAACTTGAATTTCGCAATACTATGTTTTTGATGTTTCATGTACCTTTTCTCAGGAACAATTGCAGATAAAAATATTAAACTCTCATATGTTCCTTAATTACTGCTACTTAAACATGGTCTATTAGAAATATTTATCCAACAAAATAAGTTATTGAACCTGAAACAATAAAAAAAGAGAGGGGGGGGGGGCGGTGCCATTTTTGTGGAAATGTTTTAGTACAAATTATTTTTTAAGCAGCTAGGCTATATATTTGGGGGGAAAAAAGCATGTAAAAGTAATATAGAATGTTTGATTTATCACTACAAAAAGTTTCAATTCAATATATTTTCTAGAAAATACACTTTAAAAATTCATAAATCAGCATTGTGGTCTGCAGGATCTCTGCGAGTTACCTTTAGCGGTAATACAATTTTATATAAAGTGACAAACAAGAAAATAAAAAAAAATATTATCAAACTATTTTGAAGGTTTAATACCACCAAAGGTATGAAAATGTATACCACCAAAGGTATGAAAATGTATACCACCAAAGGTATGAAAATGTATACCACCTTTAAGTTAAAAATTTAGTTTCAATTAGATATTCATTGTATTTTGTCACTACGAGTAATTCTTTTAACAGCTTTTACATTATTATTGTATTTCAATTAAGATTGAAATATTTTAGTTGAGTGCAATTTTTTTAATTTTACTGGACGTGGGCCTTATTTGAGTTATGAAAGATTAAAAAAGTTTTGATTTTGAATATTAGAAAGCTACTGAATGTACAGATTACATATATCAGCGTTTCTCAACCTTTCAGTTTTCGCGGCCTAGATTTCAATCATAATTTTCATCGCGCCCCCGCTTACACTAAAATGTATACAACAATAATGTATATTGAGTATTTTGGATTCTATTTTTAAATTGTTTTTAACTAACTTCCAAAACAAGAGTAAAGCGAGTCAACGTTGGCGAGAAACCCATCTGGCATTTTTCCAAGCGGGCAGCGAACACAACCGATGCTGTCTAGAGCATGAGCAGAGCAAATGTTTTCTCATAGGAAGAAGGAAAATGTTCGATAGCACAAGTTTCAATTCCAGTCAGTCTCATTCTAGTCGATCCTTCTATCGCTATCGAATCTATCGTGAATGTGTTTGTTATAAATGTTTTCGTGTTAATTTACAATTCACTATATTAAATATTTACGGCAGCAGATTTATGCAGACTCATGGATAAATTTTTAAGCGGAAGTAAGCGAGCATTAGACGATAGTCAAGCATCAACAAGTATATAGACGAGCGTGGTTCCGAAAATAAAATCAAGAAAATATCCTCAAGAATACTTAAATTTTGGGTTTACCAGTACTGAAGTAAATGAAGGTGAAAGGCCCCTGTGTATCATTTGCTCAAAAATACTGGCCACAGACAGAATGAAACCTAATAGACTTAAACGACATTTGGAAACGCTTCATAGTGAGTACGTCAACAAACCCAGAGAATTCTTCGAATTAAAATTAAAATTATATAAAAAGCAAAAATCATTTTTTAAAGAAACTTTGTAAATAAAAAAGCTTTAATTGTATCTTACAAAGTTTCATATAAAATAGCCGGATGTAAAAAACCTCGCACCATTGGGGAAGAGTTTATTTTGCCAGCAGCAATTGAGATTGTAGAAACTATGTTTGGAGATAATTTTTCAAAACAATTGCAGTCCATACCTCTTTCAAATGATACTGTTGCTCGTCGAATTGGTGATATAGCTGAAGAAGTATAGTGTCAGCTTTTCTCGAAGTTGCGTGACAAATTGTTTTCATTGCAGCTTTATGAAGCAACAGATAGTAATAAAGATGCTCATTTAATTGCCTATGTTCGATTTTGTGATATGTCAGTATTTTCTGCAAACCAATAGAACTCCAAACAACAGCCCTCGCATTATTTGCAATTTGAAATGATTTTATGAACGAGGCAAACATAGAATTGAAAAATTGCGTCGGAATATGCACCGATGGTGCTTGTTCAATGTCCGGAAGATTCCAAGGTATACAAGCCCTTGTAAAACAAAAATTGCCTCAGTGCGTCTAGACACATTGCATGATCTCAGAGAAGCTTTGGCTTCGAAAGAACCGAGTCCTGGTCTGAATATTGTGTTAACTGCGATTGTAACCGTAGTAAACTATATATATATGATACCCCTGAAATCTAGAATCTTTTCCGCCCTTTGTAAAGATATGGATTCAGTACATTCAGCGTAACTATTTCATTGCGAGGCAAGATGGTTATCACTTGGGAAATTTTTGCAACGTGTTTATGAATTAAGAGAAGAAATCGCCATTTTCCTAGAAGAAGAAAACAGACCGAAAGCCGAGAATTTTTGCGAAGGTTTATTTGTGATGCAATTGAGCTACTTGGTCGACATATTCGAGAAATTAAATAACTTGAATCTTCAACTCCAAGGAGCAAATACACATATGTTGGATACGAGTGATAAAGTTAATGCTTTTTGTAGAAAATTGGAATTGTGGAACAGAAATTTAAAGCAAAAAAAAAAAAAAAAACATAATATTTGCAAATGTAGATGATTGTACTAAAACTTACAAGGCTGAAGAAGAGCATGTAAAAGTTGTTTTTGTAACCATTGAAAATCATTTAGCCCATGCTGGCAAAGAATTTTAAAAAGTATTTTCTTGCTGACGAAAAACTGATAGCAAGTTACGAGTGGGTTAGGGATCCATTTCATGAGACTCCCGAAGGTTTCTCAATTGATGAGGAAGAAAAATTCATAGACTTTACGAGAAATGGCGAAACCGAAAGACAATTCAGTAATAAATCACTATTTGAATTTTGGGCAGGAGTAGAGGATAATTTTTCTGCACTAAAAACAAGGGCATTTCACATTCTATTACCATTGTCAACATCCTACCTTTGTGAAACTGGATTTTCTGCCGTGGCTTCTTTGAAGACAAAATATAGATCTCGGCTAAATATAGAAACAGAACTGAGAGTGGCTATTTCTAATATTAAGCCTTCCTTCGAAAAACTTTGCTCTGCAAGACAGGCTCAAGGAAGTCACTAATAATTACAAATTTGTTTTTAATTTAGTATATTTTGATTAAGTAAGTTTTGATTTAGTAAGTTATTTTATTTGTTAAATATGTCGAAATGTATTTTGTTTTCTATGTGTATGTGTAATTACCTTTCAGTCAGTGAATCAATTATTTTAAATAATATTTTATCTTGGATATTCTCGCGCCTCCGCTCTAGTGTGCTCGCGCCCACCTATGGGGGCGTGCCCCACAGTTTGAGAATCGCTGACATATATTATTAAATGTTTCAAACTTAGTTTTAATACTTACATCACTGCATACAAGCACAAGCCAATTTCAGCGTATAAAGGCAATAGGTATCAAAAAGTATTTGTTGGTGTATTCACTCAAAAAGTGTTTAGTTTTGTATTCTTTGGTTTATAACTTGCCACCTTGTTTGGTCAAACTATAGGTTGTTAAACATTTTAGAGAGCTGAGGGAAGAGTCAAAGGTTATTTAAATGCCTTACCAGATTCATTCACAGTGAAAATTCGCATTTCTTTAAAATTCATCCTTCATCCTCTTTAGCATACTAATTGTGAGTAAATTTTATCTAATTTGTTTTAGGAATTGTTGTATATTCCACAATAATCTATGCAGTTATGAAAGAAACAGTAACTTTTTGGAATAGGAACTTGCTATAGATTCTGATCTATGAAACTTGTATCGCTGTAACAAATGAACTTATTAGCTGTTTAATCCTAAAACAGCTTTTTATAGAGGAACCAACTAGTCGAAGAACTTAAGATATTAACTAAAAGCTCGTTTTTAAATGAACTCTTTTTGCTAATTTGTTACCATTTTTTATCCTGACAACTTTTTCTAAAATAAATAAAGTTCATGTGCTTACCTTTAACTCAATCGAGTGTTTCTTGCCAATGGGTATAATTGAATAAAAAATCAATAAACTTAAATTATAAAATTCAATCCAAACTCTCTCTAAAGGGATGAAAGTTTATACCATAGTTTAAAAAATTTCAGATTTGTGAATATTTTTAACTAATTAACAAGAAAGTAATTATAAATGTATAATTGATGCTCTAGTGTGTAGAAAAATTATCTGAAAAATCTAGAATAAATGTAAAGGTTACTTTAGTAAAATTACATATATATATTTATTACATCATTCAAGATTGTCTACAATCCTAAAAATTTGTCATGGATCAGAAGTGCTTAACCCTTGGTTGACCTTTTGTCTCGCGGTTAGTTGCTTCGGGAACAAATGTCCCCCATAATGATATTTTCGTGCACACCATATATCAAAGTAAGAGGGTATTTTAATTAAAAATACAACATTATTGATAAAATATAAAGTAAAAATTAAAAAATACTTTTAAAACAACTTGAAAAAACAATAAGAAGGCTTTGATCGTGTGCTGCCATCTATTGAGAAATTGAGATTATGTGGGACATTTGTCAACCGCGCGACTAAACAAGGGTTAATGACTCCTTGAGAGGGATCAGTTTTAATTCGAAGCCTCGGCCCTCTGCAGCCTCTGTAGTGTTGTGTTTTAATGTTTGTTAGTGTTTAGTGTCTAATTGATGTTGCATTGTCTTCCATTCGAGACGCAATGTGATGCCTTTATATAAGAAAGTACCTGTTACCCTCTTCTAAAATAGGCTAATTGCAATAATACTATTGTAGCTGTGATTTTCATAAATAACTCGATCACCCAACCGCATGTCATTATTAAAAAAAAATTAATTTCGGAATTAATTCTCAGCATTGGATGAAAATAATTTAAATGTCATTAATTTATATGCAAATATCTGTACAATTCACGCAAGATTACAGTCAAATAAAAGTAGTGAGTGCAGCCATAAAAAAAAATTATGCTTTTATAACGTATCCTCATACCCTCTGGCCAGTAACTTTGAACCTTTATGCAATATTTTATCGGATCTCTTTCAGTCAAAATTATCTGAGGATTGTTGAGATCAAGATCAGTTGCAAGGAGCCATTATTTGTCTTCTGTCAGTTGCTGTATAGTAAACCTGTCAGTTTCTATACACTAAACCCCTTTTTTACACTGCAAACAGTATGTACGACGCCTATCATGCGTTTGATTGATTGAACACTTTCGATACCTTTTATTTCCTAAAACGCTAGAATACTTGCCAAACGTATTCCTTTTACCTATTTACTCACGAAATACGATATAATTCCTACACCGTGAAAAGCAAAAGAAAGAAAAAAAAAAGTTTAACGTTGCAGAAAAAAAATACTGTGGTTTTCCTTCTCAACTTTCCCCAGGAACGTAAAAAATAAACTCTTCAAAAACAATTCTCAGAAATATTTGAGAAATCAAGAACGTACACGAAAGATACATAAACAAAAGAAGTTGATTAAAAAACGACACGTTAATAAATAAAGTTTTATATAGAACTGTAAAAAGTAGAAATCAGACGGTATGGATGCAAAAGCTTTATCCTAAAACTTTTAAAACCGAAAATTTATACCGTCATCCGATATTTTAGTTTTTGCGCTACGTACAGTAGGCAAACAAAATTCAAAAGCTGGGCTTACCTTTATTGATAAGTGATAAGAGAAAAAAATACCTATCTATACCTAAGCCAAACGCAAATAACACACGACTAATGGATTACACAATTTTGAATTGAAAGAAATTGAAGTGTTCAAAATAGTTCTTACAAATAACGTTAAAGTTAAATAAAATTAAATGCAAAATAATGCTAAGTCTCATTCATTCAGGTTTATCTATAATTTGTGCGTATTTAAATGTGTACATGACAAATAATTTTTAGGGTCATTAGAATGTGAAAAGGAATACATTTTCACACTTACTCTTCAATAGAAACACAATTTAATAACTAGCAATGAATTAAGCAATTGTATTTACACATTTTAATCTATACTCAGTTTATTATCAAATTTGTGTGTAAAAAAGCATATAAAAGACGATGTTGTATATAGTTGCGGCCCTTTAGCAAAAAATTTTGAGTAAAGAATGAAATTTAAATATGTTGTTAAAAAATAACTGCTAATAAAGTTAAAATGCAATACTTTCTTAGAAAATAAACTTAAAAAATCTAAATACTAAGTACATGTATTTAATGGACTTGTAAAATTAATGATTGTAGTTAACCCGTAGTATCTGAAATAAACCACAGTGAAGAGTACAGAGATACATAATCCACACCCTCCTCCCCTTCTCCCAATTATAGGATAAGTGTAACCAAAAGTAATGCAATTGCTGTTTCAAGTAGCATTATTATATTTCAAACATGATATTTGAATCGTGTAAGATCAACCAAAACCTAAAATATATTAATACAGAATTTAAAGCACTAGTGTTCAAAGTGACTTACTGTGTATCTTCTGGGCCATTTTATCAAATGCAAATAATAGAAAATTTGATGTAAGTTTAAAATTTGAAAACGTGAATTAGTTGAAATAACAATAAGATCTTAGAAATATTTTATAGTCGGCTATTTTTATGTTCATTCTATAGAAAAACACTTTAGTTTTGAAAGATTTTATGTTCGATAGAAAAAAATTTATGTTACCAATCGAACTCATCTTCTTCTTCTAATAGCTAGACAAATGTTTCTGGGATAAATTAGAGTTTAAATATCGTCAAATATGAATTGAATTTGGTCAAGTAGATTAGATTATGTGATATCCTATATTTTTGAAGGTACCTTGAAATGTTTAATTTTATATTTTATAATGATTTGATGAGACAAATCATTTATAGTTACTAAATACAATATTGTTGCTTATTTTAGAGCTCCATTATTAACATAGCGTTTAAAATCAAACAACCTGTGTCTGAAAATAGTCCACTATAAAATTGTAGAAACACATATTTTTAGTTTCAAAGTATTGCTTTGATTAAATTCACAATGCGTGTCTGTCTATATGTCTGTGTGTTTGTTTGTTTGTTGATCACTGATATCTAAGCCATTTTGATTTCCAAATACTTAGAAAGAGTCTCTGAAAGTCTGATATTTTATCACACGAATCGCATGAATAACCGTGAACAAAAAATATTTCAAAGACGCATAATTTATTACACGGAAGACTTCATGAACGTTCTAAATTTCTAGGTATAACTTATTGTCGAGTCAAAGCACAGTCGACTTTATAAAATATAGTTAAATACTCAGTCATATTTTGTGATCTCCTTCAGTGTCACTCAAGAAATAATTGTGCAACTTTATTCGTTCATTTAATTAATAAACACTTTAAAAATATATGAACTTTAGTTATGACGGAACGCTATTTACATTTTTGAGTGTAACTCATCATTAAAATAATTTAAAACCTAAAAACTAGAAAAGAATGTAATTTTTAACTGCTTAGTTAAATATTTTTTGTTAACAAATTAATTTTTTCGAATTTATTTTAATAAGAAAAATTTGTAAAAATAATTTGCTTTCAGATATTAATATGAAATAGTCGTGTAATAGGGAATAGGTGGTTAAAAAGACGATGTAAATATGATAACAAACAGATTAAATACATTTTTGTCGATTCGTTTTGTTTAAAAAATTACAAATATCGGCACTGGTTACGTATTCTTAGATGTGTTAATCAGAAAATTAACTATACGGGCCAACAGACCATTTTCTAAAAAATAGCTTATTAACTATACATAAAGAGTCACCAGCTTAAGAACGAGCTTTGTATGAAAAAAGATTTCCACTCTTTAAATATACACAAACGTTCATTTCAAAGTATAAGGACAACTTCTAATAAAAAATATCGATTTTGAAAAAATTACCTGAAGAAATTTGTTGATGATTTCTGAAGAAGCAAATTTTACTCCACAAAAAAGGTAATGATACTAGCAAATGAATGACACTGATTGTAGAGGATCATGGCAGTATTTAGAAAAGGGTTTTTGTTAGTTCCACTTGGTAGAAAGATTTAACGAAAAAGAAATCTGGTATTCAAAATTATCCGACGTTGTTCTTTATGAGGATTTACAAAGTAGCTACTTACTTTGTGCCAGAAAATCTTGGATGGCATTGTTTGAAGCTTTAATATTTAGTACAATCGTTTGAATACTCAAATTAATTATCTATTCTAGTATTACGAATACATTTATCAGATTATAAATATTATTTTATTTTACCATGGCATCCATAATATGTCTATTAAATATAAATGTACTTTTAAGATGATATTGAAAAATAACGATATTAATATGAACATATACAGACCATGAAAAAATTTCATCTAAAATATCAATTAATTTTTTTTTTTAAATTTGTTCGCATATTAATAGATGACGCTTCAAGAACAAAAATCACACAAGAGCCATTAAAAATTCCATTTAACTGTTTTTAGTACAAAAAAACTTCTCCACTAACTATTCAACATGTAATATTAATTTTAAAACTCCTAACCTGTTCAATATGCTTTGCTGTATTTACCATTATGGCTGAAATCAAAATCTATTGCCATTTTGTTCAATTTTTATCCAATCTATATCAAAGTTAATTTCAATTTAAAATTATGTATTTTTAAATAGGAATGGAGAAGTCTAAGTTAAAAAATACAACATGTATATAACATGTATAAAACCTAATTTTTGCTTGTTTTCTGGCCCAACGGCCTAAGTTTGAGGCTTGGTTAAAGGAATATTTTAGTGGGCTTTCACGAACCAAACATTTCTTTCCTACTTAGCAAAAAAATCAACTTTAAACCTTTGGTTTGACAGACTATAATATGATTATTTTCATAAAATAAAAAGAAGCTTCAGAAAGAAAAACTCTTTTAGGCGAGTCTATAAAAAATGTGTGTGTTTGTGTGTGTGTGTGTGTGTGTGTGTGTGTGTGTGTGTGTGTGTGTGTGTGTGTGTGTGTGTGTGTGTGTGTGTGTGTGTGTGTGTGTGTGTGTGTGTGTGTGTGTGTGTGTGTGTGTGTGTGTGTGTGTGTGTGTGTGTGTGTGTGTGTGTGTGTGTGTGTGTGTGTGTGTGTGTGTGTGTGTGTGTGTGTGTGTGTGTACTTTTACGGCTTAATACTTTTCACGGCTATAATCATTGCATGAAGAACATGGTACCTTTTTACAGAGATAATTTTGTTGGGATTCAAGATCTTTCTCTTTATGTTGGAAATAATATACATGATTATTTTACTATGACTCTGTATCCCATTTTATGGTATTGCAAGTAAATACAAAATACATACCTTTGTTTCTCTTATATTTAAGGAAAGATCTCATAAAAACGATTCCGATCGATTCCTTTTAGGATTAAGTTCTTTAGGAATTTCATATGTAAATACAATAAGTTGAAATTTATATCAATACTTCTGTTAAAAAAAACACCATAGGGTAAAAACACAGTTGGAAAGAATAGTTCAATTGGATCAAAAGATTTACTCCTCAATGTAAATATTCATCGCATTGAAAGCATTGCGGAATACATTACAGAAAGAATAAAATTTGGAAATACAAGGGAAAACATATTCAACATATATATTCAAATTTTAAAGGTCATATTAGAGACATTTAATGTTAATTTAAATACATTTAAATAATTATTTTCCACTATTTCATATTTAAATTTTTCAGGAAAAATATATGCTAGTATGCTAGTTTAGCGTAAGTAAAAAAAAAATATATATATATATATATTACAGACAGATAGCATGTTTAAATGATCATTTTATTTATATTTAAAAAATTTACGAAAATACACATCGTATATTTTTAATTGTCAACCAATACCAATGACGATTTATTGAGAAAAAAAAACTTTTTTTATCTCATTTCTTGTCTTTCATTCCTTCACAAAAATACCTCATTTCTTTCAACATAAACCTAGGTATATAGGAGGAAATGTATAATTTCTTAACTAGAAAAAAAAAACCTGCCACATCAACAGCAGTATTTTATTTATCAAATCAGCTTACAAAAACAAAATTTACAAAAATAATCGCATGACAAAGAAGTGATAATATCCGATTTTTAAAAATTTTGTTAAAACTCCCTCAGGTCTTTCTGCAGCCACGCACGTTTTATACCTTATTCGGAATACATAAATTCATCAATGCAATGGCTTTAGCCCTCAAAATTGGAAAAAAATGCAACTTACAAAAAAGGGCTTAAAAAGCTTTTCAGCGCTTTAGTTCAAACTTCAACTTGTCATTTTCCGATTGAAAAAGTTTTTTTTTTTTTTTTCAATTTTTAAACTTACTTGAATTTAGAAAGTGTTTTTCAACATATAAACGCATTTTGGACTTATTTGACCAAAAAAGAAATTTTCCATTAAAATGCATGGTCGACATTTAGAAAAATTTCACGATTTTCGAAAGTTTGAATTTCTGATTTTACGAAAGCGAACATTTTTAAATTAACGTTTGGACCAAAAACGAATAAAAAACACATTTCCAAAACAAAATCACAATTTGCAGGTATTTGAAAGATTTTCTCGAAAGGTAAATCTTTCCAGTATTTTGACCATATTTTTTTCGGGGGGATTACTTTGCAAGAATTATTAAAAAAAAAGTCAGGGCCGCACAATGTTGCGATTTTGCTGGATTTGAGTCCATATATAGAGAAGTCACCAATTCCAAATTTATAACACTCACTAAATTGGAAGTGGGTCAAAAAAGGTTTCAAAAGGTTCAAAAAAGGAAAATTTCAAAAATTTTCATTCTTACTTTTCCCTATGTTAATCCTATGGGAAATTTCAAATTTCTCAATTTTCGAAATTTTACAATCTATTTGCACATAGGGTCAGAAAAATCATCAGCCAAAAAAATTTCCACTATTAAATCGTAATTAAAATCAAATTTTACTACTCGAAATCCAAGTATTGCAAAAAAAGTGTCCATTTACCACTGAAAATTCATTAGCCATGTTAATCCTATGCGAAATTGGAAATTCTCAATTTTTGAAAATTGACCTTCTTTTTGCGCCTAGGATCATAAAAATCATCCATCGAATCTATTTTGATCATTAATTCGAGTGGGTCACAATTGGCCATATTCATTTCGGGGGGACCACATTTCAAGAATAATTGATCAAAAAGTTACTGCCCCACAATGTTGCGATTATGTCAGATTTCAATCCATATACAGGAAATTCCCTAAATCCAAATTTATAACATCTTCCAGTTGTAGGTGGGTTAAAAAATTGGTACAAAAAAGCTAAATTTCAAAAAATTTCTATTTTACTTTTCCCCATGCAAATCCTATGGAAAATTTCTAATTTCTCAATTTTCGAAATTTAACAATCTATTTGCACTTTGGGTCATACAAATCATCACCCAAATCTATTCTGATCATCAATTCACTAAAGCAATGGCATTTTAAATCTCAAAATCGAAAAAAATGCAGTTTTTAAAAAAATATCCTAAAAAGCATTTGAGAAAATGAATTTTTAAACGAAAGCACTCAGAAACTGTTTTTAAGCCGTTTATTCACTTTGCATTACTTCGAAATTGAGTGCTAAAATACCATTTTATAAGCAAATTGATGATCAGAATGATATAGTGTGATATCTTTTTATGATCCTAGGCAACAAATTAGGGTTAAATTTCGAAAATTGAGCATTGGAAAATTGCCTTATTATTGACAAGGTTAATGTATTTTCAATGGGGTACAAAGACTATTTTTTGCAATAACTGAATTTTGATTAGTAAAAATTCACTTTAATGATGATTTGAATGTGGAAATTGCTTCGAATGATGATTTCTGTTACCCTTGTTGTAAAAAGATTGTAAAATTTTGAAAATTTTGAGATGTGAAATTTTCCATATGATTAACATGGGACAAATTAAAAATTTTAAAAGTGCAATTTTTGGGACCAACTTTAGACACACTTCTTATTTAGTGAGTGTTATAAAATTGGAATTGGAGATTCTCATATATATTAGCTTCAATTTCATAGAAGGGAAAAAAATTTGAAAATTTTTCTTTTTGAACAATAATTTAATGAATAGTCCCATGTGCTTTAAAGGGGGAATTGTATTTCGAGAAAATGGCCCAATAGCTTTCAAATTGTGATTTTGAGTTGGAAATATGTTTTATAGTCATTCTTATAACAAATTTTAATTGAAAAAAAAAATATTCTAAAAATCAAAAATTGAAATTTTCGAAAATCGTAAAATTTTTCAGTTTCGATTGTATTTGAATCTAAAATTTCATTTAAGTCAAATGGTTCCAAATTGTGTAATTTTATTCAAAAGCACTTTATAAAGTAAAAAATATTTAAAATTTGTTCAAACACTAGTTTTGAATAGATACATGACACGAAAAAAAATGCAGTTTTTAAAAAAATATCCTAAAAAGGTTTTGAGCGCTTTGGTATCCAAACTTCAACTTGTCATTTTCCGATTGAAAAACAGTTTTTTGGTCGATTTTTAAACTTACTTGAATTTAGAAAGTGTTTTTCAAAACATAAAAGTAATTTAGACCCATTTGATCAAAAAGAAATTTTCCATTTAAATGCATGGTCGACATTTAGAAAAATTTCCCGATTTTCGAAAATTTGAATTTCTGATTTTACTAAAAATATAATTTTTAAATTAATGTTTGGAAAAAAAACGAATAAAAAACACATTTCCAACCCAAAATCACAATTCGCAGGCAATTGAAAGATTTTCTCGAAAAGTAACTCTTTCCAATGTTTTGGCCATATTCTTTTTCGGGGGGGGGGGGGGGATTACTTTGCAAGAATTATTAAATAAAAGTCAGGGCCGCACAATGTTGCAATTTTGCTAGATTTGAGTCTATATATAGTGGAGTCACCAGTTCCAAATTTATAACACTCACTAAAATGGAAGTGGGTAAAAAATTGCTTCAAAAAAGGAAAATTTCAAAAACTTTCATTTTCACTTTTCCCTATGTTAATCCTATGAGACATTTCAATTTCTCAATTTTCGAAATTTAACAATCTATTTGCACTTTGGGTCATACAAATCATCACCCAAATCTATTCTGATCATCAATTCACTAATGCAATGGCATTTTAAATCGCAAAATCGGAAAAAAATGCAGTTTTTAAAAAAATATCCTAAAAAGGTTTTGAGCGCTTTGGTATCCAAACTTCAACTTGTCATTTTCCGATTGAAAAACAGTTTTTTGGTCTATTTTTAAACTTACTTGAATTTAGAAAGTGTTTTTCAAAACATAAACGTAATTTAGACAAATTTGATCAAAAAGAAATTTTCTATTTAAATGCATGGTCGACATTTAAAAAAATTTCCCGATTTTCGAAAATTTTAATTTTTGATTTTACTAAAAATATTATTTTTAAATTAATGTTTGGACCAAAAACGAATAAAAAACACATTTCCAACACAAAATCGATGATCAGAATAAAATCGGGTGATGTCTTTTATGATCCTAGGCAACAAATTAAGGTTAAATTTCGAAAATTGAGCATTTGAAAATTGCCTTATTATTGACAAGGTTAATGTATTTTCAATGGGGTACAAAGACTATATTTTGCAATAACTGAATTTTGATTAGTAAAATTTCACTTTAATGATGATTTGAATGTGGAAATTGCTTTGAATGATGATTTCTGTTACCCTAGTTGTAAAAAGATAGTAAAATTTTGAAAATTTCAAGATGTGAAATTTTCCATACGATTTACATGGGACAAATTAATTTTTTTTTTTTTTTTAATATAAACATTTTTTGGGACCAACTAAAGACACACTTCTTATTTAGTGAGATGTATAAAATTGGAATTGGAGATTCTCATATATATTAGCTTCAATTTCACAGACGGGAGAAAAATTTGAAATTTTTTCTTTTTGAACATTAATTCATTGAGTAGCCCCATGTTTTTTCAATTTTTGAATTGTACTTTCGAGAAAATGGCTCAATAGCATTCAAATTGTGATTTTGCGTTGTTAAATAAGTTTCATAGTAAATCTTATAACAAATTTTAATTTAAAAAAAAAAAGTGTTCTAAAAATCAAAAATTGAATTTTTCGAAAATCGTAAAAATTTTCAGTTTCGAGTGTATTTGATGGAAAATTTTATTTAAGTCAAAGGATGGTTCCAAATTGTGTAATTTTATTCAAAAATTCTTAATAAATTAAACTAAGTTTAAAATTTGGTCAAACACTAGTTTTGAATAGGTATATGACAGGTTAAAATTTTGAAACAAAAGCTTTCAAAAACTGTTTTTAAGCCGTTTTTTTACTTTGCATTACTTCGATTTTGAGTGCTAAATTACCATTTTGTAAGCAAATTAAAGATCAGAATGAAATAGGGTAATGACTTTAATGATCCTCGGCAACAAATTAAGGTTAAATTTCGAAAATTGCGAAATTGAAAATTGTATAAGGATTGACAAGTTAATGTATTTTCAGACGGTTATAAAGACCTTTTTATTGCGATAACTGGGTTTTTAGAAGTAAAATTTTACTTTAATGACCATATGAATGTAGAAATCGATTCGGGTGATAATTTCTGTTCCTCTAGTTGTAAAAAGATTGTAAAATTTTGAAAATTTCGAGATGTGAAATTTTCCATACGATTAACATGGGACAAATTTTTTTTTTTTTTTTTTTTTTAAATATCCACTTTTTGGGACCAACTGAAGACACACTTCTCATTTAGTGAGTGTTATAAAATTGGAATTGGAGATTCTTATATATATTAGCTTCAATTTCACAGACGGGAAAAAAATTTGAATTTTTTTTTTTTTTTTTATCAATAATTCATTGAGTAGCCCTATGTGTTTTCAATGAGGGAATTGTATTTTCGAGAAAATGGCTCAATAGCTTTCAAAATGTGACTTTGAGTTGTTAAATAAGTTTCATAGTCAATCTTATAACAAATTTTAATTTAAAAAAAAAAAGTGTTCTAAAATTCAAAAATTGAATTTTTCGAAAATCGTAAAAAATTTCAGTTTCGAGTGTATTTGATGGAAAATTTTATTTAAGTCAAATGGTTCCAAATTGTGTAATTTTATTCAAAAATTCTTTATAAATTAAACTAAGTTTAAAATTTGGTCAAACACTAGTTTTGAAAAGGTATATGACAGGTAGAATTTTTTTTTTTTTTTTTTTGAATATCAACTCTTTGGGACCAACTAAAGACACACTTCTTATTTAGTGAGTGTTATAAAATTGGAATAGGAGATTCTCATATATATTAGCTGTAATTTCATGGAAGGGAAAAAAATTTGAATTTTTTTTTTTTATCAATAATTCATTGAGTAGCCCCATTTGTTTTCAATGGGGGAATTGTATTTTCGAGAAAATGGCTCAATAGTTTTCAAAATGTGATTTTGAGTTGTTAAATAAGTTTTATAGTCATTCTTATAACAAATTTTAATTTAAAAAATAAGTGTTCTAAAAATCAAAAATTGAACTTTTCGAAAATCGTAAAATTTTTCAGTTTCGAGTGTATTTGAATGGAAAATTTCATTTAAGTCAAATGGTTCCTAATTGTGTAATTTTATTCAAAAATACTTTATAAATTAAACTTAGTTTAAAATTTGGTCAAACACTAGTTTTGAGTAGGTATATGACAGGTTAAAATTTTGAAACAAAAGCTTTCAGAAACTGTTTTTAAGCCGTTTTTTTACTTTGCATTACTTCGATTTTGAGTGCTAAATTACCATTTTGTAAGCAAATTAAAGATCAGAATGAAATATGGTAATGACTTTAATGATCCTCGGCAACAAATTAAGGTTAAATTTCGAAAATTGCGAAATTGAAAATTGTATAAGGATTGACAAGTTAATGTATTTTCAAACGGTTATAAAGACCTTTTTATTGCGATAACTGGGTTTTTAGAAGTAAAATTTTACTTTAATGACCATATGAATGTAGAAATCGATTCGGGTGATAATTTCTGTTCCTCTAGTTGGAAAAAGATTGTAAAATTTTGAAAATTTCGAGATGTGAAATTTTCCATACGATTAACATGGGACAATTTTTTTTTTTTTTTTTTTTTTTTTTTTTTTTTTTAAATATCCACTTTTTGGGACCAACTAAAGACACACTTCTCATTTAGTGAGTGTAATAAAATTGGAATTTGAGATTCTTATTTATATTAGCTTCAATTTCACAAACGGGAAAAAAATTTGAAATTTTTTGTTTTTGTTTTTATCAATAATTCATTGAGTAGCCCTATGTGTTTTCAATGGGGGAATTGTATTTTCGAGAAAATGGCTCAATAGCTTTCAAAATGTGATTTTGAGTTGTTAAATAAGTTTTATAGTCATTCTAATAACAAATTTTAATTTAAAAAATAAGTGTTCTAAAAATCAAAAATTGAACTTTTCGAAAATCGTAAAAAATTTCAGTTTCGAGTGTATTTGATGGAAAATTTTATTTAAGTCAAATGGTTCCAAATTGTGTAATTTTATTCAAAAATTCTTTATAAATTAAACTAAGTTTAAAATTTGGTCAAACACTAGTTTTGAAAAGGTATATGACAGGTAGAATTTTTTTTTTTTTTTTTTGAATATCAACTCTTTGGGACCAACTAAAGACACACTTCTTATTTAGTGAGTGTTATAAAATTGGAATAGGAGATTCTCATATATATTAGCTGTAATTTCATGGAAGGGAAAAAAATTTGAATTTTTTTTTTTTATCAATAATTCATTGAGTAGCCCCATTTGTTTTCAATGGGGGAATTGTATTTTCGAGAAAATGGCTCAATAGTTTTCAAAATGTGATTTTGAGTTGTTAAATAAGTTTTATAGTCATTCTTATAACAAATTTTAATTTAAAAAATAAGTGTTCTAAAAATCAAAAATTGAACTTTTCGAAAATCGTAAAATTTTTCAGTTTCGAGTGTATTTGAATGGAAAATTTCATTTAAGTCAAATGGTTCCTAATTGTGTAATTTTATTCAAAAATACTTTATAAATTAAACTTAGTTTAAAATTTGGTCAAACACTAGTTTTGAGTAGGTATATGACAGGTTAAAATTTTGAAACAAAAGCTTTCAGAAACTGTTTTTAAGCCGTTTTTTTACTTTGCATTACTTCGATTTTGAGTGCTAAATTACCATTTTGTAAGCAAATTAAAGATCAGAATGAAATATGGTAATGACTTTAATGATCCTCGGCAACAAATTAAGGTTAAATTTCGAAAATTGCGAAATTGAAAATTGTATAAGGATTGACAAGTTAATGTATTTTCAAACGGTTATAAAGACCTTTTTATTGCGATAACTGGGTTTTTAGAAGTAAAATTTTACTTTAATGACCATATGAATGTAGAAATCGATTCGGGTGATAATTTCTGTTCCTCTAGTTGGAAAAAGATTGTAAAATTTTGAAAATTTCGAGATGTGAAATTTTCCATACGATTAACATGGGACAATTTTTTTTTTTTTTTTTTTTTTTTTTTTTTTTTTTTAAATATCCACTTTTTGGGACCAACTAAAGACACACTTCTCATTTAGTGAGTGTAATAAAATTGGAATTTGAGATTCTTATTTATATTAGCTTCAATTTCACAAACGGGAAAAAAATTTGAAATTTTTTGTTTTTGTTTTTATCAATAATTCATTGAGTAGCCCTATGTGTTTTCAATGGGGGAATTGTATTTTCGAGAAAATGGCTCAATAGCTTTCAAAATGTGATTTTGAGTTGTTAAATAAGTTTTATAGTCATTCTAATAACAAATTTTAATTTAAAAAATAAGTGTTCTAAAAATCAAAAATTGAACTTTTCGAAAATCGTAAAAAATTTCAGTTTCGAGTGTATTTGATGGAAAATTTTATTTAAGTCAAATGGTTCCAAATTGTGTAATTTTATTCAAAAATTCTTTATAAATTAAACTAAGTTTAAAATTTGGTCAAACACTAGTTTTGAAAAGGTATATGACAGGTAGAATTTTTTTTTTTTTTTTTTTGAATATCAACTCTTTGGGACCAACTAAAGACACACTTCTTATTTAGTGAGTGTTATAAAATTGGAATAGGAGATTCTCATATATATTAGCTGTAATTTCATGGAAGGGAAAAAAATTTGAATTTTTTTTTTTTATCAATAATTCATTGAGTAGCCCCATTTGTTTTCAATGGGGGAATTGTATTTTCGAGAAAATGGCTCAATAGTTTTCAAAATGTGATTTTGAGTTGTTAAATAAGTTTTATAGTCATTCTTATAACAAATTTTAATTTAAAAAATAAGTGTTCTAAAAATCAAAAATTGAACTTTTCGAAAATCGTAAAATTTTTCAGTTTCGAGTGTATTTGAATGGAAAATTTCATTTAAGTCAAATGGTTCCTAATTGTGTAATTTTATTCAAAAATACTTTATAAATTAAACTTAGTTTAAAATTTGGTCAAACACTAGTTTTGAGTAGGTATATGACAGGTTAAAATTTTGAAACAAAAGCTTTCAGAAACTGTTTTTAAGCCGTTTTTTTACTTTGCATTACTTCGATTTTGAGTGCTAAATTACCATTTTGTAAGCAAATTAAAGATCAGAATGAAATATGGTAATGACTTTAATGATCCTCGGCAACAAATTAAGGTTAAATTTCGAAAATTGCGAAATTGAAAATTGTATAAGGATTGACAAGTTAATGTATTTTCAAACGGTTATAAAGACCTTTTTATTGCGATAACTGGGTTTTTAGAAGTAAAATTTTACTTTAATGACCATATGAATGTAGAAATCGATTCGGGTGATAATTTCTGTTCCTCTAGTTGGAAAAAGATTGTAAAATTTTGAAAATTTCGAGATGTGAAATTTTCCATACGATTAACATGGGACAATTTTTTTTTTTTTTTTTTTTTTTTTTTTTTTTTTAAATATCCACTTTTTGGGACCAACTAAAGACACACTTCTCATTTAGTGAGTGTAATAAAATTGGAATTTGAGATTCTTATTTATATTAGCTTCAATTTCACAAACGGGAAAAAAATTTGAAATTTTTTGTTTTTGTTTTTATCAATAATTCATTGAGTAGCCCTATGTGTTTTCAATGGGGGAATTGTATTTTCGAGAAAATGGCTCAATAGCTTTCAAAATGTGATTTTGAGTTGTTAAATAAGTTTTATAGTCATTCTAATAACAAATTTTAATTTAAAAAATAAGTGTTCTAAAAATCAAAAATTGAACTTTTCGAAAATCGTAAAAAATTTCAGTTTCGAGTGTATTTGATGGAAAATTTTATTTAAGTCAAATGGTTCCAAATTGTGTAATTTTATTCAAAAATTCTTTATAAATTAAACTAAGTTTAAAATTTGGTCAAACACTAGTTTTGAAAAGGTATATGACAGGTAGAATTTTTTTTTTTTTTTTTTTGAATATCAACTCTTTGGGACCAACTAAAGACACACTTCTTAT
Source organism: Linyphia triangularis (assembly GCA_963978545.1). NCBI lineage: Eukaryota > Metazoa > Arthropoda > Arachnida > Araneae > Linyphiidae > Linyphia > Linyphia triangularis. The sequence continues at coordinate 25,993,750 of OZ021721.1, read as the reverse complement.
TTAGTGAGTGTTATAAAATTGGAATAGGAGATTCTCATATATATTAGCTGTAATTTCATGGAAGGGAAAAAAATTTGAATTTTTTTTTTTTATCAATAATTCATTGAGTAGCCCCATTTGTTTTCAATGGGGGAATTGTATTTTCGAGAAAATGGCTCAATAGTTTTCAAAATGTGATTTTGAGTTGTTAAATAAGTTTTATAGTCATTCTTATAACAAATTTTAATTTAAAAAATAAGTGTTCTAAAAATCAAAAATTGAACTTTTCGAAAATCGTAAAATTTTTCAGTTTCGAGTGTATTTGAATGGAAAATTTCATTTAAGTCAAATGGTTCCTAATTGTGTAATTTTATTCAAAAATACTTTATAAATTAAACTTAGTTTAAAATTTGGTCAAACACTAGTTTTGAGTAGGTATATGACAGGTTAAAATTTTGAAACAAAAGCTTTCAGAAACTGTTTTTAAGCCGTTTTTTTACTTTGCATTACTTCGATTTTGAGTGCTAAATTACCATTTTGTAAGCAAATTAAAGATCAGAATGAAATATGGTAATGACTTTAATGATCCTCGGCAACAAATTAAGGTTAAATTTCGAAAATTGCGAAATTGAAAATTGTATAAGGATTGACAAGTTAATGTATTTTCAAACGGTTATAAAGACCTTTTTATTGCGATAACTGGGTTTTTAGAAGTAAAATTTTACTTTAATGACCATATGAATGTAGAAATCGATTCGGGTGATAATTTCTGTTCCTCTAGTTGGAAAAAGATTGTAAAATTTTGAAAATTTCGAGATGTGAAATTTTCCATACGATTAACATGGGACAATTTTTTTTTTTTTTTTTTTTTTTTTTTTTTTTTTTAAATATCCACTTTTTGGGACCAACTAAAGACACACTTCTCATTTAGTGAGTGTAATAAAATTGGAATTTGAGATTCTTATTTATATTAGCTTCAATTTCACAAACGGGAAAAAAATTTGAAATTTTTTGTTTTTGTTTTTATCAATAATTCATTGAGTAGCCCTATGTGTTTTCAATGGGGGAATTGTATTTTCGAGAAAATGGCTCAATAGCTTTCAAAATGTGATTTTGAGTTGTTAAATAAGTTTTATAGTCATTCTAATAACAAATTTTAATTTAAAAAATAAGTGTTCTAAAAATCAAAAATTGAACTTTTCGAAAATCGTAAAATTTCTCAGTTTCGAGTGTATTTATTTGAATGGAAAATTTCATTTAAGTCAAATGGTTCCTAATTGTGTAATTTTATTAAAAAATACTTTATAAATTAAACTTAGTTTAAAATTTGGTCAAACACTAGTTTTGAATAGGTATATGACAGGTTAAAATTTTGAAACAAAAGCTTTCAGAAACTGTTTTTAAGCCGTTTTTTTACTTTGCATTACTTCGATTTTGAGTGCTAAATTACCATTTTGTAAGCAAATTAAAGATCAGAATGAAATAGGGTAATGACTTTAATGATCCTCGGCAACAAATTAAGATTAAATTTCGAAAATTGCGAAATTGAAAATTGTATAAGGATTGACAAGTTAATGTATTTTCAGACGGTTATAAAGACCTTTTTATTGCGATAACTGGGTTTTTAGAAGTAAAATTTTACTTTAATGACCATATGAATGTAGAAATCGATTCGGGTGATAATTTATGTTCCTCTAGTTGTAAAAAGATTGTAAAATTTTGAAAATTTCGAGATGTGAAATTTTCCAAACGATTAACATGGGACAATTTTTTTTTTTTTTTTTTTTTTTTTTTAAATATCCACTTTTTGGGACCAACTAAAGACACACTTCTCATTTAGTGAGTGTTATAAAATTGGAATTGGAGATTCTTATATATATTAGCTTCAATTTCACAGACGGGAAAAAAATTTGAAATTTTCCTTTTTGAACAATAATTCATCGAATAGGACCATGTATTTTCAATGGTGGAATTGTATTTTCGAGAAAATGATTCAATTGCTTTCAAATTGTGATTTTGAGTTGGAAATATGTTTCATATTCATTCTTATAACAAATTTTAATTAAAAAAAAATATTCTAAAAATCAAAAATTGAAATTTTCAAAAATCGTAAAATTTTTCAGTTTCGATTGTATTTGAATCTAAAATTTCATTTAAGTCAAATGGTTCCAAATTGTGTAATTTTATTCAACAGCACTTTATAAAGTAAAAAATATTAAAAAATTTTTCAAACACTAGTTTTAAATAGATACATGACAGGTTGAAATTTTGAAAAAAAAGCTCTCAAAAACTGTTTTTAAACCGTTTTTTTATTTTGCATTACTTCGATTTTGAGTGTTAAATACCAGTTTGTAAGCAAATTGATGTTCAGAATGAAATCGGGTGATGACTTTTATGATCCTGGGAAACAAATTAAGGTTAAATTTCAAAAATTGGGAAATTGAAAATTGCCTAAGGATTGACAAGTTAATGTTTTTTCAAACGGTTATAAAGACCTTTTTTTTTGCGATAACTTGAATTAAAGAAGTAAAATTTCATTTTAATGATGATTTGAATGTGGAAATTGCTTCGAATGATGATTTCTGTTACCCTAGTTGTAAAAAGATTGTAAAAATTTGAAAATTTAGAAGTGTGAAATTTTCCATACGGTTAAAATGGGAAAAATTTAAAATTTTGAAAGTGCAATTTTTGGGACCACCTTTAGACCAACTTCTTTTTTAGTGAGTGTTATAAAATTGGAATTGGAGATTCTCCTTTATATAAGCTTCAATATCAGACGCGGTCAAAAAAATTTAAAATTTTACTTTTTGATCAATAATTCATTGAATAGTCACGCATGCGTTTTCAATGGGGAATTGTATTTTCTACAAAATGGCTCAAATTCTTCCAAAGTGAAATTTTGGGGTTGATATATATTTTATAGTCATTCTTGTACCAAATATGAATTAAAAAAAATTATAAAAATCAAAATTCCATTATTCGAAAATCGTGAAATTTTTCAGTTTCGATTTGGATGAAATGAAAAATTTCACTTTTAACAAATTGTTCAAAATTGTGTTTTTTATTCAAAAACACTTTATAAAACAAAGAAAGTTCAAAATGTGGCCAAAAAACTAATTTTGAATACGCATATGAGAAAATAAAGTTTTGAAACGAAAGCGCTCAGAAACTGTTTTTAAGCCGTTTATTCACTTTGCATTACTTCGAAATTGAGTGCTAAAATACCATTTTATAAGCAAATTGATGATCAGAATGATCAAGTGTGTTGTCTTTTTATGATTCTAGGCAACAAATTAAGGTTAAATATCGAAAATTGAGCATTTGAAAATTGCCTTATTATTGACAAGGTTAATGTATTTTCAATGGGGTACAAAGACTATTTTATGCAATAACTGAATTTTGATTAGTAAAATTTCACTTTAATGATGATTTGAATGTAGAAATTACTTCGAATGATATTTCTGTTACCCTAGTTGTAAAAAGATTGTAAAATTTTTTAAATTTAGAGATGTGAAATTTTCCATACGATTAACATAGGACATATTAATTTATTTTTTTTTGAATATCAACTTTTTAGGACCAACTAAAGACACACTTCTTATTTAGTGATTATTATAAAATTGGAATTGGAGATTCTCATATATATTAGCTTTAATTTCACAGACGGGAAAAAAATTTGAAATTTTTTCTTTTTGATCAATAATTCATTGAGTAGCCCCATGTGCTTTCAATGGGGGAATTGTATTTTCGAGAAAATGGCTCAATAGCTTTCAAATTGTGATTTTGAGTTGTTAAATAAGTTTCATAGTCAATCTTATAACAAATTTTAATTTAAAAAAAAAAGTGTTCTAAAATTCAAAAATTGAATTTTTCGAAAATCGTAAAAAATTTCAGTTTCGAGTGTATTTGATGGAAAATTTTATTTAAGTCAAATGGTTCCAAATTGTGTAATTTTATTCAAAAATTCTTTATAAATTAAACTAAGTTTAAAATTTGGTCAAACACTAGTTTTGAAAAGGTATATGACAGGTAGAAATTTTGAAACAAAAGCTCTCAGAAACTGTTTTTAAGCCTTTTTTTTACTTTGCATTACTTCGATTTTGAGTGCTAAAATACCAATTTGTTAGCAAATTGATGATCAGAATGAAATTGTGTTTTGACTTTAATGATCCTTTTCAACAAATTAAGGTTAAATTTCAAAAATTGGGAAATTGAAAATCGCCTATGGATGGACAAGTTAATGTATTTTCATATGGTTATAAAGACCTTTTTTTTTGCGATAACTGGATTTTTAGAAGTAAAATTTCACTTTAATGACCTTATGAATGGGGAAATCGATTCGGGTGATAATTTCTGTTCCTCTAGTTGTAAAAAGATTGTAAAATTTTGCAAATTTCGAGATGTGAAATTTTCCATACGATTAACATGGGACAATTTTTTTTTTTTTTTTTTTTTTTTTAAATATCCACTTTTTGGGACCAACTAAAGATACACTTCTTTTTTAGTGAGTGCTATAATATTGGAATTGGAGATTCTCATATATATTAGCTTCAATTTCATAGACGGGAAAAAAATTTGAAAATTTTTCTTTTTGAACAATAATTTAATGAATAGTCCCATGTGCATTAAATGGGGAATTGTATTTCGAGAAAATGGCTCAATAGCTTTCAAATTGTGATTTTGAGTTGGAAATATGTTATATAGTCATTCTTATAACAAATTTTAATTAAAAGAAAATATTCTAAAAAACAAAAATTGAATTTTTCGAAAATCGTAAAAATTTTCAGTTTCGAGTGTATTTGAATCTAAAATTTCATTGAAGTCAAATGGTTCCAAATTGTGTAATTTTATTCAAAATCACATTATAAAGTAAAAAATATTTAAAATTTGGTCAAACACTAGTTTTGAATAGGTATATGACAGGTTGAAATTTTGAAACAAAAGCTCTCAAAAACTGTTTTTAAACCGTTTTTTTGCTTTGCATTACTTCGATTTTGAGTGCTAAAATACCAGTTTGTAAGCAAATGGATGATCAGAATGAAATCGGGTGATGACTTTTATGATCCTGGACAACAAATTAAGGTAAAATTTCGAAAATTGGGAAATTGAAAATTGCCTAAGGATTGACAAGTTTAAAGTTTTTCAAATGGTTATAAAGACTTTTTTTTGCGATAACTGGATTTTGGGATGTAAAATTTCACTTTAATGACCTTATGAATGTAGAAATTGATTAGGGTTATAATTTCTTTTACCCTGGTTGCAAAAAGATTGTAAAAATTCTAAAATTTAGAAGTGTGAAATTTTTCATACTGTTAACATGGGAAAAATTAAAAAATTTTAAAGTGCAATTTTTGTGACCACCTTTAGACCCATTTCTTATTTAGTAAGTGTTATAAAATTGGAATTGGAGATTCTCCTTTATATAAGCTTCAATATCAGACGCGGGGAAAAAAATTTAAAATTTTACTTTTTGATCAATAATTCATTGAATAGTCCCGCATGCGTTTTCAATGGGGAATTGTATTTTCGAGAAAATTGCTCAAATGCTTTCAAATTGTGATTTTGAGTTGGAAATATGTTTTATAGTCATTTTTGTAACAAATTTTAATTTAAAAAAAGTATTCTAAAAATCTAAAATTGAATTTTTCGAAAATCGTAAAAATCTTTACTTTCGAGTATATTTGAATGGAAAATTTCATTTCAGTCAACTGGTTCCAAATTCTGTAATTTTATTCAAAAACCCTTTATAAAACAAAGAAAGTGCAAAATGTGGCCAAACAACTAATTTTGAATAGGCATATGAGAATATAAATTTTGAAACGAAAGCACTCAGAAACTGTTTTTAAGCCGTTTATTCACTTTGCATTACTTCGAAATTGAGTGCTAAAATACCATTTTATAAGCACATTGATGATCAGATTAAAATCGGGTGATGTCTTTTAGGATCCTAGGCAACAAGTTAAGGTTAAATTTCAAAAATTGATCATTTGAAAATTGCCTTATTATTGACAAGGTTAATGTATTTTCAATGGGGTACAAAGACTATTTTTTGCAATAACTGAATTTTTATTAGTAAAATTTCACTTTAATGGATGATTTGAATGTGGAATTTGCTTCGAATGATGATTTCTGTTACCCTAGTTGTAAAAAGATTGTAAAATTTTGAAAATTTCGAAATGTGAAGTTTTCCAAACGATTAAAATGGGACAAATTAATTTTTTTTTTTTTTTGAATATCAACTCTTTGGGACCAACTAAAGACACACTTCTTATTTAGTGAGTGTTATAAAATTGGAATAGGAGATTCTCATATATATTAGCTTCAATTTCATGGAAGGGAAAAAAATTTGAATTTTTTTTTTTTATCAATAATTCATTGAGTAGCCCCATTTGTTTTCAATGGGGGAATTGTATTTTCGAGAAAATGGCTCAATAGTTTTCAAAATGTGATTTTGAGTTGTTAAATAAGTTTTATAGTCATTCTTATAACAAATTTTAATTTAAAAAATAAGTGTTCTAAAAATCAAAAATTAAACTTTTCGAAAATCGTAAAATTTTTCAGTTTCGAGTGTATTTGAATGGAAAATTTCATTTAAGTCAAATGGTTCCTAATTGTGTAATTTTATTCAAAAATACTTTATAAATTAAACTTAGTTTAAAATTTGGTCAAACACTAGTTTTGAATAGGTATATGACAGGTTAAAATTTTGAAACAAAAGCTTTTAGAAACTGTTTTTAAGCCGTTTTTTTACTTTGCATTACTTCGATTTTGAGTGCTAAATTACCATTTTGTAAGCAAATTAAAGATCAGAATGAAATAGGGTAATGACTTTAATGATCCTCGGCAACAAATTAAGATTAAATTTCGAAAATTGCGAAATTGAAAATTGTATAAGGATTGACAAGTTAATGTATTTTCAGACGGTTATAAAGACCTTTTTATTGCGATAACTGGGTTTTTAGAAGTAAAATTTTACTTTAATGACCATATGAATGTAGAAATCGATTCGGGTGATAATTTCTGTTCCTCTAGTTGTAAAAAGATTGTAAAATTTTGAAAATTTCGAGATGTGAAATTTTCCATACGATTAACATGGGACAATTTTTTTTTTTTTTTTTTTTTTTTTTAAATATCCACTTTTTGGGACCAACTAAAGACACACTTCTCATTTAGTGAATGTTATAAAATTGGAATTGGAGATTCTTATATATATTAGCTTCAATTTCACAGACGGGAAAAAAATTTGAAAATTTTCCTTTTTGAACAATAATTCATCGAATAGGACCATGTATTTTCAATGGTGGAATTGTATTTTCGAGAAAATGATTCAATTGCTTTCAAATTGTGATTTTGAGTTGGAAATATGTTTCATATTCATTCTTATAACAAATTTTAATTAAAAAAAAATATTCTAAGAATCAAAAATTGAAATTTTCAAAAATCGTAAAATTTTTCAGTTTCGAGTGTATTTGATGGAAAATTTCATTTAAGTCAAATGGTTCCAAATTGTATAATTTTATTCAAAAGCACTTTATAAAGTAAAAAATATTTAAAATTTGTTCAAACACTAGTTTTGATTAGATACATGACAGGTTGAAATTTTGAAAAAAAAGCTCTCAAAAACTGTTTTTAAACCGTTTTTTTATTTTGCATTACTTCGATTTTGAGTGCTAAAATACCAGTTTGTAAGCAAATTGATGTTCAGAATGAAATCGGGTGATGACTTTTATGATCCTGGGAAACAAATTAAGGTTAAATTTCAAAAATTGGGAAATTGAAAATCGCCTATGGATGGACAAGTTAATGTATTTTCATACGGTTATAAAGACCTTTTTTTTTGCGATTACTGGATTTTTAGAAGTAAAATTTCACTTTAATGACCTTATGAATTAGGAAATCGATTCGGGTGATAATTTCTGTTCCTCTAGTTGTAAAAAGATTGTAAAATTTTGAAAATTTCGAGATGTGAAATTTTCCTTACGATTAACATGGGACAATTTTTTTTTTTTTTTTTTTTTAAATATCCACTTTTTGGAACCAACTAAAGATACACTTATTTTTTAGTGAGTGCTATAAAATTGGAATTGGAGATTCTCATATATATTAGCTTCAATTTCACAGAAGGGAAAAAAATTTGAAAATTTTTCTTTTTGAACATAATTTAATGAATAGTCCCATGTGCATTAAAGGGGGAATTGTATTTCGAGAAAATGGCTCAATAGCTTTCAAATTGTGATTTTGAGTTGGAAATATGTTATATAGTCATTTTTATACCAAATTTTAATTTAAAAAAAAATATTTTAAAAAACAAAAATTGAATTTTTCGAAAATCGTAAAAATTTTCAGTTTCGAGTGTATTTGAATCTAAAATTTCATTTTTAGTCAAATGGTTCCAAATTGTGTAATTTTATTCAAAATCACATTATAAAGTAAAAAATATTTAAAATTTGGTCAAACACTAGTTTTGAATAGGTATATGACAGGTTGAAATTTTGAAACAAAAGCTCTCAAAAACTGTTTTTAAACCGTTTTTTTACTTTGCATTACTTCGATTTTGAGTGCTAAAATACCAGTTTGTAAGCAATTGGATGATCAGAATGAAATCGGGTGATTACTTTTGTGATCCTGGACAACAAATTAAGGTTAAATTTCGAAAATTGGGAAATTGAAAATTGAATAAGGATTGACAAGTTTAATGTTTTTTCAAATAGTTATAAAGACTTTTTTTTGCGATAACTGGATTTTGGGATGTAAAATTTCACTTTAATGACCTTATGAATGTAGAAATTGATTAGGGTTATAATTTCTTTTACCCAGGTTGCAAAAAGATTGTAACAATTTTAAAATTTAGAAGTGTGAAATTTTTCATACTGTTAACAAGGGAAAAATTAAAAATTTTTAAAGTGCAATTTTTGTGACCACCTTTAGACCCACTTCTTATTTAGTGAGTGTTATAAAATTGGAATTGGAGATTCTCCTTTATATAAGCTTCAATATCAGACGCGGGGAAAAAAATTGAAAAGTTTACTTTTTGATCAATAATTCATTGAATAGTCCCACATGCGTTTTCAATGGGGAATTGTATTTTCGAGAAAATTGCTCAAATGCTTTCAAATTGTGATTTTGAGTTGGAAATATGTTTTATAGTCATTTTTGTAACAAATTTTAATTTAAAAAAAGTATTCTAAAAATCTAAAATTGAATTTTTCGAAAATCGTAAAAATCTTCACTTTCGAGTATATTTGAATGGAAAATTTCATTTCAGTCAACTGGTTCCAAATTCTGTAATTTTATTCAAAAACACTTTATAAAACAAAGAAAGTGCAAAATGTAGCCAAACAACTAATTTTGAATAGGCATAAGAGAATATAAATTTTTAAACGAAAGCACTCAGAAACTGTTTTTAAGCCGTTTATTCACTTTGCATTACTTCTAAATTGAGTGCTAAAATACCATTTTATAAGCACATTAATGATCAGATTAAAATCGGGTGATGTCTTTTAGGATCCTAGGCAACAAGTTAAGGTTAAATTTCAAAAATTGATCATTTGAAAATTGCCTTATTATTGACAAGGTTAATGTATTTTCAATGGGGTACAAAGACTATTTTTTGCAATAACTGAATTTTTATTAGTAAAATTTCACTTTAATGGATGATTTGAATGTGGAATTTGCTTCGAATGATGATTTCTGTTACCCTAGTTGTAAAAAGATTGTAAAATTTTGAAAATTTCGAAATGTGAAATTTTCCAAACGATTAACATGGGACAAATTAATTTTTTTTTGAATATCAACTTTTTGGGACCAACTAAAGACACACTTCTTATTTAGTGAGTGTTATAAAATTGGAATAGGAGATTCTCATATATATTAGCTTCAATTTCATGGATAGGAAAAAAATTTGAAAATTTTCCTTTTTGAACAATAATTCATCGAATAGGACCATGTATTTTCAATGGTGGAATTGTATTTTCGAGAAAATGATTCAATTGCTTTCAAATTGTGATTTTGAGTTGGAAATATGTTTCATATTCATTCTTATAACAAATTTTAATTAAAAAAAATATTCTAAAAATCAAAAATTGAAATTTTCAAAAATCGTAAAATTTTTCAGTTTCGATTGTATTTGAATCTAAAATTTCATTTAAGTCAAATGGTTCCAAATTGTGTAATTTTATTCAAAAGCACTTTATAAAGTAAAAAATATTTAAAATTTTTTCAAACACTAGTTTTGAATAGATACATGACAGGTTGAAATTTTGAAAAAAAAGCTCTTAAAAACTGTTTTTAAACCGTTTTTTTATTTTGCATTACTTCGATTTTGAGTGCTAAAATACCAGTTTGTAAGCAAATTGATGTTCAGAATGAAATCGGGTGATGACTTTTATGATCCTGGGAAACAAATTAAGGTTAAATTTCAAAAAATGGGAAATTGAAAATTGCCTAAGGATTGACAAGTTAATGTTTTTTCAAACGGTTATAAAGACCTTTTTTATTGCGATAACTTGAATTTAAGAAGTAAAATTTCATTTTAATGATGATTTGAATGTAGAAATTGCTTCGAATGATGATTTCTGTTACCCTAGTTGTAAAAAGATTGTAAAAATTTGAAAATTTAGAAGTGTGAAATTTTCCATACGGTTAAAATGGGAAAAATTTTAAATTTTGAAAGTGCAATTTTTGGGACCACCTTTAGACCAACTTCTTTTTTAGTGAATGTTATAAAATTGGAATTGGAGATTCTCCTTTATATAAGCTTCAATATCAGACGCGGTCAAAAAAATTTAAAATTTTACTTTTTGATCAATAATTCATTGAATAGTCACGCATGCGTTTTCAATGGGGAATTGTATTTTCTACAAAATGGCTCAAATTCTTCCAAAGTGAAATTTTGGGGTTGATATATATTTTATAGTCATTCTTGTACCAAATATGAATTAAAAAAAATTATAAAAATCAAAATTCCATTATTCGAAAATCGTGAAATTTTTCAGTTTCGATTTGGATGAAATGAAAAATTTCACTTTTAACAAATTGTTCAAAATTGTGTTTTTTATTCAAAAACACTTTATAAAACAAAGAAAGTTCAAAATGTGGCCAAAAAACTAATTTTGAATACGCATATGAGAAAATAAAGTTTTGAAACGAAAGCGCTCAGAAACTATTTTTAAGCCGTTTATTCACTTTGCATTACTTCGAAATTGAGTGCTAAAATACCATTTTATAAGCAAATTGATGATCAGAATGATCAAGTGTGTTGTCTTTTTAAGATTCTAGGCAACAAATTAAGGTTAAATATCGAAAGTTGAGCATTTGAAAATTGCCTTATTATTGACAAGGTTAATGTATTTTCAATGGGGTACAAAGACTATTTTATGCAATAACTGAATTTTGATTAGTAAAATTTCACTTTAATGATGATTTGAATGTAGAAATTACTTCGAATGAGATTTCTGTTACCCTAGTTGTAAAAAGATTGTAAATTTTTTTAAATTTAGAGATGTGAAATTTTCCATACGATTAACATAGGACATATTAATTTTTTTTTTTTTTTGAATATCAACTTTTTAGGACCAACTACAGACACACTTCTTATTTAGTGATTATTATAAAATTGGAATTGGAGATTCTCATATATATTAGCTTTAATTTCACAGACGGGAAAAAAATTTGAAATTTTTTCTTTTTGATCAATAATTCATTGAGTAGCCCCATGTGCTTTCAATGGGGGAATTGTATTTTCGAGAAAATGGCTCAATAGCTTTCAAATTGTGATTTTGAGTTGTTAATTAAGTTTCATAGTCAATCTTATAACAAATTTTAATTTAAAAAAAAAAGTGTTCTAAAATTCAAAAATTGAATTTTTCGAAAATCGTAAAAAATTTCAGTTTCGAGTGTATTTGATGGAAAATTTTATTTAAGTCAAATGGTTCCAAATTGTGTAATTTTATTCAAAAATTCTTTATAAATTAAACTAAGTTTAAAATTTGGTCAAACACTAGTTTTGAAAAGGTATATGACAGGTAGAAATTTTGAAACAAAAGCTCTCAGAAACTGTTTTTAAGCCTTTTTTTTACTTTGCATTACTTCGATTTTGAGTGCTAAAATACCAATTTGTTAGCAAATTGATGATCAGAATGAAATTGTGTTTTGACTTTAATGATCCTTTTCAAAAAATTAAGGTTAAATTTCAAAAATTGGGAAATTGAAAATCGCCTATGGATGGACAAGTTAATGTATTTTCATACGGTTATAAAGACCTTTTTTTTTTTGCGATAACTGATTTTTAGAAGTAAAATTTCACTTTAATGACCTTATGAATGGGGAAATCGATTCGGGTGATAATTTCTGTTCCTCTAGTTGTAAAAAGATTGTAAAATTTTGAAAATTTCGAGATGTGAAATTTTCCATACGATTAACATGGGACAATTTTTTTTTTTTTTTTTTTTAAATATCCACTTTTTGGAACCAACTAAAGATACACTTATTTTTTAGTGAGTGCTATAAAATTGGAATTGGAGATTCTCATATATATTAGCTTCAATTTCATAGACGGGAAAAAAATTTGAAAATTTTTCTTTTTGAACAATAATTTAATGAATAGTCCCATTTGCATTAAAGGGGGAATTGTATTTCGAGAAAATGGCTCAATAGCTTTCAAATTGTGATTTTGAGTTGGAAATATGTTATATAGTCATTCTTATAACAAATTTTAATTAAAAAAAAATATTCTAAAAAACAAAAATTGAATTTTTCGAAAATCGTAAAAATTTTCAGTTTCGAGTGTATTTGAATCTAAAATTTCAATTAAGTCAAATGGTTCCAAATTGTGTAATTTTATTCAAAATCACATTATAAAGTAAAACATATTTAAAATTTGGTCAAACACTAGTTTTGAATAGGTATATGACAGGTTGAAATTTTGAAACAAAAGCTCTCAAAAACTGTTTTTAAACCGTTTTTTTTGCTTTGCATTACTTCGATTTTGATTGCTAAAATACCAGTTTGTAAGCAAATGGATGATCAGAATGAAATCGGGTGATGACTTTTATGATCCTGGACAACAAATTAAGGTAAAAATTATGAAAATTGGGAAATTGAAAATTGCCTAAGGATTGACAAGTTTAATGTTTTTTCAAATGGTTATAAAGACTTTTTTTTGCGATAACTGGATTTTGGGATGTAAAATTTCACTTTAATGACCTTATGAATGTAGAAATTGATTAGGGTTATAATTTCTTTTACCCTGGTTGCAAAAAGATTGTAAAAATTTTAAAATTTAGAAGTGTGAAATTTTTCATACTGTTAACATGGGAAAAATTAAAAAATTTTAAAGTGCAATTTTTGTGACCACCTTTAGACCCATTTCTTATTTAGTGTGTGTTATAAAATTGGAATTGGAGATTCTCCTTTATATAAGCTTCAATATCAGACGCCGGAAAAAAAATTGAATATTTTACTTTTTGATCAATAATTCATTGAATAGTCCCGCATGCGTTTTCAATGGGGAATTGTATTTTCGAGAAAATTGCTCAAATGCTTTCAAATTGTGATTTTGAGTTGGAAATATGTTTTATAGTCATTTTTGTAACAAATTTTAATTTAAAAAAAGTATTCTAAAAATCTAAAATTGAATTTTTCGAAAATCGTAAAAATCTTCACTTTCGAGTATATTTGAATGGAAAATTTCATTTCAGTCAACTGGTTCAAAATTCTGTAATTTTATTCAAAAACACTTTATAAAACAAAGAAAGTGCAAAATGTGGCCAAACAACTAATTTTGAATAGGCATATGAGAATATAAATTTTTAAACGAAAGCACTCAGAAACTGTTTTTAAGCCGTTTATTCACTTTGCATTACTTCGAAATTGAGTGCTAAAATACCATTTTATAAGCACATTGATGATCAGATTAAAATCGGGTGATGTCTTTTAGGATCTTAGGCAATAAGTTAAGGTTAAATTTCAAAAATTGATCATTTGAAAATTGCCTTATTATTGGCAAGGTTAATGTATTTTCAAAGGGGTACAAAGACTATTTTTTGCAATAACTGAATTTTTATTAGTAAAATTTCACTTTAATGGATGATTTGAATGTGGAATTTGCTTCGAATGATGATTTCTGTTACCCTAGTTGTAAAAAGATTGTAAAATTTTGAAAATTTCGAAATGTGAAAATTTCCAAACGATTAACATGGGACAAATTAATTTTTTTTTTTTGAATATCAACTTTTTGGGACCAACTAAAGACACACTTCTTATTTAGTGAGTGTTATAAAATTGGAATAGGAGATTCTCATATATATTATCTTCAATTTCAGGGACGGGAAAAAAATTTGAAAATTTTCCTTTTTGAACAATAATTCATCGAATAGGACCATGTATTTTCAATGGTGGAATTGTATTTTCGAGAAAATGATTCAATTGCTTTCAAATTGTGATTTTGAGTTGGAAATATGTTTCATATTCATTCTTATAACAAATTTTAATTAAAAAAAAATATTCTAAGAATCAAAAATTGAAATTTTCAAAAATCGTAAAATTTTTCAGTTTCGATTGTATTTGAATCTAAAATTTCATTTAAGTCAAATGGTTCCAAATTGTATAATTTTATTCAAAAGCACTTTATGAAGTAAAAAATATTTAAAATTTGTTCAAACACTAGTTTTGAATAGATACATGACAGGTTGAAATTTTGAAAAAAAAGCTCTCAAAAACTGTTTTTAAACCGTTTTTTTATTTTGCATTACTTCGATTTTGAGTGCTAAAATACCAGTTTGTAAGCAAATTGATGTTCAGAATGAAATCGGGTGATGACTTTTATGATCCTGGGAAACAAATTAAGGTTAAATTTCAAAAATTGGGAAATTGAAAATCGCCTATGGATGGACAAGTTAATGTATTTTCATACGGTTATAAAGACCTTTTTTTTTGCGATTACTGGATTTTTAGAAGTAAAATTTCACTTTAATGACCTTATGAATTAGGAAATCGATTCGGGTGATAATTTCTGTTCCTCTAGTTGTAAAAAGATTGTAAAATTTTGAAAATTTCGAGATGTGAAATTTTCCATACGATTAACATGGGACAATTTTTTTTTTTTTTTTTTTTAAATATCCACTTTTTGGAACCAACTAAAGATACACTTATTTTTTAGTGAGTGCTATAAAATTGGAATTGGAGATTCTCATATATATTAGCTTCAATTTCACAGACGGGAAAAAAATTTGAAAATTTTTCTTTTTGAATATAATTTAATGAATAGTCCCATGTGCATTAAAGGGGGAATTGTATTTCGAGAAAATGGCTCAATAGCTTTCAAATTGTGATTTTGAGTTGGAAATATGTTATATAGTCATTTTTATACCAAATTTTAATTTAAAAAAAAATATTTTAAAAAACAAAAATTGAATTTTTCGAAAATCGTAAAAATTTTCAGTTTCGAGTGTATTTGAATCTAAAATTTCATTTAAGTCAAATGGTTCCAAATTGTGTAATTTTATTCAAAATCACATTATAAAGTAAAACATATTTAAAATTTGGTCAAACACTAGTTTTGAATAGGTATATGACAGGTTGAAATTTTGAAACAAAAGCTCTCAAAAACTGTTTTTAAACCGTTTTTTTTGCTTTGCATTACTTCGATTTTGAGTGCTAAAATACCAGTTTGTAAGCAAATGGATGATCAGAATGAAATCGGGTGATGACTTTTATGATCCTGGACAACAAATTAAGGTAAAATTTGGAAAATTGGGAAATTGAAAATTGCCTAAGGATTGACAAGTTTAATGTTTTTTCAAATGGTTATAAAGACTTTTTTTTGCGATAACTGGATTTTGGGATGTAAAATTTCACTTTAATGACCTTATGAATGTAGAAATTGATTAGGGTTATAATTTCTTTTACCCTGGTTGCAAAAAGATTGTAAAAATTTTAAAATTTAGAAGTGTGAAATTTTTCATACTGTTAACATGGGAAAAATTAAAAATTTTTAAAGTGCAATTTTTGTGACCACCTTTAGACCCATTTCTTATTTAGTGAGTGTTATAAAATTGGAATTGGAGATTCTCCTTTATATAAGCTTCAATATCAGACGCCGGAAAAAAAATTGAATATTTTACTTTTTGATCAATAATTCATTGAATAGTCCCGCATGCGTTTTCAATGGGGAATTGTATTTTCGAGAAAATTGCTCAAATGCTTTCAAATTGTGATTTTGAGTTGGAAATATGTTTTATAGTCATTTTTGTAACAAATTTTAATTTAAAAAAAGTATTCTAAAAATCTAAAATTGAATTTTTCGAAAATCGTAAAAATCTTCACTTTCGAGTATATTTGAATGGAAAATTTCATTTCAGTCAACTGGTTCCAAATTCTGTAATTTTATTCAAAAACACTTTATAAAACAAAGAAAGTTCAAAATGTGGCCAAACAACTAATTTAGAATAGGCATATGAGAATATAAATTTTTAAACGAAAGCACTCAGAAACTGTTTTTAAGCCGTTTATTCACTTTGCATTACTTCGAAATTGAGTGCTAAAATACCATTTTATAAGCACATTGATGATCAGATTAAAATCGGGTGATGTCTTTTAGGATCTTAGGCAATAAGTTAAGGTTAAATTTCAAAAATTGATCATTTGAAAATTGCCTTATTATTGGCAAGGTTAATGTATTTTCAAAGGGGTACAAAGACTATTTTTTGCAATAACTGAATTTTTATTAGTAAAATTTCACTTTAATGGATGATTTGAATGTGGAATTTGCTTCGAATGATGATTTCTGTTACCCTAGTTGTAAAAAGATTGTAAAATTTTGAAAATTTCGAAATGTGAAAATTTCCAAACGATTAACATGGGACAAATTAATTTTTTTTTTTTGAATATCAACTTTTTGGGACCAACTAAAGACACACTTCTTATTTAGTGAGTGTTATAAAATTGGAATAGGAGATTCTCATATATATTATCTTCAATTTCAGGGACGGGAAAAAAATTTGAAAATTTTCCTTTTTGAACAATAATTCATCGAATAGGACCATGTATTTTCAATGGTGGAATTGTATTTTCGAGAAAATGATTCAATTGCTTTCAAATTGTGATTTTGAGTTGGAAATATGTTTCATATTCATTCTTATAACAAATTTTAATTAAAAAAAAATATTCTAAGAATCAAAAATTGAAATTTTCAAAAATCGTAAAATTTTTCAGTTTCGATTGTATTTGAATCTAAAATTTCATTTAAGTCAAATGGTTCCAAATTGTATAATTTTATTCAAAAGCACTTTATGAAGTAAAAAATATTTAAAATTTGTTCAAACACTAGTTTTGAATAGATACATGACAGGTTGAAATTTTGAAAAAAAAGCTCTCAAAAACTGTTTTTAAACCGTTTTTTTATTTTGCATTACTTCGATTTTGAGTGCTAAAATACCAGTTTGTAAGCAAATTGATGTTCAGAATGAAATCGGGTGATGACTTTTATGATCCTGGGAAACAAATTAAGGTTAAATTTCAAAAATTGGGAAATTGAAAATCGCCTATGGATGGACAAGTTAATGTATTTTCATACGGTTATAAAGACCTTTTTTTTTGCGATTACTGGATTTTTAGAAGTAAAATTTCACTTTAATGACCTTATGAATTAGGAAATCGATTCGGGTGATAATTTCTGTTCCTCTAGTTGTAAAAAGATTGTAAAATTTTGAAAATTTCGAGATGTGAAATTTTCCATACGATTAACATGGGACAATTTTTTTTTTTTTTTTTTTTTAAATATCCACTTTTTGGAACCAACTAAAGATACACTTATTTTTTAGTGAGTGCTATAAAATTGGAATTGGAGATTCTCATATATATTAGCTTCAATTTCACAGACGGGAAAAAAATTTGAAAATTTTTCTTTTTGAATATAATTTAATGAATAGTCCCATGTGCATTAAAGGGGGAATTGTATTTCGAGAAAATGGCTCAATAGCTTTCAAATTGTGATTTTGAGTTGGAAATATGTTATATAGTCATTTTTATACCAAATTTTAATTTAAAAAAAAATATTTTAAAAAACAAAAATTGAATTTTTCGAAAATCGTAAAAATTTTCAGTTTCGAGTGTATTTGAATCTAAAATTTCATTTAAGTCAAATGGTTCCAAATTGTGTAATTTTATTCAAAATCACATTATAAAGTAAAACATATTTAAAATTTGGTCAAACACTAGTTTTGAATAGGTATATGACAGGTTGAAATTTTGAAACAAAAGCTCTCAAAAACTGTTTTTAAACCGTTTTTTTTGCTTTGCATTACTTCGATTTTGAGTGCTAAAATACCAGTTTGTAAGCAAATGGATGATCAGAATGAAATCGGGTGATGACTTTTATGATCCTGGACAACAAATTAAGGTAAAATTTGGAAAATTGGGAAATTGAAAATTGCCTAAGGATTGACAAGTTTAATGTTTTTTCAAATGGTTATAAAGACTTTTTTTTGCGATAACTGGATTTTGGGATGTAAAATTTCACTTTAATGACCTTATGAATGTAGAAATTGATTAGGGTTATAATTTCTTTTACCCTGGTTGCAAAAAGATTGTAAAAATTTTAAAATTTAGAAGTGTGAAATTTTTCATACTGTTAACATGGGAAAAATTAAAAATTTTTAAAGTGCAATTTTTGTGACCACCTTTAGACCCATTTCTTATTTAGTGAGTGTTATAAAATTGGAATTGGAGATTCTCCTTTATATAAGCTTCAATATCAGACGCCGGAAAAAAAATTGAATATTTTACTTTTTGATCAATAATTCATTGAATAGTCCCGCATGCGTTTTCAATGGGGAATTGTATTTTCGAGAAAATTGCTCAAATGCTTTCAAATTGTGATTTTGAGTTGGAAATATGTTTTATAGTCATTTTTGTAACAAATTTTAATTTAAAAAAAGTATTCTAAAAATCTAAAATTGAATTTTTCGAAAATCGTAAAAATCTTCACTTTCGAGTATATTTGAATGGAAAATTTCATTTCAGTCAACTGGTTCAAAATTCTGTAATTTTATTCAAAAACACTTTATAAAACAAAGAAAGTGCAAAATGTGGCCAAACAACTAATTTTGAATAGGCATATGAGAATATAAATTTTTAAACGAAAGCACTCAGAAACTGTTTTTAAGCCGTTTATTCACTTTGCATTACTTCGAAATTGAGTGCTAAAATACCATTTTATAAGCACATTGATGATCAGATTAAAATCGGGTGATGTCTTTTAGGATCTTAGGCAATAAGTTAAGGTTAAATTTCAAAAATTGATCATTTGAAAATTGCCTTATTATTGGCAAGGTTAATGTATTTTCAAAGGGGTACAAAGACTATTTTTTGCAATAACTGAATTTTTATTAGTAAAATTTCACTTTAATGGATGATTTGAATGTGGAATTTGCTTCGAATGATGATTTCTGTTACCCTAGTTGTAAAAAGATTGTAAAATTTTGAAAATTTCGAAATGTGAAAATTTCCAAACGATTAACATGGGACAAATTAATTTTTTTTTTTTGAATATCAACTTTTTGGGACCAACTAAAGACACACTTCTTATTTAGTGAGTGTTATAAAATTGGAATAGGAGATTCTCATATATATTATCTTCAATTTCAGGGACGGGAAAAAAATTTGAAAATTTTCCTTTTTGAACAATAATTCATCGAATAGGACCATGTATTTTCAATGGTGGAATTGTATTTTCGAGAAAATGATTCAATTGCTTTCAAATTGTGATTTTGAGTTGGAAATATGTTTCATATTCATTCTTATAACAAATTTTAATTAAAAAAAAATATTCTAAGAATCAAAAATTGAAATTTTCAAAAATCGTAAAATTTTTCAGTTTCGATTGTATTTGAATCTAAAATTTCATTTAAGTCAAATGGTTCCAAATTGTATAATTTTATTCAAAAGCACTTTATGAAGTAAAAAATATTTAAAATTTGTTCAAACACTAGTTTTGAATAGATACATGACAGGTTGAAATTTTGAAAAAAAAGCTCTCAAAAACTGTTTTTAAACCGTTTTTTTATTTTGCATTACTTCGATTTTGAGTGCTAAAATACCAGTTTGTAAGCAAATTGATGTTCAGAATGAAATCGGGTGATGACTTTTATGATCCTGGGAAACAAATTAAGGTTAAATTTCAAAAATTGGGAAATTGAAAATCGCCTATGGATGGACAAGTTAATGTATTTTCATACGGTTATAAAGACCTTTTTTTTTGCGATTACTGGATTTTTAGAAGTAAAATTTCACTTTAATGACCTTATGAATTAGGAAATCGATTCGGGTGATAATTTCTGTTCCTCTAGTTGTAAAAAGATTGTAAAATTTTGAAAATTTCGAGATGTGAAATTTTCCATACGATTAACATGGGACAATTTTTTTTTTTTTTTTTTTTAAATATCCACTTTTTGGAACCAACTAAAGATACACTTATTTTTTAGTGAGTGCTATAAAATTGGAATTGGAGATTCTCATATATATTAGCTTCAATTTCACAGACGGGAAAAAAATTTGAAAATTTTTCTTTTTGAATATAATTTAATGAATAGTCCCATGTGCATTAAAGGGGGAATTGTATTTCGAGAAAATGGCTCAATAGCTTTCAAATTGTGATTTTGAGTTGGAAATATGTTATATAGTCATTTTTATACCAAATTTTAATTTAAAAAAAAATATTTTAAAAAACAAAAATTGAATTTTTCGAAAATCGTAAAAATTTTCAGTTTCGAGTGTATTTGAATCTAAAATTTCATTTAAGTCAAATGGTTCCAAATTGTGTAATTTTATTCAAAATCACATTATAAAGTAAAATATATTTAAAATTTGGTCAAACACTAGTTTTGAATAGGTATATGACAGGTTGAAATTTTGAAACAAAAGCTCTCAAAAACTGTTTTTAAACCGTTTTTTTTGCTTTGCATTACTTCGATTTTGAGTGCTAAAATACCAGTTTGTAAGCAAATGGATGATCAGAATGAAATCGGGTGATGACTTTTATGATCCTGGACAACAAATTAAGGTAAAATTTGGAAAATTGGGAAATTGAAAATTGCCTAAGGATTGACAAGTTTAATGTTTTTTCAAATGGTTATAAAGACTTTTTTTTGCGATAACTGGATTTTGGGATGTAAAATTTCACTTTAATGACCTTATGAATGTAGAAATTGATTAGGGTTATAATTTCTTTTACCCTGGTTGCAAAAAGATTGTAAAAATTTTAAAATTTAGAAGTGTGAAATTTTTCATACTGTTAACATGGGAAAAATTAAAAAATTTTAAAGTGCAATTTTTGTGACCACCTTTAGACCCATTTCTTATTTAGTGTGTGTTATAAAATTGGAATTGGAGATTCTCCTTTATATAAGCTTCAATATCAGACGCCGGAAAAAAAATTGAATATTTTACTTTTTGATCAATAATTCATTGAATAGTCCCGCATGCGTTTTCAATGGGGAATTGTATTTTCGAGAAAATTGCTCAAATGCTTTCAAATTGTGATTTTGAGTTGGAAATATGTTTTATAGTCATTTTTGTAACAAATTTTAATTTAAAAAAAGTATTCTAAAAATCTAAAATTGAATTTTTCGAAAATCGTAAAAATCTTCACTTTCGAGTATATTTGAATGGAAAATTTCATTTCAGTCAACTGGTTCAAAATTCTGTAATTTTATTCAAAAACACTTTATAAAACAAAGAAAGTGCAAAATGTGGCCAAACAACTAATTTTGAATAGGCATATGAGAATATAAATTTTTAAACGAAAGCACTCAGAAACTGTTTTTAAGCCGTTTATTCACTTTGCATTACTTCGAAATTGAGTGCTAAAATACCATTTTATAAGCACATTGATGATCAGATTAAAATCGGGTGATGTCTTTTAGGATCTTAGGCAATAAGTTAAGGTTAAATTTCAAAAATTGATCATTTGAAAATTGCCTTATTATTGGCAAGGTTAATGTATTTTCAAAGGGGTACAAAGACTATTTTTTGCAATAACTGAATTTTTATTAGTAAAATTTCACTTTAATGGATGATTTGAATGTGGAATTTGCTTCGAATGATGATTTCTGTTACCCTAGTTGTAAAAAGATTGTAAAATTTTGAAAATTTCGAAATGTGAAAATTTCCAAACGATTAACATGGGACAAATTAATTTTTTTTTTTTGAATATCAACTTTTTGGGACCAACTAAAGACACACTTCTTATTTAGTGAGTGTTATAAAATTGGAATAGGAGATTCTCATATATATTATCTTCAATTTCAGGGACGGGAAAAAAATTTGAAAATTTTCCTTTTTGAACAATAATTCATCGAATAGGACCATGTATTTTCAATGGTGGAATTGTATTTTCGAGAAAATGATTCAATTGCTTTCAAATTGTGATTTTGAGTTGGAAATATGTTTCATATTCATTCTTATAACAAATTTTAATTAAAAAAAAATATTCTAAGAATCAAAAATTGAAATTTTCAAAAATCGTAAAATTTTTCAGTTTCGATTGTATTTGAATCTAAAATTTCATTTAAGTCAAATGGTTCCAAATTGTATAATTTTATTCAAAAGCACTTTATGAAGTAAAAAATATTTAAAATTTGTTCAAACACTAGTTTTGAATAGATACATGACAGGTTGAAATTTTGAAAAAAAAGCTCTCAAAAACTGTTTTTAAACCGTTTTTTTATTTTGCATTACTTCGATTTTGAGTGCTAAAATACCAGTTTGTAAGCAAATTGATGTTCAGAATGAAATCGGGTGATGACTTTTATGATCCTGGGAAACAAATTAAGGTTAAATTTCAAAAATTGGGAAATTGAAAATCGCCTATGGATGGACAAGTTAATGTATTTTCATACGGTTATAAAGACCTTTTTTTTTGCGATTACTGGATTTTTAGAAGTAAAATTTCACTTTAATGACCTTATGAATTAGGAAATCGATTCGGGTGATAATTTCTGTTCCTCTAGTTGTAAAAAGATTGTAAAATTTTGAAAATTTCGAGATGTGAAATTTTCCATACGATTAACATGGGACAATTTTTTTTTTTTTTTTTTTTAAATATCCACTTTTTGGAACCAACTAAAGATACACTTATTTTTTAGTGAGTGCTATAAAATTGGAATTGGAGATTCTCATATATATTAGCTTCAATTTCACAGACGGGAAAAAAATTTGAAAATTTTTCTTTTTGAATATAATTTAATGAATAGTCCCATGTGCATTAAAGGGGGAATTGTATTTCGAGAAAATGGCTCAATAGCTTTCAAATTGTGATTTTGAGTTGGAAATATGTTATATAGTCATTTTTATACCAAATTTTAATTTAAAAAAAAATATTTTAAAAAACAAAAATTGAATTTTTCGAAAATCGTAAAAATTTTCAGTTTCGAGTGTATTTGAATCTAAAATTTCATTTAAGTCAAATGGTTCCAAATTGTGTAATTTTATTCAAAATCACATTATAAAGTAAAACATATTTAAAATTTGGTCAAATACTAGTTTTGAATAGGTATATGACAGGTTGAAATTTTGAAACAAAAGCTCTCAAAAACTGTTTTTAAACCGTTTTTTTTGCTTTGCATTACTTCGATTTTGAGTGCTAAAATACCAGTTTGTAAGCAAATGGATGATCAGAATGAAATCGGGTGATGACTTTTATGATCCTGGACAACAAATTAAGGTAAAATTTGGAAAATTGGGAAATTGAAAATTGCCTAAGGATTGACAAGTTTAATGTTTTTTCAAATGGTTATAAAGACTTTTTTTTGCGATAACTGGATTTTGGGATGTAAAATTTCACTTTAATGACCTTATGAATGTAGAAATTGATTAGGGTTATAATTTCTTTTACCCTGGTTGCAAAAAGATTGTAAAAATTTTAAAATTTAGAAGTGTGAAATTTTTCATACTGTTAACATGGGAAAAATTAAAAATTTTTAAAGTGCAATTTTTGTGACCACCTTTAGACCCATTTCTTATTTAGTGAGTGTTATAAAATTGGAATTGGAGATTCTCCTTTATATAAGCTTCAATATCAGACGCCGGAAAAAAAATTGAATATTTTACTTTTTGATCAATAATTCATTGAATAGTCCCGCATGCGTTTTCAATGGGGAATTGTATTTTCGAGAAAATTGCTCAAATGCTTTCAAATTGTGATTTTGAGTTGGAAATATGTTTTATAGTCATTTTTGTAACAAATTTTAATTTAAAAAAAGTATTCTAAAAATCTAAAATTGAATTTTTCGAAAATCGTAAAAATCTTCACTTTCGAGTATATTTGAATGGAAAATTTCATTTCAGTCAACTGGTTCCAAATTCTGTAATTTTATTCAAAAACACTTTATAAAACAAAGAAAGTTCAAAATGTGGCCAAACAACTAATTTAGAATAGGCATATGAGAATATAAATTTTTAAACGAAAGCACTCAGAAACTGTTTTTAAGCCGTTTATTCACTTTGCATTACTTCGAAATTGAGTGCTAAAATACCATTTTATAAGCACATTGATGATCAGATTAAAATCGGGTGATGTCTTTTAGGATCTTAGGCAATAAGTTAAGGTTAAATTTCAAAAATTGATCATTTGAAAATTGCCTTATTATTGGCAAGGTTAATGTATTTTCAAAGGGGTACAAAGACTATTTTTTGCAATAACTGAATTTTTATTAGTAAAATTTCACTTTAATGGATGATTTGAATGTGGAATTTGCTTCGAATGATGATTTCTGTTACCCTAGTTGTAAAAAGATTGTAAAATTTTGAAAATTTCGAAATGTGAAAATTTCCAAACGATTAACATGGGACAAATTAATTTTTTTTTTTTGAATATCAACTTTTTGGGACCAACTAAAGACACACTTCTTATTTAGTGAGTGTTATAAAATTGGAATAGGAGATTCTCATATATATTATCTTCAATTTCAGGGACGGGAAAAAAATTTGAAAATTTTCCTTTTTGAACAATAATTCATCGAATAGGACCATGTATTTTCAATGGTGGAATTGTATTTTCGAGAAAATGATTCAATTGCTTTCAAATTGTGATTTTGAGTTGGAAATATGTTTCATATTCATTCTTATAACAAATTTTAATTAAAAAAAAATATTCTAAGAATCAAAAATTGAAATTTTCAAAAATCGTAAAATTTTTCAGTTTCGATTGTATTTGAATCTAAAATTTCATTTAAGTCAAATGGTTCCAAATTGTATAATTTTATTCAAAAGCACTTTATGAAGTAAAAAATATTTAAAATTTGTTCAAACACTAGTTTTGAATAGATACATGACAGGTTGAAATTTTGAAAAAAAAGCTCTCAAAAACTGTTTTTAAACCGTTTTTTTATTTTGCATTACTTCGATTTTGAGTGCTAAAATACCAGTTTGTAAGCAAATTGATGTTCAGAATGAAATCGGGTGATGACTTTTATGATCCTGGGAAACAAATTAAGGTTAAATTTCAAAAATTGGGAAATTGAAAATCGCCTATGGATGGACAAGTTAATGTATTTTCATACGGTTATAAAGACCTTTTTTTTTGCGATTACTGGATTTTTAGAAGTAAAATTTCACTTTAATGACCTTATGAATTAGGAAATCGATTCGGGTGATAATTTCTGTTCCTCTAGTTGTAAAAAGATTGTAAAATTTTGAAAATTTCGAGATGTGAAATTTTCCATACGATTAACATGGGACAATTTTTTTTTTTTTTTTTTTTTAAATATCCACTTTTTGGAACCAACTAAAGATACACTTATTTTTTAGTGAGTGCTATAAAATTGGAATTGGAGATTCTCATATATATTAGCTTCAATTTCACAGACGGGAAAAAAATTTGAAAATTTTTCTTTTTGAATATAATTTAATGAATAGTCCCATGTGCATTAAAGGGGGAATTGTATTTCGAGAAAATGGCTCAATAGCTTTCAAATTGTGATTTTGAGTTGGAAATATGTTATATAGTCATTTTTATACCAAATTTTAATTTAAAAAAAAATATTTTAAAAAACAAAAATTGAATTTTTCGAAAATCGTAAAAATTTTCAGTTTCGAGTGTATTTGAATCTAAAATTTCATTTAAGTCAAATGGTTCCAAATTGTGTAATTTTATTCAAAATCACATTATAAAGTAAAACATATTTAAAATTTGGTCAAACACTAGTTTTGAATAGGTATATGACAGGTTGAAATTTTGAAACAAAAGCTCTCAAAAACTGTTTTTAAACCGTTTTTTTTGCTTTGCATTACTTCGATTTTGAGTGCTAAAATACCAGTTTGTAAGCAAATGGATGATCAGAATGAAATCGGGTGATGACTTTTATGATCCTGGACAACAAATTAAGGTAAAATTTGGAAAATTGGGAAATTGAAAATTGCCTAAGGATTGACAAGTTTAATGTTTTTTCAAATGGTTATAAAGACTTTTTTTTGCGATAACTGGATTTTGGGATGTAAAATTTCACTTTAATGACCTTATGAATGTAGAAATTGATTAGGGTTATAATTTCTTTTACCCTGGTTGCAAAAAGATTGTAAAAATTTTAAAATTTAGAAGTGTGAAATTTTTCATACTGTTAACATGGGAAAAATTAAAAATTTTTAAAGTGCAATTTTTGTGACCACCTTTAGACCCATTTCTTATTTAGTGAGTGTTATAAAATTGGAATTGGAGATTCTCCTTTATATAAGCTTCAATATCAGACGCCGGAAAAAAAATTGAATATTTTACTTTTTGATCAATAATTCATTGAATAGTCCCGCATGCGTTTTCAATGGGGAATTGTATTTTCGAGAAAATTGCTCAAATGCTTTCAAATTGTGATTTTGAGTTGGAAATATGTTTTATAGTCATTTTTGTAACAAATTTTAATTTAAAAAAAGTATTCTAAAAATCTAAAATTGAATTTTTCGAAAATCGTAAAAATCTTCACTTTCGAGTATATTTGAATGGAAAATTTCATTTCAGTCAACTGGTTCAAAATTCTGTAATTTTATTCAAAAACACTTTATAAAACAAAGAAAGTGCAAAATGTGGCCAAACAACTAATTTTGAATAGGCATATGAGAATATAAATTTTTAAACGAAAGCACTCAGAAACTGTTTTTAAGCCGTTTATTCACTTTGCATTACTTCGAAATTGAGTGCTAAAATACCATTTTATAAGCACATTGATGATCAGATTAAAATCGGGTGATGTCTTTTAGGATCTTAGGCAATAAGTTAAGGTTAAATTTCAAAAATTGATCATTTGAAAATTGCCTTATTATTGGCAAGGTTAATGTATTTTCAAAGGGGTACAAAGACTATTTTTTGCAATAACTGAATTTTTATTAGTAAAATTTCACTTTAATGGATGATTTGAATGTGGAATTTGCTTCGAATGATGATTTCTGTTACCCTAGTTGTAAAAAGATTGTAAAATTTTGAAAATTTCGAAATGTGAAAATTTCCAAACGATTAACATGGGACAAATTAATTTTTTTTTTTTGAATATCAACTTTTTGGGACCAACTAAAGACACACTTCTTATTTAGTGAGTGTTATAAAATTGGAATAGGAGATTCTCATATATATTATCTTCAATTTCAGGGACGGGAAAAAAATTTGAAAATTTTCCTTTTTGAACAATAATTCATCGAATAGGACCATGTATTTTCAATGGTGGAATTGTATTTTCGAGAAAATGATTCAATTGCTTTCAAATTGTGATTTTGAGTTGGAAATATGTTTCATATTCATTCTTATAACAAATTTTAATTAAAAAAAAATATTCTAAGAATCAAAAATTGAAATTTTCAAAAATCGTAAAATTTTTCAGTTTCGATTGTATTTGAATCTAAAATTTCATTTAAGTCAAATGGTTCCAAATTGTATAATTTTATTCAAAAGCACTTTATGAAGTAAAAAATATTTAAAATTTGTTCAAACACTAGTTTTGAATAGATACATGACAGGTTGAAATTTTGAAAAAAAAGCTCTCAAAAACTGTTTTTAAACCGTTTTTTTATTTTGCATTACTTCGATTTTGAGTGCTAAAATACCAGTTTGTAAGCAAATTGATGTTCAGAATGAAATCGGGTGATGACTTTTATGATCCTGGGAAACAAATTAAGGTTAAATTTCAAAAATTGGGAAATTGAAAATCGCCTATGGATGGACAAGTTAATGTATTTTCATACGGTTATAAAGACCTTTTTTTTTGCGATTACTGGATTTTTAGAAGTAAAATTTCACTTTAATGACCTTATGAATTAGGAAATCGATTCGGGTGATAATTTCTGTTCCTCTAGTTGTAAAAAGATTGTAAAATTTTGAAAATTTCGAGATGTGAAATTTTCCATACGATTAACATGGGACAATTTTTTTTTTTTTTTTTTTTAAATATCCACTTTTTGGAACCAACTAAAGATACACTTATTTTTTAGTGAGTGCTATAAAATTGGAATTGGAGATTCTCATATATATTAGCTTCAATTTCACAGACGGGAAAAAAATTTGAAAATTTTTCTTTTTGAATATAATTTAATGAATAGTCCCATGTGCATTAAAGGGGGAATTGTATTTCGAGAAAATGGCTCAATAGCTTTCAAATTGTGATTTTGAGTTGGAAATATGTTATATAGTCATTTTTATACCAAATTTTAATTTAAAAAAAAATATTTTAAAAAACAAAAATTGAATTTTTCGAAAATCGTAAAAATTTTCAGTTTCGAGTGTATTTGAATCTAAAATTTCATTTAAGTCAAATGGTTCCAAATTGTGTAATTTTATTCAAAATCACATTATAAAGTAAAACATATTTAAAATTTGGTCAAACACTAGTTTTGAATAGGTATATGACAGGTTGAAATTTTGAAACAAAAGCTCTCAAAAACTGTTTTTAAACCGTTTTTTTTGCTTTGCATTACTTCGATTTTGAGTGCTAAAATACCAGTTTGTAAGCAAATGGATGATCAGAATGAAATCGGGTGATGACTTTTATGATCCTGGACAACAAATTAAGGTAAAATTTGGAAAATTGGGAAATTGAAAATTGCCTAAGGATTGACAAGTTTAATGTTTTTTCAAATGGTTATAAAGACTTTTTTTTGCGATAACTGGATTTTGGGATGTAAAATTTCACTTTAATGACCTTATGAATGTAGAAATTGATTAGGGTTATAATTTCTTTTACCCTGGTTGCAAAAAAATTGTAAAAATTTTAAAATTTAGAAGTGTGAAATTTTTCATACTGTTAACATGGGAAAAATTAAAAATTTTTAAAGTGCAATTTTTGTGACCACCTTTAGACCCATTTCTTATTTAGTGAGTGTTATAAAATTGGAATTGGAGATTCTCCTTTATATAAGCTTCAATATCAGACGCCGGAAAAAAAATTGAATATTTTACTTTTTGATCAATAATTCATTGAATAGTCCCGCATGCGTTTTCAATGGGGAATTGTATTTTCGAGAAAATTGCTCAAATGCTTTCAAATTGTGATTTTGAGTTGGAAATATGTTTTACAGTCATTTTTGTAACAAATTTTAATTTAAAAAAAGTATTCTAAAAATCTAAAATTGAATTTTTCGAAAATCGTAAAAATCTTCACTTTCGAGTATATTTGAATGGAAAATTTCATTTCAGTCAACTGGTTCCAAATTCTGTAATTTTATTCAAAAACACTTTATAAAACAAAGAAAGTGCAAAATGTGGCCAAACAACTAATTTTGAATAGGCATATGAGAATATAAATTTTTAAACGAAAGCACTCAGAAACTGTTTTTAAGCCGTTTATTCACTTTGCATTACTTCGAAATTGAGTGCTAAAATACCATTTTATAAGCACATTGATGATCAGATTAAAATCGGGTGATGTCTTTTAGGATCTTAGGCAATAAGTTAAGGTTAAATTTCAAAAATTGATCATTTGAAAATTGCCTTATTATTGGCAAGGTTAATGTATTTTCAAAGGGGTACAAAGACTATTTTTTGCAATAACTGAATTTTTATTAGTAAAATTTCACTTTAATGGATGATTTGAATGTGGAATTTGCTTCGAATGATGATTTCTGTTACCCTAGTTGTAAAAAGATTGTAAAATTTTGAAAATTTCGAAATGTGAAAATTTCCAAACGATTAACATGGGACAAATTAATTTTTTTTTTTTGAATATCAACTTTTTGGGACCAACTAAAGACACACTTCTTATTTAGTGAGTGTTATAAAATTGGAATAGGAGATTCTCATATATATTATCTTCAATTTCAGGGACGGGAAAAAAATTTGAAAATTTTCCTTTTTGAACAATAATTCATCGAATAGGACCATGTATTTTCAATGGTGGAATTGTATTTTCGAGAAAATGATTCAATTGCTTTCAAATTGTGATTTTGAGTTGGAAATATGTTTCATATTCATTCTTATAACAAATTTTAATTAAAAAAAAATATTCTAAGAATCAAAAATTGAAATTTTCAAAAATCGTAAAATTTTTCAGTTTCGATTGTATTTGAATCTAAAATTTCATTTAAGTCAAATGGTTCCAAATTGTATAATTTTATTCAAAAGCACTTTATGAAGTAAAAAATATTTAAAATTTGTTCAAACACTAGTTTTGAATAGATACATGACAGGTTGAAATTTTGAAAAAAAAGCTCTCAAAAACTGTTTTTAAACCGTTTTTTTATTTTGCATTACTTCGATTTTGAGTGCTAAAATACCAGTTTGTAAGCAAATTGATGTTCAGAATGAAATCGGGTGATGACTTTTATGATCCTGGGAAACAAATTAAGGTTAAATTTCAAAAATTGGGAAATTGAAAATCGCCTATGGATGGACAAGTTAATGTATTTTCATACGGTTATAAAGACCTTTTTTTTTGCGATTACTGGATTTTTAGAAGTAAAATTTCACTTTAATGACCTTATGAATTAGGAAATCGATTCGGGTGATAATTTCTGTTCCTCTAGTTGTAAAAAGATTGTAAAATTTTGAAAATTTCGAGATGTGAAATTTTCCATACGATTAACATGGGACAATTTTTTTTTTTTTTCTTTAAATATCCACTTTTTGGAACCAACTAAAGATACACTTATTTTTTAGTGAGTGCTATAAAATTGGAATTGGAGATTCTCATATATATTAGCTTCAATTTCACAGACGGGAAAAAAATTTGAAAATTTTTCTTTTTGAATATAATTTAATGAATAGTCCCATGTGCATTAAAGGGGGAATTGTATTTCGAGAAAATGGCTCAATAGCTTTCAAATTGTGATTTTGAGTTGGAAATATGTTATATAGTCATTTTTATACCAAATTTTAATTTAAAAAAAAATATTTTAAAAAACAAAAATTGAATTTTTCGAAAATCGTAAAAATTTTCAGTTTCGAGTGTATTTGAATCTAAAATTTCATTTAAGTCAAATGGTTCCAAATTGTGTAATTTTATTCAAAATCACATTATAAAGTAAAACATATTTAAAATTTGGTCAAACACTAGTTTTGAATAGGTATATGACAGGTTGAAATTTTGAAACAAAAGCTCTCAAAAACTGTTTTTAAACCGTTTTTTTTGCTTTGCATTACTTCGATTTTGAGTGCTAAAATACCAGTTTGTAAGCAAATGGATGATCAGAATGAAATCGGGTGATGACTTTTATGATCCTGGACAACAAATTAAGGTAAAATTTGGAAAATTGGGAAATTGAAAATTGCCTAAGGATTGACAAGTTTAATGTTTTTTCAAATGGTTATAAAGACTTTTTTTTGCGATAACTGGATTTTGGGATGTAAAATTTCACTTTAATGACCTTATGAATGTAGAAATTGATTAGGGTTATAATTTCTTTTACCCTGGTTGCAAAAAGATTGTAAAAATTTTAAAATTTAGAAGTGTGAAATTTTTCATACTGTTAACATGGGAAAAATTAAAAATTTTTAAAGTGCAATTTTTGTGACCACCTTTAGACCCATTTCTTATTTAGTGAGTGTTATAAAATTGGAATTGGAGATTCTCCTTTATATAAGCTTCAATATCAGACGCCGGAAAAAAAATTGAATATTTTACTTTTTGATCAATAATTCATTGAATAGTCCCGCATGCGTTTTCAAAGGGGAATTGTATTTTCGAGAAAATTGCTCAAATGCTTTCAAATTAAGATTTTGAGTTGGAAATATGTTTTATAGTCATTTTTGTAACAAATTTTAATTTAAAAAAAGTATTCTAAAAATCTAAAATTGAATTTTTCGAAAATCGTAAAAATCTTCACTTTCGAGTATATTTGAATGGAAAATTTCATTTCAGTCAACTGGTACCAAATTCTGTAATTTTATTCAAAAACACTTTATAAAACAAAGAAAGTGCAAAATGTGGCCAAACAACTAATTTTGAATAGGCATATGAGAATATAAATTTTTAAACGAAAGCACTCAGAAACTGTTTTTAAGCCGTTTATTCACTTTGCATTACTTCGAAATTGAGTGCTAAAATACCATTTTATAAGCACATTGATGATCAGATTAAAATCGGGTGATGTCTTTTAGGATCTTAGGCAACAAGTTAAGGTTAAATTTCAAAAATTGATCATTTGAAAATTGCCTTATTATTGACAAGGTTAATGTATTTTCAAAGGGGTACAAAGACTATTTTTTGCAATAACTGAATTTTTATTAGTAAAATTTCACTTTAATGGATGATTTGAATGTGGAATTTGCTTCGAATGATGATTTCTGTTACCCTAGTTGTAAAAAGATTGTAAAATTTTGAAAATTTCGAAATGTGAAAATTTCCAAACGATTAACATGGGACAAATTAATTTTTTTTTTTTTTGAATATCAACTTTTTGGGACCAACTAAAGACACACTTCTTATTTAGTGAGTGTTATAAAATTGGATTAGGAGATTCTCAAATATATTATCTTCAATTTCATGGACGGGAAAAAAATTTGAAAATTTTCCTTTTTGAACAATAATTCATCGAATAGGACCATGTATTTTCAATGGTGGAATTGTATTTTCGAGAAAATGATTCAATTGCTTTCAAATTGTGATTTTGAGTAGGAAATATGTTTCATATTCATTCTTATAACAAATTTTAATTAAAAAAAAATATTCTAAGAATCAAAAATTGAAATTTTCAAAAATCGTAAAATTTTTCAGTTTCGATTGTATTTGAATCTAAAATTTCATTTAAGTCAAATGGTTCCAAATTGTATAATTTTATTCAAAAGCACTTTATGAAGTAAAAAATATTTAAAATTTGTTCAAACACTAGTTTTGAATAGATACATGACAGGTTGAAATTTTGAAAAAAAAGCTCTCAAAAACTGTTTTTAAACCGTTTTTTTATTTTGCATTACTTCGATTTTGAGTGCTAAAATACCAGTTTGTAAGCAAATTGATGTTCAGAATGAAATCGGGTGATGACTTTTATGATCCTGGGAAACAAATTAAGGTTAAATTTCAAAAATTGGGAAATTGAAAATCGCCTATGGATGGACAAGTTAATGTATTTTCATACGGTTATAAAGACCTTTTTTTTTGCGATTACTGGATTTTTAGAAGTAAAATTTCACTTTAATGACCTTATGAATTAGGAAATCGATTCGGGTGATAATTTCTGTTCCTCTAGTTGTAAAAAGATTGTAAAATTTTGAAAATTTCGAGATGTGAAATTTTCCATACGATTAACATGGGACAATTTTTTTTTTTTTTTTTTTTTAAATATCCACTTTTTGGAACCAACTAAAGATACACTTATTTTTTAGTGAGTGCTATAAAATTGGAATTGGAGATTCTCATATATATTAGCTTCAATTTCATAGACGGGAAAAAAATTTGAAAATTTTTCTTTTTGAACAATAATTTAATGAATAGTCTCATTTGCATTAAAGGGGGAATTGTATTTCGAGAAAATGGCTCAATAGCTTTCAAATTGTGATTTTGAGTTGGAAATATGTTATATAGTCATTCTTATAACAAATTTTAATTAAAAAAAAATATTCTAAAAAACAAAAATTGAATTTTTCGAAAATCGTAAAAATTTTCAGTTTCGAGTGTATTTGAATCTAAAATTTCATTTAAGTCAAATGGTTCCAAATTGTGTAATTTTATTCAAAATCACATTATAAAGTAAAACATATTTAAAATTTGGTCAAACACTAGTTTTGAATAGGTATATGACAGGTTGAAATTTTGAAACAAAAGCTCTCAAAAACTGTTTTTAAACCGTTTTTTTTGCTTTGCATTACTTCGATTTTGAGTGCTAAAATACCAGTTTGTAAGCAAATGGATGATCAGAATGAAATCGGGTGATGACTTTTATGATCCTGGACAACAAATTAAGGTAAAAATTATGAAAATTGGGAAATTGAAAATTGCCTAAGGATTGACAAGTTTAATGTTTTTTCAAATGGTTATAAAGACTTTTTTTTGCGATAACTGGATTTTGGGATGTAAAATTTCACTTTAATGACCTTATGAATGTAGAAATTGATTAGGGTTATAATTTCTTTTACCCTGGTTGCAAAAAGATTGTAAAAATTTTAAAATTTAGAAGTGTGAAATTTTTCATACTGTTAACATGGGAAAAATTAAAAAATTTTAAAGTGCAATTTTTGTGACCACCTTTAGACCCATTTCTTATTTAGTGTGTGTTATAAAATTGGAATTGGAGATTCTCCTTTATATAAGCTTCAATATCAGACGCCGGAAAAAAAATTGAATATTTTACTTTTTGATCAATAATTCATTGAATAGTCCCGCATGCGTTTTCAATGGGGAATTGTATTTTCGAGAAAATTGCTCAAATGCTTTCAAATTGTGATTTTGAGTTGGAAATATGTTTTATAGTCATTTTTGTAACAAATTTTAATTTAAAAAAAGTATTCTAAAAATCTAAAATTGAATTTTTCGAAAATCGTAAAAATCTTCACTTTCGAGTATATTTGAATGGAAAATTTCATTTCAGTCAACTGGTACCAAATTCTGTAATTTTATTCAAAAACACTTTATAAAACAAAGAAAGTGCAAAATGTGGCCAAACAACTAATTTTGAATAGGCATATGAGAATATAAATTTTTAAACGAAAGCACTCAGAAACTGTTTTTAAGCCGTTTATTCACTTTGCATTACTTCGAAATTGAGTGCTAAAATACCATTTTATAAGCACATTGATGATCAGATTAAAATCGGGTGATGTCTTTTAGGATCTTAGGCAACAAGTTAAGGTTAAATTTCAAAAATTGATCATTTGAAAATTGCCTTATTATTGACAAGGTTAATGTATTTTCAAAGGGGTACAAAGACTATTTTTTGCAATAACTGAATTTTTATTAGTAAAATTTCACTTTAATGGATGATTTGAATGTGGAATTTGCTTCGAATGATGATTTCTGTTACCCTAGTTGTAAAAAGATTGTAAAATTTTGAAAATTTCGAAATGTGAAAATTTCCAAACGATTAACATGGGACAAATTAATTTTTTTTTTTTTGAATATCAACTTTTTGGGACCAACTAAAGACACACTTCTTATTTAGTGAGTGTTATAAAATTGGAATAGGAGATTCTCATATATATTATCTTCAATTTCATGGACGGGAAAAAAATTTGAAAATTTTCCTTTTTGAACAATAATTCATCGAATAGGACCATGTATTTTCAATGGTGGAATTGTATTTTCGAGAAAATGATTCAATTGCTTTCAAATTGTGATTTTGAGTTGGAAATATGTTTCATATTCATTCTTATAACAAATTTTAATTAAAAAAAAATATTCTAAGAATCAAAAATTGAAATTTTCAAAAATCGTAAAATTTTTCAGTTTCGATTGTATTTGAATCTAAAATTTCATTTAAGTCAAATGGTTCCAAATTGTATAATTTTATTCAAAAGCACTTTATGAAGTAAAAAATATTTAAAATTTGTTCAAACACTAGTTTTGAATAGATACATGACAGGTTGAAATTTTGAAAAAAAAGCTCTCAAAAACTGTTTTTAAACCGTTTTTTTATTTTGCATTACTTCGATTTTGAGTGCTAAAATACCAGTTTGTAAGCAAATTGATGTTCAGAATGAAATCGGGTGATGACTTTTATGATCCTGGGAAACAAATTAAGGTTAAATTTCAAAAATTGGGAAATTGAAAATCGCCTATGGATGGACAAGTTAATGTATTTTCATACGGTTATAAAGACCTTTTTTTTGCGATTACTGGATTTTTAGAAGTAAAATTTCACTTTAATGACCTTATGAATTAGGAAATCGATTCGGGTGATAATTTCTGTTCCTCTAGTTGTAAAAAGGTTGTAAAATTTTGAAAATTTCGAGATGTGAAATTTTCCATACGATTAACATGGGACAATTTTTTTTTTTTTTTTTTTTTTTTTAAATTTCCACTTTTTGGGACCAACTAAAGATACACTTCTTTTTTAGTGAGTGCTTTAATATTGGAATTGGAGATTCTCATATATATTAGCTTCAATTTCATAGACGGGAAAAAAATTTGAAATTTTTCTTTTTGAACAATAATTTAATGAATAGTCCCATGTGCATTAAAGGGGGAATTGTATTTCGAGAAAATGGCTCAATAGCTTTCAAATTGTGATTTTGAGTTGGAAATATGTTATATAGTCATTCTTATAACAAATTTTAATTAAAAAAATATATTCTAAAAAACAAAAATTGAATTTTTCGAAAATCGTAAAAATTTTCAGTTTCGAGTGTATTTGAATCTAAAATTTCATTTAAGTCAAATGGTTCCAAATTGTGTAATTTTATTCAAAATCACATTATAAAGTAAAAAATATTTAAAATTTGGTCAAACACTAGTTTTGAATAGGTATATGACAGGTTGAAATTTTGAAACAAAAGCTCTCAAAAACTGTTTTTAAACCGTTTTTTTAGCTTTGCATTACTTCGATTTTGAGTGCTAAAATACCAGTTTGTAAGCAAATGGATGATCAGAATGAAATCGGGTGATGACTTTTATGATCCTGGACAACAAATTAAGGTAAAATTTCGAAAATTGGGAAATTGAAAATTGCCTAAGAATTGACAAGTTTAATGTTTTTTCAAATGGTTATAAAGACTTTTTTTTGCGATAACTGGATTTTGGGATGTAAAATTTCACTTTAATGACCTTATGAATGTAGAAATTGATTAGGGTTATAATTTCTTTTACCCTGGTTGCAAAAAGATTGTAAAAATTTTAAAATTTAGAAGTGTGAAATTTTTCATACTGTTAACATGGGAAAAATTAAAAATTTTTAAAGTGCAATTTTTGTGACCACCTTTAGACCCATTTCTTATTTAGTGAGTGTTATAAAATTGGAATTGGAGATTCTCCTTTATATAAGCTTCAATATCAGACGCGGGAAAAAAAATTGAATATTTTACTTTTTGATCAATAATTCATTGAATAGTCCCGCATGCGTTTTCAATGGGGAATTGTATTTTCGAGAAAATTGCTCAAATGCTTTCAAATTGTGATTTTGAGTTGGAAATATGTTTTATAGTCATTTTTGTAACAAATTTTAATTTAAAAAAAGTATTCTAAAAATCTAAAATTGAATTTTTCGAAAATCGTAAAAATCTTCACTTTCGAGTATATTTGAATGGACAATTTCATTTCAGTCAACTGGTTCCAAATTCTGTAATTTTATTCAAAAACACTTTATAAAACAAAGAAAGTGCAAAATATGGCCAAACAACTAATTTTGAATAGGCATATGAGAATATAAATTTTTAAACAAAAGCACTCAGAAACTGTTTTTAAGCCGTTTATTCACTTTGCATTACTTCGAAATTGAGTGCTAAAATACCATTTTATAAGCACATTGATGATCAGATTAAAATCGGGTGATGTCTTTTAGGATCTTAGGCAACAAGTTAAGGTTAAATTTCAAAAATTGATCATTTGAAAATTGCCTTATTATTGACAAGGTTAATGTATTTTCAATGGGGTACAAAGACTATTTTTTGCAATAACTGAATTTTTATTAGTAAAATTTCACTTTAATGGA
This sequence comes from Linyphia triangularis, assembly GCA_963978545.1. Taxonomy (NCBI): domain Eukaryota; kingdom Metazoa; phylum Arthropoda; class Arachnida; order Araneae; family Linyphiidae; genus Linyphia; species Linyphia triangularis. The sequence goes on along the minus strand of OZ021721.1, from coordinate 25,955,728 downwards.
TGATTTGAATGTGGAATTTGCTTCGAATGATGATTTCTGTTACCCTAGTTGTAAAAAGATTGTAAAATTTTGAAAATTTCGAAATGTGAAAATTTCCAAACGATTAACATGGGACAAATTAATTTTTTTTTTTTGAATATCAACTTTTTGGGACCAACTAAAGACACACTTCTTATTTAGTGAGTGTTATAAAATTGGAATAGGAGTTTCTCATATATATTATCTTCAATTTCATGGACGGGAAAAAAATTTGAAAATTTTCCTTTTTGAACAATAATTCATCGAATAGGACCATGTATTTTCAATGGTGGAATTGTATTTTCGAGAAAATGATTCAATTGCTTTCAAATTGTGATTTTGAGTTGGAAATATGTTTCATATTCATTCTTATAACAAATTTTAATTAAAAAAAAATATTCTAAAAATCAAAAATTGAAATTTTCAAAAATCCTAAAATTTTTCAGTTTCGATTGTATTTGAATCTAAAATTTCATTTAAGTCAAATGGTTCCAAACTGTATAATTTTATTCAAAAGCACTTTATAAAGTAAAAAATATTTAAAATTTGTTCAAACACTAGTTTTGAATAGATACATGACAGGTTGAAATTTTGAAAAAAAAGCTCTCAAAAACTGTTTTTAAACCGTTTTTTTATTTTGCATTACTTCGATTTTGAGTGCTAAAATACCAGTTTGTAAGCAAATTGATGTTCAGAATGAAATCGGGTGATGACTTTTATGATCCTGGGAAACAAATTAAGGTTAAATTTCAAAAATTGGGAAATTGAAAATTGCCTAAGGATTGACAAGTTAATGTTTTTTCAGACGGTTATAAAGATCTTTTTTTGCGATAACTTGAATTTAAGAAGTAAAATTTCATTTTAATGACGATTTGAATGTAGAAATTGCTTCGAATGATGATTGCTGTTACCCTAGTTGTAAAAAGATTGTAAAAATTTGAAAATTTAAAAGTGTGAAATTTTCCATACGGTTAAAATTTGAAAAATTTTAAATTTTGAAAGTGCAATTTTTAGGACCACCTTTAGACCAACTTCTTTTTTAGTGAGTGTTATAAAATTGGAATTGGATATTCTCCTTTATATAAGCTTCAATATCACAAACGGGAAAAAATTTTGTAAATTTTTCTTTTTGATCAATAATTCATTGAATAGTCACGCATGCGTTTTTAATGGGGAATTGTATTTTCGACAAAATGGCTCAAATTCTTCCAAAGTGAAATTTTTTGAGGTTGATATATATTTTATAGTCACTCTTGTACCAAATCTTAATTAAAAAAAATTATAAAAATCAAAATTCCATTATTCGAAAATCGTGAAATTTTTCAGTTTCAATTTGGATGAAATGAAAAATTTCACTTTTAACAAATTGTTCGAAATTGTGTTTTTTATTCAAAAACACTTTATAAAACAAACAAAGTTCAAAATGTGGCCAAACAACTAATTTTGAATAGGCATATGAGAATATAAATTTTTAAACGAAAGCACTCAGAAACTGTTTTTAAGCCGTTTATTCACTTTGCATTACTTCGAAATTGAGTGCTAAAATACCATTTTATAAGCACATTGATGATCAGATTAAAATCGGGTGATGTCTTTTAGGATCCTAGGCAACAAGTTAAGGTTAAATTTCAAAAATTGATCATTTGAAAATTGCCTTATTATTGACAAGGTTAATGTATTTTCAATGGGGTACAAAGACTATTTTTTGCAATAACTGAATTTTTATTAGTAAAATTTCACTTTAATGGATGATTTGAATGTGGAATTTGCTTCGAATGATGATTTCTGTTACCCTAGTTGTAAAAAGATTGTAAAATTTTGAAAATTTCGAAATGTGAAATTTTCCAAACGATTAACATGGGACAAATTAATTTTTTTTTTTTTTTTTTTTGAATATCAACTTTTTGGGACCAACTAAAGACACACTTCTTATTTAGTGAGTGTTATAAAATTGGAATAGGAGATTCTCATATATATTAGCTTCAATTTCATGGACGGGAAAAAAATTTGAAAATTTTCCTTTTTGAACAATAATTCATCGAATAGGACCATGTATTTTCAATGGTGGAATTGTATTTTCGAGAAAATGATTCAATTGCTTTCAAATTGTGATTTTGAGTTGGAAATATGTTTTAGATTCATTCTTATAACAAATTTTAATTAAAAAAAAATATTCTAAAAATCAAAAATTGAAATTTTCAAAAATCCTAAAATTTTTCAGTTTCGATTGTATTTGAATCTAAAATTTCATTTAAGTCAAATGGTTCCAAACTGTATAATTTTATTCAAAAGCACTTTATAAAGTAAAAAATATTTAAAATTTGTTTAAACACTAGTTTTGAATAGATACATGACAGGTTGAAATTTTGAAAAAAAAGCTCTCAAAAACTGTTTTTAAACCGTTTTTTTATTTTGCATTACTTCGATTTTGAGTGCTAAAATACCAGTTTGTAAGCAAATTGATCTTCAGAATGAAATCGGGTGATGACTTTTATGATCCTGGGAAACAAATTAAGGTTAAATTTCAAAAATTGGGAAATTGAAAATTGCCTAAGGATTGACAAGTTAATGTTTTTTCAGACGGTTATAAAGATCTTTTTTTGCGATAACTTGAATTTAAGAAGTAAAATTTCATTTTAATGATGATTTGAATGTAGAAATTGCTTCGAATGATGATTTCTGTTACCCTAGTTGTAAAAAGATTGTAAAAATTTGAAAATTTAGAAGTGTGAAATTTTCCATACGGTTAAAATGGGAAAAATTTTAAATTTTGAAAGTGCAATTTTTGGGACCACCTTTAGACCAACTTCTTTTTTAGTGAGTGTTATAAAATTGGAATTGGAGATTCTCCTTTATATAAGCTTCAATATCACAAACGGGAAAAAATTTTGTAAATTTTTCTTTTTGATCAATAATTCATTGAATAGTCACGCATGCGTTTTCAATGGGGAATTGTATTTTCGACAAAATGGCTCACATTCTTCCAAAGTGAAATGTTGAGGTTGATATATATTTTATAGTCACTCTTGTACCAAATATTAATTAAAAAAAATTATAAAAATCAAAATTCCATTATTCGAAAATCGTGAAATTTTTCAGTTTCGATTTGGATGAAATGAAAAATTTCACTTTTAACAAATTGTTCAAAATTGTGTTTTTTATTCAAAAACACTTTATAAAACAAAGAAAGTTCAAAATGTGGCCAAAAAACTAATTTTGTATACGCATATGAGAAAATAAAGTTTTGAAACGAAAGCGCTCAGAAACTGTTTTTAAGCCGTTTATTCACTTTGCATTACTTCGAAATTGAGTGCTAAAATACCATTTTATAAGCAAATTGATGATCAGAATGATATAGTGTGTTGTCTTTTTATGATTCTAGGCAACAAATTAAGGTTAAATATCGAAAATTGAGCATTTGAAAATTGCCTTATTATTGACAAGGTTAATGTATTTTCAATGGGGTAAAAAGACTATTTTATGCAATAACTGAATTTTGATTAGTAAAATTTCACTTTAATGATGATTTGAATGTAGAAATTACTTCGAATGAGATTTCTGTTACCCTAGTTGTAAAAAGATTGTAAAAATTTTAAATTTAGAGATGTGAAATTTTCCATACGATTAACATAGGACATATTAATTTTTTTTTTTTTTGAATATCAACTTTTTAGAACCAACTAAAGACACACTTCTTATTTAGTGATTATTATAAAATTGGAATTGGAGATTCTCATATATATTAGCTTTAATTTCACAGACGGGAAAAAAATTTGAAATTTTTTCTTTTTGATCAATAATTCATTGAGTAGCCCCATGTGCTTTCAATGGGGGAATTGTATTTTCGAGAAAATGGCTCAATAGCTTTCAAATTGTGATTTTGAGTTGTTAAATAAGTTTCATAGTCAATCTTATAACAAATTTTAATTTAAAAAAAAAAAGTGTTCTAAAATTCAAAAATTGAATTTTTCGAAAATTGTAAAAAATTTCAGTTTCGAGTGTATTTGATGGAAAATTTTATTTCAGTCAAATGGTTCCAAATTGTGTAATTTTATTCAAAAATTCTTTATAAATTAAACTAAGTTTAAAATTTGGTCAAACACTAGTTTTGAAAAGGTATATGACAGGAAGAAATTTTGAAACAAAAGCTCTCAGAAACTGTTTTTAAGCCTTTTTTTTACTTTGCATTACTTCGATTTTGAGTGCTAAAATACCAATTTGTTAGCAAATTGATGATCAGAATGAAATTGTGTTTTGACTTTAATGATCCTTTTCAACAAATTAAGGTTAAATTTCAAAAATTGGGAAATTGAAAATCGCCTATGGATGGACAAGTTAATGTATTTTCATACGGTTATAAAGACCTTTTTTTTTGCGATAACTGAATTTTTAGAAGTAAAATTTCACTTTAATGCCCTTATGAATGGGGAAATCGATTCGGGTGATAATTTCTGTTCCTCTAGTTGTAAAAAGGTTGTAAAATTTTGAAAATTTCGAGATGTGAAATTTTCCATACGATTAACATGGGACAATTTTTTTTTTTTTTTTTTTTTTTAAATTTCCACTTTTTGGGACCAACTAAAGATACACTTCTTTTTTAGTGAGTGCTTTAATATTGGAATTGGAGATTCTCATATATATTAGCTTCAATTTCATAGACGGGAAAAAAATTTGAAAATTTTTCTTTTTGAACAATAATTTAATGAATAGTCCCATGTGCATTAAAGGGGGAATTGTATTTCGAGAAAATGGCTCAATAGCTTTCAAATTGTGATTTTGAGTTGGAAATATGTTATATAGTCATTCTTATAACAAATTTTAATTAAAAAAATATATTCTAAAAAACAAAAATTGAATTTTTCGAAAATCGTAAAAATTTTCAGTTTCGAGTGTATTTGAATCTAAAATTTCATTTAAGTCAAATGGTTCCAAATTGTGTAATTTTATTCAAAATCACATTATAAAGTAAAAAATATTTAAAATTTGGTCAAACACTAGTTTTGAATAGGTATATGACAGGTTGAAATTTTGAAACAAAAGCTCTCAAAAACTGTTTTTAAACCGTTTTTTTGCTTTGCATTACTTCGATTTTGAGTGCTAAAATACCAGTTTGTAAGCAAATGGATGATCAGAATGAAATCGGGTGATGACTTTTATGATCCTGGACAACAAATTAAGGTAAAATTTCGAAAATTGGGAAATTGAAAATTGCCTAAGGATTGACAAGTTTAATGTTTTTTCAAATGGTTGTAAAGACTTTTTTTTGCGATAACTGGATTTTGGGATGTAAAATTTCACTTTAATGACCTTATGAATGTAGAAATTGATTAGGGTTATAATTTATTTTACCCTGGTTGCAAAAAGATTGTAAAAATTTTAAAATTTAGAAGTGTGAAATTTTTCATACTGTTAACATGGGAAAAATTAAAATTTTTTAAAGTGCAATTTTTGTGACCACCTTTAGACCCATTTCTTATTTAGTGAGTGTTATAAAATTGGAATTGGAGATTCTCCTTTATATAAGCTTCAATATCAGACGCGGGAAAAAAAATTGAAAATTTTACTTTTTGATCAATAATTCATTGAATAGTCCCGCATGCGTTTTCAATGGGGAATTGTATTTTCGAGAAAATTGCTCAAATGCTTTCAAATTGTGATTTTGAGTTGGAAATATGTTTTATAGTCATTTTTGTAACAAATTTTAATTTTAAAAAAGTCTTCTAAAAATCTAAAATTGAATTTTTCGAAAATCGTAAAAATCTTCACTTTCGAGTATATTTGAATGGAAAATTTCATTTCAGTCAACTGGTTGAAAATTCTGTAATCTTATTCAAAAACACTTTATAAAACAAAGAAAGTGCAAAATGTGGCCAAACAACTAATTTTGAATAGGCATATGAAAATATTGATGAATGTGTGTGTGTGTGTTGAGTCAGTTAAGAAACTTGACGACGGACCATGTGTTCTTTGCCAGAAATTTATTCTGAAACCAAATCATAACTGTAGAGAAGTTCAACCAAGAAGAACTGTCTAGCTTTTTCAGATAAAATTCTGCTGAGTAACTTTTCAAGCGCAAAATGGCTTGTTCGAAAAGCGTACTGAGGATCCCGTTCGTTGCCAGATGAGCAAGAGTAAAAATTCAAAAAGGAGAAGAAATAGGCTGAACCGAATGACGTCAACAAGGCTTGTTCAAACCAAAACCAAACATTCTCCCACCCTTGAAACCCTCAGAGGGTTTCAAAAGAGAAGAAATTCATACTAGCAACCAACGAGACCCTTTACAAAAAAGCAAAACAGAAATGTTAAAATGAAACTACAAATTAGCAAAATTTTAAGCAATTGACAAAAATAAACATAACTTGTCAATCAACATAAGAAAAAAGGGTAAACATACAAAAAATAAGATAACATTAAAATGTACAAAGTAGTTAGTCTAAAGGCAATTTACAAATTTTAGAAATAGGTCGCTTTAACTGTCCAGAATCTGTTTGCACAGTTACAACACGAACCTTTTCGTCAATTCCTGGATGAATATGAATAACTCGTGCAAGTTTCCACTTGAGAGGTGGCAACAGTTCATTTTTGACAAGCACTAAATCATTCACAGCGATATTGGCTTTAGCTCTACACCACTTTGGACGTTGTTGAAGCCTAGAAAGGAACTCCATGTTCCATCTCTTCCAAAATTGTTGAAGTAAACGCTGCACCAGCTGCCAGCGTCCCAAACGTGATTGTGGAATGGTTGAAAGATCTGGCTCTGGAATAGCTGTTAATGCAGTACCAATGAGAAAATGACCTGGTGTTAATGGAGCAAGATCATTTGGATCAGATGAAAGAGGACACAATGGCCTGGAGTTTAGGCAGGCTTCAATTTGTGCAGTGAGTGTATTCAGCTCCTCAAGACTGAGTAGAGATTCTCCCATTGTGCGCCTCAAATGGTACTTCATTGATTTAACACCAGACTCCCACAATCCTCCAAAATGTGGAGCACCAGGGGGATTAAACTTCCATTTAATGCCTTCAGATGAAACAAAGTTGGAAACACTGTTGTCAGACTTCGAGGTGAGCAAAGACTTCAGTGATGCCTTGAGCTCTCTATTAGCTCCTATAAAATTGGAACCACAATCACTAACTATTTCTTCAGATCTTCCTCGCCTTGCAAAAAACCTCTTTAAAGCAGCAATGAAGGCTTGAGAGGTAAGGTCACTCACCACTTCCAAATGAATAGCTCGTGTGGCAAAGCAAACAAAAATTGCCACGTAAACCTTAAAGAACCTTTTTCCTCTTCCATTCCTCTCCTTAGCCAGAAAGGGACCTGCAAAATCTACACCCGATTTAGAAAAGGGTCTAGATGGAACCACTCTTGATGTAGGAAGATCACCCATAATCTGAGTCATGGAAGAAGCAGCAAGTCTAAAGCAGGTAACGCAAGAATTGACAAACCTGCGCACTACATCTCTTCCACAGGGAATCCAAAATTTTTGTCGGATGACAGACAACAAAAGCTGAGGCGCAGCATGAAGATGCTTGAGATGAAAATATTGTACTATTAAATTTGTAAGATGGTGAGACTTGGGAATTATCATGGGATGTTTGGAATCTTCAGATAATCTTGAATGTCTCAGTCTCCCACCCACACGCAAAATCCCATCACTGTCTAGGAATGGTGACAAAGATACCAACTTGCTAGAAGGTTTCACAGGCCTTCCTGCCTTTAAATTGCTCAAGTCCTCATGAAATTCAGCTTCCTGTACACATTTGACAATGACCAGTGTTGCCCTTGATATTTCATCGCAAGAAAGATGACCTGAAACTCGTTCAGCATGAGCTAGGGAACAGTTCTTCCAAAATCTTAGGCACCAAGCAACAACTCGGCACAACTTCATAAACGAAGAAAACTTAGAAGTAAGGGAGTCAGTGTGCACACGAGTGGCTGTAACAACACTACTCTTTTTCATCTCCTGCAAATGTGATTCTTCAAAATTAAACTGTGGTGGTTGCCCTTTGATGAGATGATCAAATGGCTTATAAAGAAACTGAGGACCACATGTCCAGAGGGTACAATTCAACAACTGTTCTGGCGGAAGACCTCTTGTGGCACAGTCTGCAGGATTATCTTGTGAAGATACATGATTCCATACAATTCCTGGAGTAGCCTCCTGTATTTTGGAAACTCTGTTTGCAACAAATGGCAACCAACGGCGCGGCTCTGAAGCAATCCAAGCAAGTGCAACAGTCGAGTCTGACCAAGCAAAAGTTCTGCTTATTGATAACTCCAATGTTGGTAGGACAACTTCCAAAAGATTCGTCAACAACAGTGCTGAGCACAGTTCCAAACGGGGTAATGATTGCGTTTTAACAGGTGCAACACGGGTTTTGGAGGTTAGAAGTGCAACATTGACAGTTTGATCACAATTAACAGAGCGAAGATAAATAGCTGCACAATAAGCTCTTTCAGACGAGTCGCAGAAAGCATGAACTTGAATGTCTATGGGTTGTGGTGCAAGAATAAAGCGTGGGATCTTAAATTTAGTAAGTAGAGGGAGTTTTTCTTGAAAATTCTTCCATCTGGTAGCAAGAGGTTCACTCAACACTTCATCCCAACCCAAGTTGTAATTCCAAAGTTCTTGTATGAAGATTTTAGCAATAATTACAGTCGGTGCTAACCAGCCCAAAGGATCAAATATTCGTGCTACGTCAGAAAGCACCTTACGTTTAGTAAGTTCTTTATGATCACTAACTGAAATGGTAAATGTGAACATGTCAGTACTAGGAAGCCAAGCTATTCCTAGAACCTTGACTGAGCTGTCATTGTCGATTGTATGTGCAACATCACTTGCCTTCAATTCCATTGGAATGTTCTCTAAAACAGAGGGACAATTAGAGACCCACTTACGTAAGGGAAAGCCTCCTCGAGACATCATTTGATGCATCTGGTTAATTAATTCAGTAGCTTCCTCTTCAGATGAGGCTCCTGAAAGCAGGTCATCAACATAAAAGTCTCGCAAGCAAATCTTGGATGCAAGAGGAAAGGATTGCTTTTCATCTAAGGCAAGTTGGTTCATAACTCGGGTAGACAAATAGGGTGCACATGCAGTGCCATATGTGACTGTTGTTAAGCGATAAACATTTATTGGATCCATTGGTGTATCCCTCCAATTATTCTTTGGCAATCTGCATTTTCAGGGTGTATCCAGATTTGTCTGAACTTCTTTTCGATGTCAGCACAAACTGCGACCCTAAAGGTCCTGAACCGCAGAAGAATCGAAAAGAGCTCCTGTTGCACTCTTGGCCCAGTCATTAAGATGTCATTTAAGGACAGCCCAGTAGAAGACCTTGCTGAAGCATCAAAAACCACGCGCAGACGAGTGGTAGTGCTAGTGTCCTTAAGCACTGCATGGTGGGGCAAGTAAAAGTTAGGCCTCTTGGTGAGCTCTGACTCGGGCACCTTTTCCATATGGCCCAGCTGCAAATACTCCCTCATAAAGCTTTTATATTGGTCGTAGACTTCAGGTCTACAAGACAGCGACCTTTCTAAGGAATAGAACCGACGAATAGCCATTTCCTTGGAATCTCCTAGATGGAGTGGCATTGTGTGGAATGGAAGCTTTACAACATATTTTCCACCTTCACCTCTTGAATGCGTTTCTAAAAAGTGAGTCTCGCAAGCCTGCTCCTTTTCTGTTAGCAGATTTGCAGCGGGTACAGAGTCTAGTTTCCAAAAGTTCGATACTAAGGTATCAGTCGTTACTTGAATGTTGTTTACATGAATTGCAGTATTTTCAGCTGCCAAGTCAGCACTACCTGCGACAATCCAACCCAGTTGGGATCTAACTGCAAATGGAGACCCTGGACATCTTCTAATGATTTCTCCTTTAAGTAGAGGTAAGGCCAAGTCAACCCCTAACAAAATGTCTACAGGACCTGGTCTGTTAAAGTTAGGATCTGCCAAAATTAGATCCGAGAATTGATCAGTAAACCTTGCATCAAGTGGTGAATGTGGCAAGTCACCAATGATTTTCTTAACAATATAGACTGATGTCCTATAGACTGGTTCTGGAGAGAAATGTGGAGAGAATGTAATGTTAGTGATGCCATTTGTGCGGGCATCTGAAGATCCAAGGCAGTTTATTTGAAGACGAGCATTTTTCTTAGAAATTCCTAGACGCTGAAATCCTGCTTCTGAAATGAAAGAAGCCTCTGAACCTGGATCAAGTAATGCTCGAAAACTCTGGACCTGGTTTGAAGCATCAAGCACCTTGATTTTTGCAGTGCACAGAAATACTTGTTTGGGCGAGTGTTGCACACAAGAAGAAAATGTAGTAAGCTCAGTCTCGCTACTTTTGGGAATTGCTGAAACTTGGGGTGAAAATTCAGCAGCATTCACTGACAAGGGGGAAGCACTAGAAGCTTGCTCTTTAGTATAGTGTAGCAATGTATGATGCCTCTTGTTACACTCTCGACATTTGAATTTGCTCTTGCAATCAGACACATGATGCTTGGATAAACAATTAAAGCAAAGGCCCTGAGCCCTTGCAATGCTAAACCTTTGCTGTACTGAAAGGTTTAAGAAATCTGCACAAGACTGCACATGGTGCATTGCCGAACAAAGTACACAATGTGCTTTTTCCTTCCTTATTTGTGAAGTGAAGGAGTTGAACTTTGTTTTTTGTCTTGGTATTTGCACTCTGTCTTGTTGGAGTGTTCGGGAGTGTGAGGTCAAGAATGTAAGTAACCTTTCAACAGTAGGCAAATTGTCATCACTTAAATTTCTTTCCCACCATGTTTTGGTGGATGCATCCAACTTTTGCATAATATTAAATACAAATATTGTATCTGCAAAGCCTTCAATTCTCATATCCATGCTTTGTAAAGACCGAATTATCTCTTTAGATGTATCGACGATGCTCAGCAATCCTTGAGCACTCTCAGTTTTGAGTTGTTGCATGGACATGAACCTTTCCAGCAATGCAAACACTAGTTCACGTTTGTTAGAGTATCTTTCCTTCAGAAGATTCCAAGCAATTTCAAAATTTGTGTCAGAAATGGGTAAGGACTGAATGACTCGTAGAGCATCACCAGTCAAGGAGCCCCTAAGATATTGAAGCTTTTGCGCTTGAGAAATCTTATTGTTTTGGCCAACACTTGCCCAAAACAAATCGCTGAAGGAAATCCACTCTATATTGGAAACCCCAGAAAATTTAGGAATGTGAAATTCTGGTAGCTTTACATTAACCACATCTTGTGAAGCAATCACTTTGGAAGAATCAGAAATTTTAGATTCCAAATGCATGAGAGTTATCTTAAGTTTATCAATGGACTCTTGCATGACACAAGATTCCTCCACAAAAGAATCAATTTCATTTTCTTTACACGTTTCAAAGATTTTCTCAAAAAGTTCATTAATCTTAATTTCTAAATTGTCTACCTTTGCTAAGTATAAGGAGACTTCTACTTTATCTGCACCAAAGATTTCACATTCCACTTTCTCAGTAATTTTTGAGAGGGATGCATTGAGCACCCTTTTGGCAGTTTTTAATTTATTCATATTAAAACACAAAAATAAACAAGGCAATCAATAATAGGGGTAACCAAAACTAATTACAAAAAGAATATAATGAACAATCTTAACTACAATGGTGATGAGCAACCTACACTCCCGAATCGAAACTAAGGGCCTAATTATGCAACACGAAAAAGAATTTGCTCGCCGCCATCCATGACGAGCAATTAGGAACGAATCCTTCGAGCTGTAAAAAACATGAAATCAATTACTCGTATCCAGAGTAAGAGTCTAATTGTAGAACACGAACTAGAACTTGCTCGCTGCCAACCATGACGAGCACTTAGGAACGAATCCTTTTATTTGCAAATAACAAGAATCAATTACTCGCCGCCATCCATGACGAGTACCTTCAAACTTGAATTACAGGGAAGAATAAACTTGTTGAGCCGAAGCTGCAATCCATCGATATCCACGTTCGCTGGGTTTCAAAAGTCCGGATCGAACGGACCAAAAATGATGAATGTGTGTGTGTGTGTTGAGTCAGTTAAGAAACTTGACGACGGACCATGTGTTCTTTGCCAGAAATTTATTCTGAAACCAAATCATAACTGTAGAGAAGTTCAACCAAGAAGAACTGTCTAGCTTTTTCAGATAAAATTCTGCTGAGTAACTTTTCAAGCGCAAAATGGCTTGTTCGAAAAGCGTACTGAGGATCCCGTTCGTTGCCAGATGAGCAAGAGTAAAAATTCAAAAAGGAGAAGAAATAGGCTGAACCGAATGACGTCAACAAGGCTTGTTCAAACCAAAACCAAACAAATATAAATTTTTAAACGAAAGCACTAAGAAACTGTTTTTAAGCCGTTTATTCACTTTGCATTACTTCGAAATTGAGTGCTAAAATACCATTTTATAAGCACATTGATGATCAGATTAAAATCGGGTGATGTCTTTTAGGATCCTAGGCAACAAGTTAAGGTTAAATTTCAAAAATTGATCATTTGAAAATTGCCTTATTATTGACAAGGTTAATGTATTTTCAATGGGGTACAAAGACTATTTTTTGCAATAACTGAATTTTTATTAGTAAAATTTCACTTTAATGGATGATTTGAATGTGGAATTTGCTTCGAATGATGATTTCAGTTACCCTAGTTGTAAAAAGATTGTAAAATTTTGAAAATTTCGAAATGTGAAATTTTCCAAACGATTAACATGGGACAAATTAATTTTTTTTTTTTTTTTTTTTTGAATATCAACTTTTTGGGACCAACTAAAGACACACTTCTTATTTAGTGAGTGTTATAAAATTGGAATAGGAGATTCTCATATATATTAGCTTCAATTTCAGGGACGGGAAAAAAATTTGAAAATTTTCCTTTTTGAACAATAATTCATCGAATAGGACCATGTATTTTCAATGGTGGAATTGTATTTTCGAGAAAATGATTCAATTGCTTTCAAATTGTGATTTTGAGTTGGAAATATGTTTCAGATTCATTCTTATAACAAATTTTAATTAAAAAAAAATATTCTAAAAATCAAAAATTGAAATTTTCAAAAATCCTAAAATTTTTCAGTTTCGATTGTATTTGAATCTAAAATTTCATTTAAGTCAAATGGTTCCAAACTGTATAATTTTATTCAAAAGCACTTTATAAAGTAAAAAATATTTAAAATTTGTTCAAACACCAGTTTTGAATAGATACATGACAGGTTGAAATTTTGAAAAAAAAGCTCTCAAAAACTGTTTTTAAACCGTTTTTTTATTTTGCATTACTTCGATTTTGAGTGCTAAAATACCAGTTTGTAAGCAAATTGATGTTCAGAATGAAATCGGGTGATGACTTTTATGATCCTGGGAAACAAATTAAGGTTAAATTTCAAAAATTGGGAAATTGAAAATTGCCTAAGGATTGACAAGTTAATGTTTTTTCAGACGGTTATAAAGATCTTTTTTTGCGATAACTTGAATTTAAGAAGTAAAATTTCATTTTAATGATGATTTGAATGTAGAAATTGCTTCGAATGATGATTTCTGTTACCCTAGTTGTAAAAAGATTGTAAAAATTTGAAAATTTAGAAGTGTGAAATTTTCCATACGGTTAAAATGGGAAAAATTTTAAATTTTGAAAGTGCAATTTTTGGGACCACCTTTAGACCAACTTCTTTTTTAGTGAGTGTTATAAAATTGGAATTGGAGATTCTCCTTTATATAAGCTTCAATATCACAAACGGGAAAAAATTTTGTAAATTTTTCTTTTTGATCAATAATTCATTGAATAGTCACGCATGCGTTTTCAATGGGGAATTGTATTTTCGACAAAATGGCTCAAATTCTTCCAAAGTGAAATTTTTTGAGGTTGATATATATTTTATAGTCACTCTTGTACCAAATATTAATTTAAAAAAATTATAAAAATCAAAATTCCATTATTCGAAAATCGTGAAATTTTTCAGTTTCAATTTGGATGAAATGAAATATTTCACTTTTAACAAATTGTTCGAAATTGTGTTTTTTATTCAAAAACACTTTATAAAACAAAGAAAGTTCAAAATGTGGCCAAACAACTAATTTTGAATAGGCATATGAGAATATAAATTTTTAAACGAAAGCACTCAGAAACTGTTTTTAAGCCGTTTATTCACTTTGCATTACTTCGAAATTGAGTGCTAAAATACCATTTTATAAGCACATTGATTATCAGAATGATATAGCGTGTTGTCTTTTTATGATTCTAGGCAACAAATTAAGGTTAAATATCGAAAATTGAGCATTTGAAAATTGCCTTATTATTGACAAGGTTAATGTATTTTCAATGGGGTACAAAGACTATTTTATGCAATAACTGAATTTTGATTAGTAAAATTTCACTTTAATGATGATTTGAATGTAGAAATTACTTCGAATGAGATTTCTGTTACCCTAGTTGTAAAAAGATTGTAAAATTTTTTAAATTTAGAGATGTGAAATTTTCCATACGATTAACATAGGACATATTAATTTTTTTTTTTTTTGAATATCAACTTTTTAGGACCAACTAAAGACACACTTCTTATTTAGTGATTATTATAAAATTGGAATTGAAGATTCTCATATATATTAGCTTTAATTTCACAAACGGGAAAAAAATTTGAAATTTTTTCTTTTTGATCAATAATTCATTGAGTAGCCCCATGTGCTTTCAATGGGGGAATTGTATTTTCGAGAAAATCGCTCAATAGCTTTCAAATTGTGATTTTGAGTTGTTAAATAAGTTTCATAGTCAATCTTATAACAAATTTTAATTTAAAAAAAAAAAGTGTTCTAAAATTCAAAAATTGAATTTTTCGAAAATCGTAAAAAATTTCAGTTTCGAGTGTATTTGATGGAAAATTTTATTTCAGTCAAATGGTTCCAAATTGTGTAATTTTATTCAAAAATTCTTTATAAATTAAATTAAGTTTAAAATTTGGTCAAACACTAGTTTTGAAAAGGTATATGACAGGAAGAAATTTTGAAACAAAAGCTCTCAGAAACTGTTTTTAAGCCTTTTTTTTACTTTACATTACTTCGATTTTGAGTGCTAAAATACCAATTTGTTAGCAAATTTATGATCAGAATGAAATTGTGTTTTGACTTTAATGATCCTTTTCAACAAATTAAGGTTAAATTTCAAAAATTGGGAAATTGAAAATCGCCTATGGATGGACAAGTTAATGTATTTTCATACGGTTATAAAGACCTTTTTTTTTGCGATAACTGGATTTTTAGAAGTAAAATTTCACTTTAATGACCTTATGAATGGGGAAATCGATTCGGGTGATAATTTCTGTTCCTCTAGTTGTAAAAAGGTTGTAAAATTTTGAAAATTTCGAGATGTGAAATTTTCCATACGATTAACATGGGACAATTTTTTTTTTTTTTTTTTTTTTTAAATTTCCACTTTTTGGGACCAACTAAAGATACACTTCTTTTTTAGTGAGTGCTTTAATATTGGAATTGGAGATTCTCATATATATTAGCTTCAATTTCATAGACGGGATAAAAATTTGAAAATTTTTCTTTTTGAACAATAATTTAATGAATAGTCCCATGTGCATTAAAGGGGGAATTGTATTTCGAGAAAATGGCTCAATAGCTTTCAAATTGTGATTTTGAGTTGGAAATATGTTATATAGTCATTCTTATAACAAATTTTAATTAAAAAAAAATATTCTAAAAAACAAAAATTGAATTTTTCGAAAATCGTAAAAATTTTCAGTTTCGAGTGTATTTGAATCTAAAATTTCATTTAAGTCAAATGGTTCCAAATTGTGTAATTTTATTCAAAATCACATTATAAAGTAAAAAATATTTAAAATTTGGTCAAACACTAGTTTTGAATAGGTATATGACGGGTTGAAATTTTGAAACAAAAGCTCTCAAAAACAGTTTTTAAACCGTTTTTTTGCTTTGCATTACTTCGATTTTGAGTGCTAAAATACCAGTTTGTAAGCAAATGGATGATCAGAATGAAATCGGGTGATGACTTTTATGATCCTGGACAACAAATTAAGGTAAAATTTCGAAAATTGGGAAATTGAAAATTGCCTAAGGATTGACAAGTTTAATGTTTTTTCAAATGGTTGTAAAGACTTTTTTTTGCGATAACTGGATTTTGGGATGTAAAATTTCACTTTAATGACCTTATGAATGTAGAAATTGATTAGGGTTATAATTTCTTTTACCCTGGTTGCAAAAAGATTGTAAAAATTTTAAAATTTAGAAGTGTGAAATTTTTCATACTGTTAACATGGGAAAAATTAAAATTTTTTAAATTGCAATTTTTGTGACCACCTTTAGACCCATTTCTTATTTAGTGAGTGTTATAAAATTGGAATTGGAGATTCTCCTTTATATAAGCTTCAATATCAGACGCGGAATAAAAATTGAAAATTTTACTTTTTGATCAATAATTCATTGTATAGTCACGCATGCGTTTTCAATGGGGAATTGTATTTTCGACAAAATGGCTCAAATTCTTCCAAAGTGAAATTTTTTGAGGTTGATATATATTTTATAGTCACTCTTGTACCAAATCTTAATTAAAAAAAATTATAAAAATCAAAATTCCATTATTCGAAAATCGTGAAATTTTTCAGTTTCAATTTGGATGAAATGAAAAATTTCACTTTTAACAAATTGTTCGAAATTGTGTTTTTTATTCAAAAACACTTTATAAAACAAACAAAGTTCAAAATGTGTCCAAACAACTAATTTTGAATAGGCATATGAGAATATAAATTTTTAAACGAAAGCACTCAGAAACTGTTTTTAAGCCGTTTATTCACTTTGCATTACTTCGAAATTGAGTGCTAAAATACCATTTTATAAGCACATTGATGATCAGATTAAAATCGGGTGATGTCTTTTAGGATCCTAGGCAACAAGTTAAGGTTAAATTTCAAAAATTGATCATTTGAAAATTGCCTTATTATTGACAAGGTTAATGTATTTTCAATGGGGTACAAAGACTATTTTTTGCAATAACTGAATTTTTATTAGTAAAATTTCACTTTAATGGATGATTTGAATGTGGAATTTGCTTCGAATGATGATTTCTGTTACCCTAGTTGTAAAAAGATTGTAAAATTTTGAAAATTTCGAAATGTGAAAATTTCCAAACGATTAACATGGGACAAATTAATTTTTTTTTTTTGAATATCAACTTTTTGGGACCAACTAAAGACACACTTCTTATTTAGTGAGTGTTATAAAATTGGAATAGGAGTTTCTCATATATATTAT
Source organism: Linyphia triangularis (assembly GCA_963978545.1). Classification (NCBI taxonomy): domain Eukaryota; kingdom Metazoa; phylum Arthropoda; class Arachnida; order Araneae; family Linyphiidae; genus Linyphia; species Linyphia triangularis. Next base: position 25,938,437 of record OZ021721.1, on the reverse strand, counting down.
CTTCAATTTCATGGACGGGAAAAAAATTTGAAAATTTTCCTTTTTGAACAATAATTCATCGAATAGGACCATGTATTTTCAATGGTGGAATTGTATTTTCGAGAAAATGATTCAATTGCTTTCAAATTGTGATTTTGAGTTGGAAATATGTTTCATATTCATTCTTATAACAAATTTTAATTAAAAAAAAATATTCTAAAAATCAAAAATTGAAATTTTCAAAAATCCTAAAATTTTTCAGTTTCGATTGTATTTGAATCTAAAATTTCATTTAAGTCAAATGGTTCCAAACTGTATAATTTTATTCAAAAGCACTTTATAAAGTAAAAAATATTTAAAATTTGTTCAAACACTAGTTTTGAATAGATACATGACAGGTTGAAATTTTGAAAAAAAAGCTCTCAAAAACTGTTTTTAAACCGTTTTTTTATTTTGCATTACTTCGATTTTGAGTGCTAAAATACCAGTTTGTAAGCAAATTGATGTTCAGAATGAAATCGGGTGATGACTTTTATGATCCTGGGAAACAAATTAAGGTTAAATTTCAAAAATTGGGAAATTGAAAATTGCCTAAGGATTGACAAGTTAATGTTTTTTCAGACGGTTATAAAGATCTTTTTTTGCGATAACTTGAATTTAAGAAGTAAAATTTCATTTTAATGACGATTTGAATGTAGAAATTGCTTCGAATGATGATTGCTGTTACCCTAGTTGTAAAAAGATTGTAAAAATTTGAAAATTTAAAAGTGTGAAATTTTCCATACGGTTAAAATTTGAAAAATTTTAAATTTTGAAAGTGCAATTTTTAGGACCACCTTTAGACCAACTTCTTTTTTAGTGAGTGTTATAAAATTGGAATTGGATATTCTCCTTTATATAAGCTTCAATATCACAAACGGGAAAAAATTTTGTAAATTTTTCTTTTTGATCAATAATTCATTGAATAGTCACGCATGCGTTTTTAATGGGGAATTGTATTTTCGACAAAATGGCTCAAATTCTTCCAAAGTGAAATTTTTTGAGGTTGATATATATTTTATAGTCACTCTTGTACCAAATCTTAATTAAAAAAAATTATAAAAATCAAAATTCCATTATTCGAAAATCGTGAAATTTTTCAGTTTCAATTTGGATGAAATGAAAAATTTCACTTTTAACAAATTGTTCGAAATTGTGTTTTTTATTCAAAAACACTTTATAAAACAAACAAAGTTCAAAATGTGGCCAAACAACTAATTTTGAATAGGCATATGAGAATATAAATTTTTAAACGAAAGCACTCAGAAACTGTTTTTAAGCCGTTTATTCACTTTGCATTACTTCGAAATTGAGTGCTAAAATACCATTTTATAAGCACATTGATGATCAGATTAAAATCGGGTGATGTCTTTTAGGATCCTAGGCAACAAGTTAAGGTTAAATTTCAAAAATTGATCATTTGAAAATTGCCTTATTATTGACAAGGTTAATGTATTTTCAATGGGGTACAAAGACTATTTTTTGCAATAACTGAATTTTTATTAGTAAAATTTCACTTTAATGGATGATTTGAATGTGGAATTTGCTTCGAATGATGATTTCTGTTACCCTAGTTGTAAAAAGATTGTAAAATTTTGAAAATTTCGAAATGTGAAATTTTCCAAACGATTAACATGGGACAAATTAATTTTTTTTTTTTTTTTTTTTGAATATCAACTTTTTGGGACCAACTAAAGACACACTTCTTATTTAGTGAGTGTTATAAAATTGGAATAGGAGATTCTCATATATATTAGCTTCAATTTCATGGACGGGAAAAAAATTTGAAAATTTTCCTTTTTGAACAATAATTCATCGAATAGGACCATGTATTTTCAATGGTGGAATTGTATTTTCGAGAAAATGATTCAATTGCTTTCAAATTGTGATTTTGAGTTGGAAATATGTTTTAGATTCATTCTTATAACAAATTTTAATTAAAAAAAAATATTCTAAAAATCAAAAATTGAAATTTTCAAAAATCCTAAAATTTTTCAGTTTCGATTGTATTTGAATCTAAAATTTCATTTAAGTCAAATGGTTCCAAACTGTATAATTTTATTCAAAAGCACTTTATAAAGTAAAAAATATTTAAAATTTGTTTAAACACTAGTTTTGAATAGATACATGACAGGTTGAAATTTTGAAAAAAAAGCTCTCAAAAACTGTTTTTAAACCGTTTTTTTATTTTGCATTACTTCGATTTTGAGTGCTAAAATACCAGTTTGTAAGCAAATTGATCTTCAGAATGAAATCGGGTGATGACTTTTATGATCCTGGGAAACAAATTAAGGTTAAATTTCAAAAATTGGGAAATTGAAAATTGCCTAAGGATTGACAAGTTAATGTTTTTTCAGACGGTTATAAAGATCTTTTTTTGCGATAACTTGAATTTAAGAAGTAAAATTTCATTTTAATGATGATTTGAATGTAGAAATTGCTTCGAATGATGATTTCTGTTACCCTAGTTGTAAAAAGATTGTAAAAATTTGAAAATTTAGAAGTGTGAAATTTTCCATACGGTTAAAATGGGAAAAATTTTAAATTTTGAAAGTGCAATTTTTGGGACCACCTTTAGACCAACTTCTTTTTTAGTGAGTGTTATAAAATTGGAATTGGAGATTCTCCTTTATATAAGCTTCAATATCACAAACGGGAAAAAATTTTGTAAATTTTTCTTTTTGATCAATAATTCATTGAATAGTCACGCATGCGTTTTCAATGGGGAATTGTATTTTCGACAAAATGGCTCACATTCTTCCAAAGTGAAATGTTGAGGTTGATATATATTTTATAGTCACTCTTGTACCAAATATTAATTAAAAAAAATTATAAAAATCAAAATTCCATTATTCGAAAATCGTGAAATTTTTCAGTTTCGATTTGGATGAAATGAAAAATTTCACTTTTAACAAATTGTTCAAAATTGTGTTTTTTATTCAAAAACACTTTATAAAACAAAGAAAGTTCAAAATGTGGCCAAAAAACTAATTTTGTATACGCATATGAGAAAATAAAGTTTTGAAACGAAAGCGCTCAGAAACTGTTTTTAAGCCGTTTATTCACTTTGCATTACTTCGAAATTGAGTGCTAAAATACCATTTTATAAGCAAATTGATGATCAGAATGATATAGTGTGTTGTCTTTTTATGATTCTAGGCAACAAATTAAGGTTAAATATCGAAAATTGAGCATTTGAAAATTGCCTTATTATTGACAAGGTTAATGTATTTTCAATGGGGTAAAAAGACTATTTTATGCAATAACTGAATTTTGATTAGTAAAATTTCACTTTAATGATGATTTGAATGTAGAAATTACTTCGAATGAGATTTCTGTTACCCTAGTTGTAAAAAGATTGTAAAAATTTTAAATTTAGAGATGTGAAATTTTCCATACGATTAACATAGGACATATTAATTTTTTTTTTTTTTGAATATCAACTTTTTAGAACCAACTAAAGACACACTTCTTATTTAGTGATTATTATAAAATTGGAATTGGAGATTCTCATATATATTAGCTTTAATTTCACAGACGGGAAAAAAATTTGAAATTTTTTCTTTTTGATCAATAATTCATTGAGTAGCCCCATGTGCTTTCAATGGGGGAATTGTATTTTCGAGAAAATGGCTCAATAGCTTTCAAATTGTGATTTTGAGTTGTTAAATAAGTTTCATAGTCAATCTTATAACAAATTTTAATTTAAAAAAAAAAAGTGTTCTAAAATTCAAAAATTGAATTTTTCGAAAATTGTAAAAAATTTCAGTTTCGAGTGTATTTGATGGAAAATTTTATTTCAGTCAAATGGTTCCAAATTGTGTAATTTTATTCAAAAATTCTTTATAAATTAAACTAAGTTTAAAATTTGGTCAAACACTAGTTTTGAAAAGGTATATGACAGGAAGAAATTTTGAAACAAAAGCTCTCAGAAACTGTTTTTAAGCCTTTTTTTTACTTTGCATTACTTCGATTTTGAGTGCTAAAATACCAATTTGTTAGCAAATTGATGATCAGAATGAAATTGTGTTTTGACTTTAATGATCCTTTTCAACAAATTAAGGTTAAATTTCAAAAATTGGGAAATTGAAAATCGCCTATGGATGGACAAGTTAATGTATTTTCATACGGTTATAAAGACCTTTTTTTTTGCGATAACTGAATTTTTAGAAGTAAAATTTCACTTTAATGCCCTTATGAATGGGGAAATCGATTCGGGTGATAATTTCTGTTCCTCTAGTTGTAAAAAGGTTGTAAAATTTTGAAAATTTCGAGATGTGAAATTTTCCATACGATTAACATGGGACAATTTTTTTTTTTTTTTTTTTTTTTTAAATTTCCACTTTTTGGGACCAACTAAAGATACACTTCTTTTTTAGTGAGTGCTTTAATATTGGAATTGGAGATTCTCATATATATTAGCTTCAATTTCATAGACGGGAAAAAAATTTGAAAATTTTTCTTTTTGAACAATAATTTAATGAATAGTCCCATGTGCATTAAAGGGGGAATTGTATTTCGAGAAAATGGCTCAATAGCTTTCAAATTGTGATTTTGAGTTGGAAATATGTTATATAGTCATTCTTATAACAAATTTTAATTAAAAAAATATATTCTAAAAAACAAAAATTGAATTTTTCGAAAATCGTAAAAATTTTCAGTTTCGAGTGTATTTGAATCTAAAATTTCATTTAAGTCAAATGGTTCCAAATTGTGTAATTTTATTCAAAATCACATTATAAAGTAAAAAATATTTAAAATTTGGTCAAACACTAGTTTTGAATAGGTATATGACAGGTTGAAATTTTGAAACAAAAGCTCTCAAAAACTGTTTTTAAACCGTTTTTTTGCTTTGCATTACTTCGATTTTGAGTGCTAAAATACCAGTTTGTAAGCAAATGGATGATCAGAATGAAATCGGGTGATGACTTTTATGATCCTGGACAACAAATTAAGGTAAAATTTCGAAAATTGGGAAATTGAAAATTGCCTAAGGATTGACAAGTTTAATGTTTTTTCAAATGGTTGTAAAGACTTTTTTTTGCGATAACTGGATTTTGGGATGTAAAATTTCACTTTAATGACCTTATGAATGTAGAAATTGATTAGGGTTATAATTTCTTTTACCCTGGTTGCAAAACGATTGTAAAAATTTTAAAATTTAGAAGTGTGAAATTTTTCATACTGTTAACATGGGAAAAATTAAAAATTTTTAAAGTGCAATTTTTGTGACCACCTTTAGACCCATTTCTTATTTAGTGAGTGTTATAAAATTGGAATTGGAGATTCTCCTTTATATAAGCTTCAATATCAGACGCGGGAAAAAAAATTGAAAATTTTACTTTTTGATCAATAATTCATTGAATAGTCCCGCATGCGTTTTCAATGGGGAATTGTATTTTCGAGAAAATTGCTCAAATGCTTTCAAATTGTGATTTTGAGTTGGAAATATGTTTTATAGTCATTTTTGTAACAAATTTTAATTTTAAAAAAGTCTTCTAAAAATCTAAAATTGAATTTTTCGAAAATCGTAAAAATCTTCACTTTCGAGTATATTTGAATGGAAAATTTCATTTCAGTCAACTGGTTGAAAATTCTGTAATCTTATTCAAAAACACTTTATAAAACAAAGAAAGTGCAAAATGTGGCCAAACAACTAATTTTGAATAGGCATATGAAAATATTGATGAATGTGTGTGTGTGTGTTGAGTCAGTTAAGAAACTTGACGACGGACCATGTGTTCTTTGCCAGAAATTTATTCTGAAACCAAATCATAACTGTAGAGAAGTTCAACCAAGAAGAACTGTCTAGCTTTTTCAGATAAAATTCTGCTGAGTAACTTTTCAAGCGCAAAATGGCTTGTTCGAAAAGCGTACTGAGGATCCCGTTCGTTGCCAGATGAGCAAGAGTAAAAATTCAAAAAGGAGAAGAAATAGGCTGAACCGAATGACGTCAACAAGGCTTGTTCAAACCAAAACCAAACAAATATAAATTTTTAAACGAAAGCACTAAGAAACTGTTTTTAAGCCGTTTATTCACTTTGCATTACTTCGAAATTGAGTGCTAAAATACCATTTTATAAGCACATTGATGATCAGATTAAAATCGGGTGATGTCTTTTAGGATCCTAGGCAACAAGTTAAGGTTAAATTTCAAAAATTGATCATTTGAAAATTGCCTTATTATTGACAAGGTTAATGTATTTTCAATGGGGTACAAAGACTATTTTTTGCAATAACTGAATTTTTATTAGTAAAATTTCACTTTAATGGATGATTTGAATGTGGAATTTGCTTCGAATGATGATTTCAGTTACCCTAGTTGTAAAAAGATTGTAAAATTTTGAAAATTTCGAAATGTGAAATTTTCCAAACGATTAACATGGGACAAATTAATTTTTTTTTTTTTTTTTTTTTGAATATCAACTTTTTGGGACCAACTAAAGACACACTTCTTATTTAGTGAGTGTTATAAAATTGGAATAGGAGATTCTCATATATATTAGCTTCAATTTCATGGACGGGAAAAAAATTTGAAAATTTTCCTTTTTGAACAATAATTCATCGAATAGGACCATGTATTTTCAATGGTGGAATTGTATTTTCGAGAAAATGATTCAATTGCTTTCAAATTGTGATTTTGAGTTGGAAATATGTTTCAGATTCATTCTTATAACAAATTTTAATTAAAAAAAAATATTCTAAAAATCAAAAATTGAAATTTTCAAAAATCCTAAAATTTTTCAGTTTCGATTGTATTTGAATCTAAAATTTCATTTAAGTCAAATGGTTCCAAACTGTATAATTTTATTCAAAAGCACTTTATAAAGTAAAAAATATTTAAAATTTGTTCAAACACCAGTTTTGAATAGATACATGACAGGTTGAAATTTTGAAAAAAAAGCTCTCAAAAACTGTTTTTAAACCGTTTTTTTATTTTGCATTACTTCGATTTTGAGTGCTAAAATACCAGTTTGTAAGCAAATTGATGTTCAGAATGAAATCGGGTGATGACTTTTATGATCCTGGGAAACAAATTAAGGTTAAATTTCAAAAATTGGGAAATTGAAAATTGCCTAAGGATTGACAAGTTAATGTTTTTTCAGACGGTTATAAAGATCTTTTTTTGCGATAACTTGAATTTAAGAAGTAAAATTTCATTTTAATGATGATTTGAATGTAGAAATTGCTTCGAATGATGATTTCTGTTACCCTAGTTGTAAAAAGATTGTAAAAATTTGAAAATTTAGAAGTGTGAAATTTTCCATACGGTTAAAATGGGAAAAATTTTAAATTTTGAAAGTGCAATTTTTGGGACCACCTTTAGACCAACTTCTTTTTTAGTGAGTGTTATAAAATTGGAATTGGAGATTCTCCTTTATATAAGCTTCAATATCACAAACGGGAAAAAATTTTGTAAATTTTTCTTTTTGATCAATAATTCATTGAATAGTCACGCATGCGTTTTCAATGGGGAATTGTATTTTCGACAAAATGGCTCAAATTCTTCCAAAGTGAAATTTTTTGAGGTTGATATATATTTTATAGTCACTCTTGTACCAAATATTAATTTAAAAAAATTATAAAAATCAAAATTCCATTATTCGAAAATCGTGAAATTTTTCAGTTTCAATTTGGATGAAATGAAATATTTCACTTTTAACAAATTGTTCGAAATTGTGTTTTTTATTCAAAAACACTTTATAAAACAAAGAAAGTTCAAAATGTGGCCAAACAACTAATTTTGAATAGGCATATGAGAATATAAATTTTTAAACGAAAGCACTCAGAAACTGTTTTTAAGCCGTTTATTCACTTTGCATTACTTCGAAATTGAGTGCTAAAATACCATTTTATAAGCACATTGATTATCAGAATGATATAGCGTGTTGTCTTTTTATGATTCTAGGCAACAAATTAAGGTTAAATATCGAAAATTGAGCATTTGAAAATTGCCTTATTATTGACAAGGTTAATGTATTTTCAATGGGGTACAAAGACTATTTTATGCAATAACTGAATTTTGATTAGTAAAATTTCACTTTAATGATGATTTGAATGTAGAAATTACTTCGAATGAGATTTCTGTTACCCTAGTTGTAAAAAGATTGTAAAATTTTTTAAATTTAGAGATGTGAAATTTTCCATACGATTAACATAGGACATATTAATTTTTTTTTTTTTTGAATATCAACTTTTTAGGACCAACTAAAGACACACTTCTTATTTAGTGATTATTATAAAATTGGAATTGAAGATTCTCATATATATTAGCTTTAATTTCACAAACGGGAAAAAAATTTGAAATTTTTTCTTTTTGATCAATAATTCATTGAGTAGCCCCATGTGCTTTCAATGGGGGAATTGTATTTTCGAGAAAATGGCTCAATAGCTTTCAAATTGTGATTTTGAGTTGTTAAATAAGTTTCATAGTCAATCTTATAACAAATTTTAATTTAAAAAAAAAAAGTGTTCTAAAATTCAAAAATTGAATTTTTCGAAAATCGTAAAAAATTTCAGTTTCGAGTGTATTTGATGGAAAATTTTATTTCAGTCAAATGGTTCCAAATTGTGTAATTTTATTCAAAAATTCTTTATAAATTAAATTAAGTTTAAAATTTGGTCAAACACTAGTTTTGAAAAGGTATATGACAGGAAGAAATTTTGAAACAAAAGCTCTCAGAAACTGTTTTTAAGCCTTTTTTTTACTTTACATTACTTCGATTTTGAGTGCTAAAATACCAATTTGTTAGCAAATTTATGATCAGAATGAAATTGTGTTTTGACTTTAATGATCCTTTTCAACAAATTAAGGTTAAATTTCAAAAATTGGGAAATTGAAAATCGCCTATGGATGGACAAGTTAATGTATTTTCATACGGTTATAAAGACCTTTTTTTTTGCGATAACTGGATTTTTAGAAGTAAAATTTCACTTTAATGACCTTATGAATGGGGAAATCGATTCGGGTGATAATTTCTGTTCCTCTAGTTGTAAAAAGGTTGTAAAATTTTGAAAATTTCGAGATGTGAAATTTTCCATACGATTAACATGGGACAATTTTTTTTTTTTTTTTTTTTTTTAAATTTCCACTTTTTGGGACCAACTAAAGATACACTTCTTTTTTAGTGAGTGCTTTAATATTGGAATTGGAGATTCTCATATATATTAGCTTCAATTTCATAGACGGGATAAAAATTTGAAATTTTTTCTTTTTGAACAATAATTTAATGAATAGTCCCATGTGCATTAAAGGGGGAATTGTATTTCGAGAAAATGGCTCAATAGCTTTCAAATTGTGATTTTGAGTTGGAAATATGTTATATAGTCATTCTTATAACAAATTTTAATTAAAAAAAAATATTCTAAAAAACAAAAATTGAATTTTTCGAAAATCGTAAAAATTTTCAGTTTCGAGTGTATTTGAATCTAAAATTTCATTTAAGTCAAATGGTTCCAAATTGTGTAATTTTATTCAAAATCACATTATAAAGTAAAAAATATTTAAAATTTGGTCAAACACTAGTTTTGAATAGGTATATGACGGGTTGAAATTTTGAAACAAAAGCTCTCAAAAACAGTTTTTAAACCGTTTTTTTGCTTTGCATTACTTCGATTTTGAGTGCTAAAATACCAGTTTGTAAGCAAATGGATGATCAGAATGAAATCGGGTGATGACTTTTATGATCCTGGACAACAAATTAAGGTAAAATTTCGAAAATTGGGAAATTGAAAATTGCCTAAGGATTGACAAGTTTAATGTTTTTTCAAATGGTTGTAAAGACTTTTTTTTGCGATAACTGGATTTTGGGATGTAAAATTTCACTTTAATGACCTTATGAATGTAGAAATTGATTAGGGTTATAATTTCTTTTACCCTGGTTGCAAAAAGATTGTAAAAATTTTAAAATTTAGAAGTGTGAAATTTTTCATACTGTTAACATGGGAAAAATTAAAATTTTTTAAATTGCAATTTTTGTGACCACCTTTAGACCCATTTCTTATTTAGTGAGTGTTATAAAATTGGAATTGGAGATTCTCCTTTATATAAGCTTCAATATCAGACGCGGAATAAAAATTGAAAATTTTACTTTTTGATCAATAATTCATTGAATAGTCCCGCATGCGTTTTCAATGGGGAATTGTATTTTCGAGAAAATTGCTCAAATGCTTTCAAATTGTGATTTTGAGTTGGAAATATGTTTTATAGTCATTTTTGTAACAAATTTTAATTTTAAAAAAGTATTCTAAAAATCTAAAATTGAATTTTTCGAAAATCGTAAAAATCTTCACTTTCGAGTATATTTGAATGGAAAATTTCATTTCAGTCAACTGGTTCCAAATTCTGTAATCTTATTCAAAAACACTTTATAAAACAAAGAAAGTGCAAAATGTGGCCAAACAACTAATTTTGAATAGGCATATGAGAATATAAATTTTTAAACGAAAGCACTCAGAAACTGTTTTTAAGCCGTTTATTCACTTTGCATTACTTCGAAATTGAGTGCTAAAATACCATTTTATAAGCACATTGATGATCAGATTAAAATCGGGTGATGTCTTTTAGGATCCTAGGCAACAAGTTAAGGTTAAATTTCAAAAATTGATCATTTGAAAATTGCCTTATTATTGACAAGGTTAATATATTTTCAATGGGGTACAAAGACTATTTTTTGCAATAACTGAATTTTTATTAGTACAATTTTACTTTAATGGATGATTTGAATGTGGAATTTGCTTCGAATGATGATTTCTGTTACCCTAGTTGTAAAAAGATTGTAAAATTTTGAAAATTTTGAAATGTGAAATTTTCCAAACGATTAACATGGGACAAATTAATTTTTTTTTTTTTTTTTTGAATATCAACTTTTTGGGACCAACTAAAGACACACTTCTTATTTAGTGAGTGTTATAAAATTGGAATAGGAGATTCTCATATATATTAGCTTCAATTTCATGGACGGGAAAAAAATTTGAAAATTTTCCTTTTTGAACAATAATTCATCGAATAGGACCATGTATTTTCAATGGTGGAATTGTATTTTCGAGAAAATGATTCAATTGCTTTCAAATTGTGATTTTGAGTTGGAAATATGTTTCATATTCATTCTTATAACAAATTTTAATTAAAAAAAAATATTCTAAAAATCAAAAATTGAAATTTTCAAAAATCCTAAAATTTTTCAGTTTTGATTGTATTTGAATCTAAAATTTCATTTAAGTCAAATGGTTCCAAACTGTATAATTTTATTCAAAAGCACTTTATAAAGTAAAAAATGTTTAAAATTTGTTCAAACACTAGTTTTGAATAGATACATGACAGGTTGAAATTTTGAAAAAAAAGCTCTCAAAAACTGTTTTTAAACCGTTTTTTATTTTGCATTACTTCGATTTTGAGTGCTAAAATACCAGTTTGTAAGCAAATTGATGTTCAGAATGAAATCGGGTGATGACTTTTATGATCCTGGGAAACAAATTAAGGTTAAATTTCAAAAATTGGGAAATTGAAAATTGCCTAAGGATTGACAAGTTAATGTTTTTTCAGACGGTTATAAAGATCTTTTTTTGCTATAACTTGAATTTAAGAAGTAAAATTTCATTTTAATGATGATTTGAATGTAGAAATTGCTTCGAATGATGATTTCTGTTACCCTAGTTGCAAAAAGATTGTAAAAATTTTAAAATTTAGAAGTGTGAAATTTTCCATACGGTTAAAATGGGAAAAATTTTAAATTTTGAAAGTGCAATTTTTGGGACCACCTTTAGACCAACTTCTTTTTTAGTGAGTGTTATAAAATTGGAATTGGAGATTCTCCTTTATATAAGCTTCAATATCACAAACGGGAAAAAATTTTGTAAATTTTTCTTTTTGATCAATAATTCATTGAATAGTCACGCATGCGTTTTCAATGGGGAATTGTGTTTTCGACAAAATGGCTCAAATTCTTCCAAAGTGAAATTTTTTGAGGTTGATATATATTTTATAGTCACTCTTGTACCAAATATTAATTTAAAAAAATTATAAAAATCAAAATTCCATTATTCGAAAATCGTGAAATTTTTCAGTCTCAATTTGGATGAAATGAAAAATTTCACTTTTAACAAATTGTTCGAAATTGTGTTTTTTATTCAAAAACACTTTATAAAACAAAGAAAGTTCAAAATGTGGCCAAAAAACTAATTTTGTATACGCATATGAGAAAATAAAGTTTTGAAACGAAAGCGCTCAGAAACTGTTTTTAAGCCGTTTATTCACTTTGCATTACTTCGAAATTGAGTGCTAAAATACCATTTTATAAGCAAATTGATGATCAGAATGATATAGTGTGTAATCTTTTTATGATTCTAGGCAACAAATTAAGGTTAAATATCGGAAATTGAGCATTTGAAAATTGCCTTATTATTGACAAGGTTAATGTATTTTCAATGGGGTACAAAGACTATTTTATGCAATAACTGAATTTTGATTAGTAAAATTTCACTTTAATGATGATTTGAATGTAGAAATTACTTCGAATGAGATTTCTGTTACCCTAGTTGTAAAAAGATTGTAAAATTTTTTAAATTTAGAGATGTGAAATTTTCCATACGATTAACATAGGACATATTAATTTTTTTTTTTTTTGAATATCAACTTTTTAGGACCAACTAAAGACACACTTCTTATTTAGTGATTATTATAAAATTGGAATTGAAGATTCTCATATATATTAGCTTTAATTTCACAAACGGGAAAAAAATTTGAAATTTTTTCTTTTTGATCAATAATTCATTGAGTAGCCCCATGTGCTTTCAATGGGGGAATTGTATTTTCGAGAAAATGGCTCAATAGCTTTCAAATTGTGATTTTGAGTTGTTAAATAAGTTTCATAGTCAATCTTATAACAAATTTTAATTTAAAAAAAAAAAGTGTTCTAAAATTCAAAAATTGAATTTTTCGAAAATCGTAAAAAATTTCAGTTTCGAGTGTATTTGATGGAAAATTTTATTTCAGTCAACTGGTTCCAAATTCTGTAATCTTATTCAAAAACACTTTATAAAACAAAGAAAGTGCAAAATGTGGCCAAACAACTAATTTTGAATAGGCATATGAGAATATAAATTTTTAAACGAAAGCACTCAGAAACTGTTTTTAAGCCGTTTATTCACTTTGCATTACTTCGAAATTGAGTGCTAAAATACCATTTTATAAGCACATTGATGATCAGATTAAAATCGGGTGATGTCTTTTAGGATCCTAGGCAACAAGTTAAGGTTAAATTTCAAAAATTGATCATTTGAAAATTGCCTTATTATTGACAAGGTTAATATATTTTCAATGGGGTACAAAGACTATTTTTTGCAATAACTGAATTTTTATTAGTACAATTTCACTTTAATGGATGATTTGAATGTGGAATTTGCTTCGAATGATGATTTCTGTTACCCTAGTTGTAAAAAGATTGTAAAATTTTGAAAATTTCGAAATGTGAAATTTTCCAAACGATTAACATGGGACAAATTAATTTTTTTTTTTTTTTTTTGAATATCAACTTTTTGGGACCAACTAAAGACACACTTCTTATTTAGTGAGTGTTATAAAATTGGAATAGGAGATTCTCATATATATTAGCTTCAATTTCATGGACGGGAAAAAAATTTGAAAATTTTCCTTTTTGAACAATAATTCATCGAATAGGACCATGTATTTTCAATGGTGGAATTGTATTTTCGAGAAAATGATTCAATTGCTTTCAAATTGTGATTTTGAGTTGGAAATATGTTTCATATTCATTCTTATAACAAATTTTAATTTAAAAAAAATATTCTAAAAATCAAAAATTGAAATTTTCAAATATCCTAAAATTTTTCAGTTTTGATTGTATTTGAATCTAAAATTTCATTTAAGTCAAATGGTTCCAAACTGTATAATTTTATTCAAAAGCACTTTATAAAGTAAAAAATGTTTAAAATTTGTTCAAACACTAGTTTTGAATAGATACATGACAGGTTGAAATTTTGAAAAAAAAGCTCTCAAAAACTGTTTTTAAACCGTTTTTTATTTTGCATTACTTCGATTTTGAGTGCTAAAATACCAGTTTGTAAGCAAATTGATGTTCAGAATGAAATCGGGTGATGACTTTTATGATCCTGGGAAACAAATTAAGGTTAAATTTCAAAAATTGGGAAATTGAAAATTGCCTAAGGATTGACAAGTTAATGTTTTTTCAGACGGTTATAAAGATCTTTTTTTGCTATAACTTGAATTTAAGAAGTAAAATTTCATTTTAATGATGATTTGAATGTAGAAATTGCTTCGAATGATGATTTCTGTTACCCTAGTTGCAAAAAGATTGTAAAAATTTTAAAATTTAGAAGTGTGAAATTTTCCATACGGTTAAAATGGGAAAAATTTTAAATTTTGAAAGTGCAATTTTTGGGACCACCTTTAGACCAACTTCTTTTTTAGTGAGTGTTATAAAATTGGAATTGGAGATTCTCCTTTATATAAGCTTCAATATCACAAACGGGAAAAATTTTTGTAAATTTTTCTTTTTGATCAATAATTCATTGAATAGTAACGCATGCGTTTTCAATGGGGAATTGTATTTTCGACAAAATGGCTCACATTCTTCCAAAGTGAAATGTTGAGGTTGATATATATTTTATAGTCACTCTTGTACCAAATATTAATTAAAAAAAATTATAAAAATCAAAATTCCATTATTCGAAAATCGTGAAATTTTTCAGTTTCGATTTGGATGAAATGAAAAATTTCACTTTTAACAAATTGTTCAAAATTGTGTTTTTTATTCAAAAACACTTTATAAAACAAAGAAAGTTCAAAATGTGGCCAAAAAACTAATTTTGTATACGCATATGAGAAAATAAAGTTTTGAAACGAAAGCGCTCAGAAACTGTTTTTAAGCCGTTTATTCACTTTGCATTACTTCGAAATTGAGTGCTAAAATACCATTTTATAAGCAAATTGATGATCAGAATGATATAGTGTGTTGTCTTTTTATGATTCTAGGCAACAAATTAAGGTTAAATATCGAAAATTGAGCATTTGAAAATTGCCTTATTATTGACAAGGTTAATGTATTTTCAATGGGGTAAAAAGACTATTTTATGCAATAACTGAATTTTGATTAGTAAAATTTCACTTTAATGATGATTTGAATGTAGAAATTACTTCGAATGAGATTTCTGTTACCCTAGTTGTAAAAAGATTGTAAAAATTTTAAATTTAGAGATGTGAAATTTTCCATACGATTAACATAGGACATATTAATTTTTTTTTTTTTTGAATATCAACTTTTTAGGACCAACTAAAGACACACTTCTTATTTAGTGATTATTATAAAATTGGAATTGGAGATTCTCATATATATTAGCTTTAATTTCACAGACGGGAAAAAAATTTGAAATTTTTTCTTTTTGATCAATAATTCATTGAGTAGCCCCATGTGCTTTCAATTGGGGAATTGTATTTTCGAGAAAATGGCTCAATAGCTTCCAAATTGTGATTTTGAGTTGTTAAATAAGTTTCATAGTCAATCTTATAACAAATTTTAATTTAAAAAAAAAAAGTGTTCTAAAATTCAAAAATTGAATTTTTCGAAAATTGTAAAAAATTTCAGTTTCGAGTGTATTTGATGGAAAATTTTATTTCAGTCAAATGGTTCCAAATTGTGTAATTTTATTCAAAAATTCTTTATAAATTAAACTAAGTTTAAAATTTGGTCAAACACTAGTTTTGAAAAGGTATATGACAGGAAGAAATTTTCAAACAAAAGCTCTCAGAAACTGTTTTTAAGCCTTTTTTTTACTTTGCATTACTTCGATTTTGAGTGCTAAAATACCAATTTGTTAGCAAATTGATGATCAGAATGAAATTGTGTTTTGACTTTAATGATCCTTTTCAACAAATTAAGGTTAAATTTCAAAAATTGGGAAATTGAAAATCGCCTATGGATGGACAAGTTAATGTATTTTCATACGGTTATAAAGACCTTTTTTTTTGCGACAACTGAATTTTTAGAAGTAAAATTTCACTTTAATGCCCTTATGAATGGGGAAATCGATTCGGGTGATAATTTCTGTTCCTCTAGTTGTAAAAAGGTTGTAAAATTTTGAAAATTTCGAGATGTGAAATTTTCCATACGATTAACATGGGACAATTTTTTTTTTTTTTTTTTTTTTTTTTTTTTAAATTTCCACTTTTTGGGACCAACTAAAGATACACTTCTTTTTTAGTGAGTGCTTTAATATTGGAATTGGAGATTCTCATATATATTAGCTTCAATTTCATAGACGGGAAAAAAATTTGAAAATTTTTCTTTTTGAACAATAATTTAATGAATAGTCCCATGTGCATTAAAGGGGGAATTGTATTTCGAGAAAATGGCTCAATAGCTTTCAAATTGTGATTTTGAGTTGGAAATATGTTATATAGTCATTCTTATAACAAATTTTAATTAAAAAAAATATTCTAAAAAACAAAAATTGAATTTTTCGAAAATCGTAAAAATTTTCAGTTTCGAGTGTATTTGAATCTAAAATTTCATTTAAGTCAAATGGTTCCAAATTGTGTAATTTTATTCAAAATCACATTATAAAGTAAAAAATATTTAAAATTTGGTCAAACACTAGTTTTGAATAGGTATATGACAGGTTGAAATTTTGAAACAAAAGCTCTCAAAAACTGTTTTTAAACCGTTTTTTTGCTTTGCATTACTTCGATGAATGAGTGCTAAAATACCAGTTTGTAAGCAAATGGATGATCAGAATGAAATCGGGTGATGACTTTTATGATCCTGGACAACAAATTAAGGTAAAATTTCGAAAATTGGGAAATTGAAAATTGCCTAAGGATTGACAAGTTTAATGTTTTTTCAAATGGTTGTAAAGACTTTTTTTTGCGATAACTGGATTTTGGGATGTAAAATTTCACTTTAATGACCTTATGAATGTAGAAATTGATTAGGGTTATAATTTCTTTTACCCTGGTTGCAAAAAGATTGTAAAAATTTTAAAATTTAGAAGTGTGAAATTTTTCATACTGTTAACATGGGAAAAATTAAAATTTTTTAAAGTGCAATTTTTGTGACCACCTTTAGACCCATTTCTTATTTAGTGAGTGTTATAAAATTGGAATTGGAGATTCTCCTTTATATAAGCTTCAATATCAGACGCGGGAAAAAAAATTGAAAATTTTACTTTTTGATCAATAATTCATTGAATAGTCCCGCATGCGTTTTCAATGGGGAATTGTATTTTCGAGAAAATTGCTCAAATGCTTTCAAATTGTGATTTTGAGTTGGAAATATGTTTTATAGTCATTTTTGTAACAAATTTTAATTTTAAAAAAGTATTCTAAAAATCTAAAATTGAATTTTTCGAAAATCGTAAAAATCTTCACTTTCGAGTATATTTGAATGGAAAATTTCATTTCAGTCAACTGGTTGAAAATTCTGTAATCTTATTCAAAAACACTTTATAAAACAAAGAAAGTGCAAAATGTGGCCAAACAACTAATTTTGAATAGGCATATGAAAATATTGATGAATGTGTGTGTGTGTGTTGAGTCAGTTAAGAAACTTGACGACGGACCATGTGTTCTTTGCCAGAAATTTATTCTGAAACCAAATCATAACTGTAGAGAAGTTCAACCAAGAAGAACTGTCTAGCTTTTTCAGATAAAATTCTGCTGAGTAACTTTTCAAGCGCAAAATGGCTTGTTCGAAAAGCGTACTGAGGATCCCGTTCGTTGCCAGATGAGCAAGAGTAAAAATTCAAAAAGGAGAAGAAATAGGCTGAACCGAATGACGTCAACAAGGCTTGTTCAAACCAAAACCAAACATTCTCCCACCCTTGAAACCCTCAGAGGGTTTCAAAAGAGAAGAAATTCATACTAGCAACCAACGAAACCCTTTACAAAAAAGCAAAACAGAAATGTTAAAATGAAACTACAAATTAGCAAAATTTTAAGCAATTGACAAAAATAAACATAACTTGTCAATCAACATAAGAAAAAAGGGTAAACATACAAAAAATAAGATAACATTAAAATGTACAAAGTAGTTAGTCTAAAGGCAATTTACAAATTTTAGAAATAGGTCGCTTTAACTGTCCAGAATCTGTTTGCACAGTTACAACACGAACCTTTTCGTCAATTCCTGGATGAATATGAATAACTCGTGCAAGTTTCCACTTGAGAGGTGGCAACAGTTCATTTTTGACAAGCACTAAATCATTCACAGCGATATTGGCTTTAGCTCTACACCACTTTGGACGTTGTTGAAGCCTAGAAAGGAACTCCATGTTCCATCTCTTCCAAAATTGTTGAAGTAAACGCTGCACCAGCTGCCAGCGTCCCAAACGTGATTGTGGAATGGTTGAAAGATCTGGCTCTGGAATAGCTGTTAATGCAGTACCAATGAGAAAATGACCTGGTGTTAATGGAGCAAGATCATTTGGATCAGATGAAAGAGGACACAATGGTCTGGAGTTTAGGCAGGCTTCAATTTGTGCAGTGAGTGTATTCAGCTCCTCAAGACTGAGTAGAGATTCTCCCATTGTGCGCCTCAAATGGTACTTCATTGATTTAACACCAGACTCCCACAATCCTCCAAAATGTGGAGCACCAGGGGGATTAAACTTCCATTTAATGCCTTCAGATGAAACAAAGTTGGAAACACTGTTGTCAGACTTCGAGGTGAGCAAAGACTTCAGTGATGCCTTGAGCTCTCTATTAGCTCCTATAAAATTGGAACCACAATCACTAACTATTTCTTCAGATCTTCCTCGCCTTGCAAAAAACCTCTTTAAAGCAGCAATGAAGGCTTGAGAGGTAAGGTCACTCACCACTTCCAAATGAATAGCTCGTGTGGCAAAGCAAACAAAAATTGCCACGTAAACCTTAAAGGACCTTTTTCCTCTTCCATTCCTCTCCTTAGCCAGAAAGGGACCTGCAAAATCTACACCCGATTTAGAAAAGGGTCTAGATGGAACCACTCTTGATGTAGGAAGATCACCCATAATCTGAGTCATGGAAGAAGCAGCAAGTCTAAAGCAGGTAACGCAAGAATTGACAAACCTGCGCACTACATCTCTTCCACAGGGAATCCAAAATTTTTGTCGGATGACAGACAACAAAAGCTGAGGCGCAGCATGAAGATGCTTGAGATGAAAATATTGTACTATTAAATTTGTAAGATGGTGAGACTTGGGAATTATCATGGGATGTTTGGAATCTTCAGATAATCTTGAATGTCTCAGTCTCCCACCCACACGCAAAATCCCATCACTGTCTAGGAATGGTGACAAAGATACCAACTTGCTAGAAGGTTTCACAGGCCTTCCTGCCTTTAAATTGCTCAAGTCCTCATGAAATTCAGCTTCCTGTACACATTTGACAATGACCAGTGTTGCCCTTGATATTTCATCGCAAGAAAGATGACCTGAAACTCGTTCAGCATGAGCTAGGGAACAGTTCTTCCAAAATCTTAGGCACCAAGCAACAACTCGGCACAACTTCATAAACGAAGAAAACTTAGAAGTAAGGGAGTCAGTGTGCACACGAGTGGCTGTAACAACACTACTCTTTTTCATCTCCTGCAAATGTGATTCTTCAAAATTAAACTGTGGTGGTTGCCCTTTGATGAGATGATCAAATGGCTTATAAAGAAACTGAGGACCACATGTCCAGAGGGTACAATTCAACAACTGTTCTGGCGGAAGACCTCTTGTGGCACAGTCTGCAGGATTATCTTGTGAAGATACATGATTCCATACAATTCCTGGAGTAGCCTCCTGTATTTTGGAAACTCTGTTTGCAACAAATGGCAACCAACGGCGCGGCTCTGAAGCAATCCAAGCAAGTGCAACAGTCGAGTCTGACCAAGCAAAAGTTCTGCTTATTGATAACTCCAATGTTGGTAGGACAACTTCCAAAAGATTCGTCAACAACAGTGCTGAGCACAGTTCCAAACGGGGTAATGATTGCGTTTTAACAGGTGCAACACGGGTTTTGGAGGTTAGAAGTGCAACATTGACAGTTTGATCACAATTAACAGAGCGAAGATAAATAGCTGCACAATAAGCTCTTTCAGACGAGTCGCAGAAAGCATGAACTTGAATGTCTATGGGTTGTGGTGCAAGAATAAAGCGTGGGATCTTAAATTTAGTAAGTAGAGGGAGTTTTTCTTGAAAATTCTTCCATCTGGTAGCAAGAGGTTCACTCAACACTTCATCCCAACCCAAGTTGTAATTCCAAAGTTCTTGTATGAAGATTTTAGCAATAATTACAGTCGGTGCTAACCAGCCCAAAGGATCAAATATTCGTGCTACGTCAGAAAGCACCTTACGTTTAGTAAGTTCTTTATGATCACTAACTGAAATGGTAAATGTGAACATGTCAGTACTAGGAAGCCAAGCTATTCCTAGAACCTTGACTGAGCTGTCATTGTCGATTGTATGTGCAACATCACTTGCCTTCAATTCCATTGGAATGTTCTCCAAAACAGAGGGACAATTAGAGACCCACTTACGTAAGGGAAAGCCTCCTCGAGACATCATTTGATGCATCTGGTTAATTAATTCAGTAGCTTCCTCTTCAGATGAGGCTCCTGAAAGCAGGTCATCAACATAAAAGTCTCGCAAGCAAATCTTGGATGCAAGAGGAAAGGATTGCTTTTCATCTAAGGCAAGTTGGTTCATAACTCGGGTAGACAAATAGGGTGCACATGCAGTGCCATATGTGACTGTTGTTAAGCGATAAACATTTATTGGATCCATTGGTGTATCCCTCCAATTATTCTTTGGCAATCTGCATTTTCAGGGTGTATCCAGATTTGTCTGAACTTCTTTTCGATGTCAGCACAAACTGCGACCCTAAAGGTCCTGAACCGCAGAAGAATCGAAAAGAGCTCCTGTTGCACTCTTGGCCCAGTCATTAAGATGTCATTTAAGGACAGCCCAGTAGAAGACCTTGCTGAAGCATCAAAAACCACGCGCAGACGAGTGGTAGTGCTAGTGTCCTTAAGCACTGCATGGTGGGGCAAGTAAAAGTTAGGCCTCTTGGTGAGCTCTGACTCGGGCACCTTTTCCATATGGCCCAGCTGCAAATACTCCCTCATAAAGCTTTTATATTGGTCGTAGACTTCAGGTCTACAAGACAGCGACCTTTCTAAGGAATAGAACCGACGAATAGCCATTTCCTTGGAATCTCCTAGATGGAGTGGCATTGTGTGGAATGGAAGCTTTACAACATATTTTCCACCTTCACCTCTTGAATGCGTTTCTAAAAAGTGAGTCTCGCAAGCCTGCTCCTTTTCTGTTAGCAG
Organism: Linyphia triangularis; assembly: GCA_963978545.1. NCBI lineage: Eukaryota > Metazoa > Arthropoda > Arachnida > Araneae > Linyphiidae > Linyphia > Linyphia triangularis. The sequence goes on along the minus strand of OZ021721.1, from coordinate 25,917,090 downwards.
ATTTGCAGCGGGTACAGAGTCTAGTTTCCAAAAGTTCGATACTAAGGTATCAGTCGTTACTTGAATGTTGTTTACATGAATTGCAGTATTTTCAGCTGCCAAGTCAGCACTACCTGCGACAATCCAACCCAGTTGGGATCTAACTGCAAATGGAGACCCTGGACATCTTCTAATGATTTCTCCTTTAAGTAGAGGTAAGGCCAAGTCAACCCCTAACAAAATGTCTACAGGACCTGGTCTGTTAAAGTTAGGATCTGCCAAAATTAGATCCGAGAATTGATCAGTAAACCTTGCATCAAGTGGTGAATGTGGCAAGTCACCAATGATTTTCTTAACAATATAGACTGATGTCCTATAGACTGGTTCTGGAGAGAAATGTGGAGAGAATGTAATGTTAGTGATGCCATTTGTGCGGGCATCTGAAGATCCAAGGCAGTTTATTTGAAGACGAGCATTTTTCTTAGAAATTCCTAGACGCTGAAATCCTGCTTCTGAAATGAAAGAAGCCTCTGAACCTGGATCAAGTAATGCTCGAAAACTCTGGACCTGGTTTGAAGCATCAAGCACCTTGATTTTTGCAGTGCACAGAAATACTTGTTTGGGCGAGTGTTGCACACAAGAAGAAAATGTAGTAAGCTCAGTCTCGCTACTTTTGGGAATTGCTGAAACTTGGGGTGAAAATTCAGCAGCATTCACTGACAAGGGGGAAGCACTAGAAGCTTGCTCTTTAGTATAGTGTAGCAATGTATGATGCCTCTTGTTACACTCTCGACATTTGAATTTGCTCTTGCAATCAGACACATGATGCTTGGATAAACAATTAAAGCAAAGGCCCTGAGCCCTTGCAATGCTAAACCTTTGCTGTACTGAAAGGTTTAAGAAATCTGCACAAGACTGCACATGGTGCATTGCCGAACAAAGTACACAATGCGCTTTTTCCTTCCTTATTTGTGAAGTGAAGGAGTTGAACTTTGTTTTTTGTCTTGGTATTTGCACTCTGTCTTGTTGGAGTGTTCGGGAGTGTGAGGTCAAGAATGTAAGTAACCTTTCAACAGTAGGCAAATTGTCATCACTTAAATTTCTTTCCCACCATGTTTTGGTGGATGCATCCAACTTTTGCATAATATTAAATACAAATATTGTATCTGCAAAGCCTTCAATTCTCATATCCATGCTTTGTAAAGACCGAATTATCTCTTTAGATGTATCGACGATGCTCAGCAATCCTTGAGCACTCTCAGTTTTGAGTTGTTGCATGGACATGAACCTTTCCAGCAATGCAAACACTAGTTCACGTTTGTTAGAGTATCTTTCCTTCAGAAGATTCCAAGCAATTTCAAAATTTGTGTCAGAAATGGGTAAGGACTGAATGACTCGTAGAGCATCACCAGTCAAGGAGCCCCTAAGATATTGAAGCTTTTGCGCTTGAGAAATCTTATTGTTTTGGCCAACACTTGCCCAAAACAAATCGCTGAAGGAAATCCACTCTATATTGGAAACCCCAGAAAATTTAGGAATGTGAAATTCTGGTAGCTTTACATTAACCACATCTTGTGAAGCAATCACTTTGGAAGAATCAGAAATTTTAGATTCCAAATGCATGAGAGTTATCTTAAGTTTATCAATGGACTCTTGCATGACACAAGATTCCTCCACAAAAGAATCAATTTCATTTTCTTTACACGTTTCAAAGATTTTCTCAAAAAGTTCATTAATCTTAATTTCTAAATTGTCTACCTTTGCTAAGTATAAGGAGACTTCTACTTTATCTGCACCAAAGATTTCACATTCCACTTTCTCAGTAATTTTTGAGAGGGATGCATTGAGCACCCTTTTGGCAGTTTTTAATTTATTCATATTAAAACACAAAAATAAACAAGGCAATCAATAATAGGGGTAACCAAAACTAATTACAAAAAGAATATAATGAACAATCTTAACTACAATGGTGATGAGCAACCTACACTCCCGAATCGAAACTAAGGGCCTAATTATGCAACACGAAAAAGAATTTGCTCGCCGCCATCCATGACGAGCAATTAGGAACGAATCCTTCGAGCTGTAAAAAACATGAAATCAATTACTCGTATCCAGAGTAAGAGTCTAATTGTAGAACACGAACTAGAACTTGCTCGCTGCCAACCATGACGAGCACTTAGGAACGAATCCTTTTATTTGCAAATAACAAGAATCAATTACTCGCCGCCATCCATGACGAGTACCTTCAAACTTGAATTACAGGGAAGAATAAACTTGTTGAGCCGAACCTGCAATCCATCGATATCCACGTTCGCTGGGTTTCAAAAGTCCGGATCGAACGGACCAAAAATGATGAATGTGTGTGTGTGTGTTGAGTCAGTTAAGAAACTTGACGACGGACCATGTGTTCTTTGCCAGAAATTTATTCTGAAACCAAATCATAACTGTAGAGAAGTTCAACCAAGAAGAACTGTCTAGCTTTTTCAGATAAAATTCTGCTGAGTAACTTTTCAAGCGCAAAATGGCTTGTTCGAAAAGCGTACTGAGGATCCCGTTCGTTGCCAGATGAGCAAGAGTAAAAATTCAAAAAGGAGAAGAAATAGGCTGAACCGAATGACGTCAACAAGGCTTGTTCAAACCAAAACCAAACAATTCGAAACAATGGAATTTGATTCGAATGATGATTTCTGTTACCCTAGTTGTAAAAAGATTGTAAAATTTTGAAAATTTCGAAATGTGAAATTTTCCAAACGATTAACATGGGACAAATTAATTTTTTTTTTTTTTTTTTTTTGAATATCAACTTTTTGGGACCAACTAAAGACACACTTCTTATTTAGTGAGTGTTATAAAATTGGAATAGGAGATTCTCCTATATATTAGCTTCAATTTCATGGACGGGAAAAAAATTTGAAAATTTTCCTTTTTGAACAATAATTCATCGAATAGGACCATGTATTTTCAATGGTGGAATTGTATTTTCGAGAAAATGATTCAATTGCTTTCAAATTGTGATTTTGAGTTGGAAATATGTTTCATATTCATTCTTATAACAAATTTTAATTAAAAAAAATATTCTAAAAATCAAAAATTGAAATTTTCAAAAATCCTAAAATTTTTCAGTTTTGATTGTATTTGAATCTAAAATTTCATTTAAGTCAAATGGTTCCAAACTGTATAATTTTATTCAAAAGCACTTTATAAAGTAAAAAATGTTTAAAATTTGTTCAAACACTAGTTTTGAATAGATACATGACAGGTTGAAATTTTGAAAAAAAAGCTCTCAAAAACTGTTTTTAAACCGTTTTTTTATTTTGCATTACTTCGATTTTGAGTGCTAAAATACCAGTTTGTAAGCAAATTGATGTTCAGAATGAAATCGGGTGATGACTTTTATGATCCTGGGAAACAAATTAAGGTTAAATTTCAAAAATTGGGAAATTGAAAATTGCCTAAGGATTGACAAGTTAATGTTTTTTCAGACGGTTATAAAGATCTTTTTTTGCGATAACTTGAATTTAAGAAGTAAAATTTCATTTTAATGATGATTTGAATGTAGAAATTGCTTCGAATGATGATTTCTGTTACCCTAGTTGTAAAAAGATTGTAAAAATTTGAAAATTTAGAAGTGTGAAATTTTCCATACGGTTAAAATGGGAAAAATTTTAAATTTTGAAAGTGCAATTTTTGGGACCACCTTTAGACCAACTTCTTTTTTAGTGAGTGTTATAAAATTGGAATTGGAGATTCTCCTTTATATAAGCTTCAATATCACAAACGGGAAAAAAATTTTGTAAATTTTTCTTTTTGATCAATAATTCATTGAATAGTCACGCATGCGTTTTCAATGGGGAATTGTGTTTTCGACAAAATGGCTCAAATTCTTCCAAAGTGAAATTTTTTGAGGTTGATATATATTTTATAGTCACTCTTGTACCAAATATTAATTAAAAAAAATTATAAAAATCAAAATTCCATTATTCGAAAATCGTGAAATTTTTCAGTTTCAATTTGGATGAAATGAAAAATTTCACTTTTAACAAATTGTTCGAAATTGTGTTTTTTATTCAAAAACACTTTATAAAACAAACAAAGTTCAAAATGTGGCCAAACAACTAATTTTGAATAGGCATATGAGAATATAAATTTTTAAACGAAAGCACTCAGAAACTGTTTTTAAGCCGTTTATTCACTTTGCATTACTTCGAAATTGAGTGCTAAAATACCATTTTATAAGCACATTGATGATCAGATTAAAATCGGGTGATGTCTTTTAGGATCCTAGGCAACAAGTTAAGGTTAAATTTCAAAAATTGATCATTTGAAAATTGCCTTATTATTGACAAGGTTAATGTATTTTCAATGGGGAACAAAGACTATTTTTTGCAATAACTGAATTTTTATTAGTAAAATTTCACTTTAATGGATGATTTGAATGTGGAATTTGCTTCGAATGATGATTTCTGTTACCCTAGTTGTAAAAAGATTGTAAAATTTTGAAAATTTCGAAATGTGAAATTTTCCAAACGATTAACATGGGACAAATTAATTTTTTTTTTTTTTTTTTTGAATATCAACTTTTTGGGACCAACTAAAGACACACTTCTTATTTAGTGAGTGTTATAAAATTGGAATAGGAGATTCTCATATATATTAGCTTCAATTTCATGGACGGGAAAAAAATTTGAAAATTTTCCTTTTTGAACAATAATTCATCGAATAGGACCATGTATTTTCAATGGTGGAATTGTATTTTCGAGAAAATGATTCAATTGCTTTCAAATTGTGATTTTGAGTTGGAAATATGTTTCATATTCATTCTTATAACAAATTTTAATTAAAAAAAAATATTCTAAAAATCAAAAATTGAAATTTTGAAAAATCCTAAAATTTTTCAGTTTTGATTGTATTTGAATCTAAAATTTCATTTAAGTCAAATGGTTCCAAACTGTATAATTTTATTCAAAAGCACTTTATAAAGTAAAAAATATTTAAAATTTGTTCAAACACTAGTTTTGAATAGATACATGACAGGTTGAAATTTTGAAAAAAAAGCTCTCAAAAACTGTTTTTAAACCGTTTTTTTATTTTGCATTACTTCGATTTTGAGTGCTAAAATACCAGTTTGTAAGCAAATTGATGTTCAGAATGAAATCGGGTGATGACTTTTATGATCCTGGGAAACAAATTAAGGTTAAATTTCAAAAATTGGGAAATTGAAAATTGCCTAAGGATTGACAAGTTAATGTTTTTTCAGACGGTTATAAAGATCTTTTTTTGCGATAACTTGAATTTAAGAAGTAAAATTTCATTTTAATGATGATTTGAATGTAGAAATTGCTTCGAATGATGATTTCTGTTACCCTAGTTGTAAAAAGATTGTAAAAATTTGAAAATTTAGAAGTGTGAAATTTTCCATACGGTTAAAATGGGAAAAATTTTAAATTTTGAAAGTGCAATTTTTGGGACCACCTTTAGACCAACTTCTTTTTTAGTGAGTGTTATAAAATTGGAATTGGAGATTCTCCTTTATATAAGCTTCAATATCACAAACGGGAAAAAATTTTGTAAATTTTTCTTTTTGATCAATAATTCATTGAATAGTCACGCATGCGTTTTCAATGGGGAATTGTGTTTTCGACAAAATGGCTCAAATTCTTCCAAAGTGAAATTTTTTGAGGTTGATATATATTTTATAGTCACTCTTGTACCAAATATTAATTTAAAAAAATTATAAAAATCAAAATTCCATTATTCGAAAATCGTGAAATTTTTCAGTCTCAATTTGGATGAAATGAAAAATTTCACTTTTAACAAATTGTTCGAAATTGTGTTTTTTATTCAAAAACACTTTATAAAACAAAGAAAGTTCAAAATGTGGCCAAAAAACTAATTTTGTATACGCATATGAGAAAATAAAGTTTTGAAACGAAAGCGCTCAGAAACTGTTTTTAAGCCGTTTATTCACTTTGCATTACTTCGAAATTGAGTGCTAAAATACCATTTTATAAGCAAATTGATGATCAGAATGATATAGTGTGTTGTCTTTTTATGATTCTAGGCAACAAATTAAGGTTAAATATCGAAAATTGAGCATTTGAAAATTGCCTTATTATTGACAAGGTTAATGTATTTTCAATGGGGTACAAAGACTATTTTATGCAATAACTGAATTTTGATTAGTAAAATTTCACTTTAATGATGATTTGAATGTAGAAATTACTTCGAATGAGATTTCTGTTACCCTAGTTGTAAAAAGATTGTAAAAATTTTAAATTTAGAGATGTGAAATTTTCCATACGATTAACATAGGACATATTAATTTTTTTTTTTTTTTGAATATCAACTTTTTAGGACCAACTAAAGACACACTTCTTATTTAGTGATTATTATAAAATTGGAATTGGAGATTCTCATATATATTAGCTTTAATTTCACAGACGGGAAAAAAATTTGAAATTTTTTCTTTTTGATCAATAATTCATTGAGTAGCCCCATGTGCTTTCAATGGGGGAATTGTATTTTCGAGAAAATGGCTCAATAGCTTTCAAATTGTGATTTTGAGTTGTTAAATAAGTTTCATAGTCAATCTTATAACAAATTTTAATTTAAAAAAAAAAAGTGTTCTAAAATTCAAAAATTGAATTTTTCGAAAATTGTAAAAAATTTCAGTTTCGAGTGTATTTGATGGAAAATTTTATTTCAGTCAAATGGTTCCAAATTGTGTAATTTTATTCAAAAATTCTTTATAAATTAAACTAAGTTTAAAATTTGGTCAAACACTAGTTTTGAAAAGGTATATGACAGGAAGAAATTTTGAAACAAAAGCTCTCAGAAACTGTTTTTAAGCCTTTTTTTTACTTTGCATTACTTCGATTTTGAGTGCTAAAATACCAATTTGTTAGCAAATTGATGATCAGAATGAAATTGTGTTTTGACTTTAATGATCCTTTTCAACAAATTAAGGTTAAATTTCAAAAATTGGGAAATTGAAAATCGCCTATGGATGGACAAGTTAATGTATTTTCATACGGTTATAAAGACCTTTTTTTTTGCGATAACTGAATTTTTAGAAGTAAAATTTCACTTTAATGCCCTTATGAATGGGGAAATCGATTCGGGTGATAATTTCTGTTCCTCTAGTTGTAAAAAGGTTGTAAAATTTTGAAAATTTCGAGATGTGAAATTTTCCATACGATTAACATGGGACAATTTTTTTTTTTTTTTTTTTTTTTAAATTTCCACTTTTTGGGACCAACTAAAGATACACTTCTTTTTTAGTGAGTGCTTTAATATTGGAATTGGAGATTCTCATATATATTAGCTTCAATTTCATAGACGGGGAAAAAAATTTGAAAATTTTTCTTTTTGAACAATAATTTAATGAATAGTCCCATGTGCATTAAAGGGGGAATTGTATTTCGAGAAAATGGCTCAATAGCTTTCAAATTGTGATTTTGAGTTGGAAATATGTTATATAGTCATTCTTATAACAAATTTTAATTAAAAAAAAATATTCTAAAAAACAAAAATTGAATTTTTCGAAAATCGTAAAAATTTTCAGTTTCGAGTGTATTTGAATCTAAAATTTCATTTAAGTCAAATGGTTCCAAATTGTGTAATTTTATTCAAAATCACATTATAAAGTAAAAAATATTTAAAATTTGGTCAAACACTAGTTTTGAATAGGTATATGACAGGTTGAAATTTTGAAACAAAAGCTCTCAAAAACTGTTTTTAAACCGTTTTTTTGCTTTACATTACTTCGATTTTGAGTGCTAAAATACCAGTTTGTAAGCAAATGGATGATCAGAATGAAATCGGGTGATGACTTTTATGATCCTGGACAACAAATTAAGGTAAAATTTCGAAAATTGGGAAATTGAAAATTGCCTAAGGATTGACAAGTTTAATGTTTTTTCAAATGGTTGTAAAGACTTTTTTTTGCGATAACTGGATTTTGGGATGTAAAATTTCACTTTAATGACCTTATGAATGTAGAAATTGATTAGGGTTATAATTTCTTTTACCCTGGTTGCAAAAAGATTGTAAAAATTTTAAAATTTAGAAGTGTGAAATTTTTCATACTGTTAACATGGGAAAAATTAAAATTTTTTAAAGTGCAATTTTTGTTACCACCTTTAGACCCATTTCTTATTTAGTGAGTGTTATAAAATTGGAATTGGAGATTCTCCTTTATATAAGCTTCAATATCAGACGCGGGAAAAAAAATTGAAAATTTTACTTTTTGATCAATAATTCATTGAATAGTCCCGCATGCGTTTTCAATGGGGAATTGTATTTTCGAGAAAATTGCTCAAATGCTTTCAAATTGTGATTTTGAGTTGGAAATATGTTTTATAGTCATTTTTGTAACAAATTTTAATTTTAAAAAAGTATTCTAAAAATCTAAAATTGAATTTTTCAAAAATCGTAAAAATCTTCACTTTCGAGTATATTTGAATGGAAAATTTCATTTCAGTCAACTGGTTCCAAATTCTGTAATCTTATTCAAAAACACTTTATAAAACAAAGAAAGTGCAAAATGTGGCCAAACAACTAATTTTGAATAGGCATATGAGAATATAAATTTTTAAACGAAAGCACTCAGAAACTGTTTTTAAGCCGTTTATTCACTTTGCATTACTTCGAAATTGAATGCTAAAATACCATTTTATAAGCACATTGATGATCAGATTAAAATCGGGTGATGTCTTTTAGGATCCTAGGCAACAAGTTAAGGTTAAATTTCAAAAATTGATCATTTGAAAATTGCCTTATTATTGACAAGGTTAATGTATTTTCAATGGGGTACAAAGACTATTTTTTGCAATAACTGAATTTTTATTAGTAAAATTTCACTTTAATGGATGATTTGAATGTGGAATTTGCTTCGAATGATGATTTCAGTTACCCTAGTTGTAAAAAGATTGTAAAATTTTGAAAATTTCGAAATGTGAAATTTTCCAAACGATTAACATGGGACAAATTAATTTTTTTTTTTTTGAATATCAACTTTTGGGGACCAACTAAAGACACACTTCTTATTTAGTGAGTGTTATAAAATTGGAATAGGAGATTCTCATATATATTATCTTCAATTTCATGGACGGGAAAAAAATTTGAAAATTTTCCTTTTTGAACAATAATTCATCGAATAGGACCATGTATTTTCAATGGTGGAATTGTATTTTCGAGAAAATGATTCAATTGCTTTCAAATTGTGATTTTGAGTTGGAAATATGTTTCATATTCATTCTTATAACAAATTTTAATTAAAAAAAAATATTCTAAAAATCAAAAATTGAAATTTTCAAAAATCCTAAAATTTTTCAGTTTCGATTGTATTTGAATCTAAAATTTCATTTAAGTCAAATGGTTCCAAACTGTATAATTTTATTCAAAAGCACTTTATAAAGTAAAAAATATTTAAAATTTGTTCAAACACTAGTTTTGAATAGATACATGACAGGTTGAAATTTTGAAAAAAAAGCTCTCAAAAACTGTTTTTAAACCGTTTTTTTATTTTGCATTACTTTGATTTTAAGTGCTAAAATACCAGTTTGTAAGCAAATTGATGTTCAGAATGAAATCGGGTGATGACTTTTATGATCCTGGGAAACAAATTAAGGTTAAATTTCAAAAATTGGGAAATTGAAAATTGCCTAAGGATTGACAAGTTAATGTTTTTTCAGACGGTTATAAAGATCTTTTTTTTGCGATAACTTGAATTTAAGAAGTAAAATTTCATTTTAATGACGATTTGAATGTAGAAATTGCTTCGAATGATGATTTCTGTTACCCTAGTTGTAAAAAGATTGTAAAAATTTGAAAATTTAGAAGTGTGAAATTTTCCATACGGTTAAAATGGGAAAAATTTTAAATTTTGAAAGTGCAATTTTTGGGACCACCTTTAGACCAACTTCTTTTTTAGTGAGTGTTATAAAATTGGAATTGGAGATTCTCCTTTATATAAGCTTCAATATCACAAACGGGAAAAAATTTTGTAAATTTTTCTTTTTGATCAATAATTCATTGAATAGTCACGCATGCGTTTTCAATGGGGAATTGTATTTTCGACAAAATGGCTCAAATTCTTCCAAAGTGAAATTTTTTGAGGTTGATATATATTTTATAGTCACTCTTGTACCAAATCTTAATTAAAAAAAATTATAAAAATCAAAATTCCATTATTCGAAAATCGTGAAATTTTTCAGTTTCAATTTGGATGAAATGAAAAATTTCACTTTTAACAAATTGTTCGAAATTGTGTTTTTTATTCAAAAACACTTTATAAAACAAACAAAGTTCAAAATGTGGCCAAACAACTAATTTTGAATAGGCATATGAGAATATAAATTTTTAAACGAAAGCACTCAGAAACTGTTTTTAAGCCGTTTATTCACTTTGCATTACTTCGAAATTGAGTGCTAAAATACCATTTTATAAGCACATTGATGATCAGATTAAAATCGGGTGATGTCTTTTAGGATCCTAGGCAACAAGTTAAGGTTAAATTTCAAAAATTGATCATTTGAAAATTGCCTTATTATTGACAAGGTTAATGTATTTTCAATGGGGTACTAAGACTATTTTTTGCAATAACTGAATTTTTATTAGTAAAATTTCACTTTAATGGATGATTTGAATGTGGAATTTGCTTCGAATGATGATTTCTGTTACCCTAGTTGTAAAAAGATTGTAAAATTTTGAAAATTTCGAAATGTGAAATTTTCCAAACGATTAACATGGGACAAATTAATTTTTTTTTTTTTTTTTTTTGAATATCAACTTTTTGGGACCAACTAAAGACACACTTCTTATTTAGTGAGTGTTATAAAATTGGAATAGGAGATTCTCATATATATTAGCTTCAATTTCATGGACGGGAAAAAAATTTGAAAATTTTCCTTTTTGAACAATAATTCATCGAATAGGACCATGTATTTTCAATGGTGGAATTGTATTTTCGAGAAAATGATTCAATTGCTTTCAAATTGTGATTTTGAGTTGGAAATATGTTTCATATTCATTCTTATAACAAATTTTAATTAAAAAAAAATATTCTAAAAATCAAAAATTGAAATTTTCAAAAATCCTAAAATTTTTCAGTTTCGATTGTATTTGAATCTAAAATTTCATTTAAGTCAAATGGTTAAAAACTGTATAATTTTATTCAAAAGCACTTTATAAAGTAAAAAATATTTAAAATTTGTTCAAACACTAGTTTTGAATAGATACATGACAGGTTGAAATTTTGAAAAAAAAGCTCTCAAAAACTGTTTTTAAACCGTTTTTTTATTTTGCATTACTTCGATTTTGAGTGCTAAAATACCAGTTTGTAAGCAAATTGATGTTCAGAATGAAATCGGGTGATGACTTTTATGATCCTGGGAAACAAATTAAGGTTAAATTTCAAAAATTGGGAAATTGAAAATTGCCTAAGGATTGACAAGTTAATGTTTTTTCAGACGGTTATAAAGATCTTTTTTTGCGATAACTTGAATTTAAGAAGTAAAATTTCATTTTAATGATGATTTGAATGTAGAAATTGCTTCGAATGATGATTTCTGTTACCCTAGTTGTAAAAAGATTGTAAAAATTTGAAAATTTAGAAGTGTGAAATTTTCCATACGGTTAAAATGGGAAAAATTTTAAATTTTGAAAGTGCAATTTTTGGGACCACCTTTAGACCAACTTCTTTTTTAGTGAGTGTTATAAAATTGGAATTGGAGATTCTCCTTTATATAAGCTTCAATATCACAAACGGGAAAAAATTTTGTAAATTTTTCTTTTTGATCAATAATTCATTGAATAGTCACGCATGCGTTTTCAATGGGGAATTGTATTTTCGACAAAATGGCTCAAATTCTTCCAAAGTGAAATTTTTTGAGGTTGATATATATTTTATAGTCACTCTTGTACCAAATATTAATTTAAAAAAATTATAAAAATCAAAATTCCATTATTCGAAAATCGTGAAATTTTTCAGTTTCAATTTGGATGAAATGAAATATTTTACTTTTAACAAATTGTTCGAAATTGTGTTTTTTATTCAAAAACACTTTATAAAACAAAGAAAGTTCAAAATGTGGCCAAACAACTAATTTTGAATAGGCATATGAGAATATAAATTTTTAAACGAAAGCACTCAGAAACTGTTTTTAAGCCGTTTATTCACTTTGCATTACTTCGAAATTGAGTGCTAAAATACCATTTTATAAGCACATTGATTATCAGAATGATATAGCGTGTTGTCTTTTTATGATTCTAGGCAACAAATTAAGGTTAAATATCGAAAATTGAGCATTTGAAAATTGCCTTATTATTGACAAGGTTAATGTATTTTCAATGGGGTACAAAGACTATTTTATGCAATAACTGAAATTTGATTAGTAAAATTTCACTTTAATGATGATTTGAATGTAGAAATTACTTCGAATGAGATTTCTGTTACCCTAGTTGTAAAAAGATTGTAAAATTTTTTAAATTTAGAGATGTGAAATTTTCCATACGATTAACATAGGACATATTAATTTATTTTTTTTTGAATATCAACTTTTTAGGACCAACTAAAGACACACTTCTTATTTAGTGATTATTATAAAATTGGAATTGAAGATTCTCATATATATTAGCTTTAATTTCACAAACGGGAAAAAAATTTGAAATTTTTTCTTTTTGATCAATAATTCATTGAGTAGCCCCATGTGCTTTCAATGGGGGAATTGTATTTTCGAGAAAATGGCTCAATAGCTTTCAAATTGTGATTTTGAGTTGTTAAATAAGTTTCATAGTCAATCTTATAACAAATTTTAATTTAAAAAAAAAAAGTGTTCTAAAATTCAAAAATTGAATTTTTCGAAAATCGTAAAAAATTTCAGTTTCGAGTGTATTTGATGGAAAATTTTATTTCAGTCAAATGGTTCCAAATTGTGTAATTTTATTCAAAAATTCTTTATAAATTAAACTAAGTTTAAAATTTGGTCAAACACTAGTTTTGAAAAGGTATATGACAGGAAGAAATTTTGAAACAAAAGCTCTCAGAAACTGTTTTTAAGCCTTTTTTTTACTTTGCATTACTTCGATTTTGAGTGCTAAAATACCAATTTGTTAGCAAATTTATGATCAGAATGAAATTGTGTTTTGACCTTAATGATCCTTTTCAACAAATTAAGGTTAAATTTCAAAAATTGGGAAATTGAAAATCGCCTATGGATGGACAAGTTAATGTATTTTCATACGGTTATAAAGACCTTTTTTTTTGCGATAACTGAATTTTTAGAAGTAAAATTTCACTTTAATGACCTTATGAATGGGGAAATCGATTCGGGTGATAATTTCTGTTCCTCTAGTTGTAAAAAGGTTGTAAAATTTTGAAAATTTCGAGATGTGAAATTTTCCATACGATTAACATGGGACAATTTTTTTTTTTTTTTTTTTTTTTAAATTTCCACTTTTTGGGACCAACTAAAGATACACTTCTTTTTTAGTGAGTGCTTTAATATTGGAATTGGAGATTCTCATATATATTAGCTTCAATTTCATAGACGGGAAAAAAATTTGAAATTTTTCTTTTTGAACAATAATTTAATGAATAGTCCCATGTGCATTAAAGGGGGAATTGTATTTCGAGAAAATGGCTCAATAGCTTTCAAATTGTGATTTTGAGTTGGAAATATGTTATATAGTCATTCTTATAACAAATTTTAATTAAAAAAAAATATTCTAAAAAACAAAAATTGAATTTTTCTAAAATCGTAAAAATTTTCAGTTTCGAGTGTATTTGAATCTAAAATTTCATTTAAGTCAAATGGTTCCAAATTGTGTAATTTTATTCAAAATCACATTATAAAATAAAAAATATTTAAAATTTGGTCAAACTCTAGTTTTGAATAGGTATATGACGGGTTGAAATTTTGAAACAAAAGCTCTCAAAAACTGTTTTTAAACCGTTTTTTTGCTTTGCATTACTTCGATTTTGAGTGCTAAAATACCAGTTTGTAAGCAAATGGATGATCAGAATGAAATCGGGTGATGACTTTTATGATCCTGGACAACAAATTAAGGTAAAATTTCGAAAATTGGGAAATTGAAAATTGCCTAAGGATTGACAAGTTTAATGTTTTTTCAAATGGTTGTAAAGACTTTTTTTTGCGATAACTGGATTTTGGGATGTAAAATTTCACTTTAATGACCTTATGAATGTAGAAATTGATTAGGGTTATAATTTCTTTTACCCTGGTTGCAAAAAGATTGTAAAAATTTTAAAATTTAGAAGTGTGAAATTTTTCATACTGTTAACATGGGAAAAATTAAAATTTTTTAAATTGCAATTTTTGTGACCACCTTTAGACCCATTTCTTATTTAGTGAGTGTTATAAAATTGGAATTGGAGATTCTCCTTTATATAAGCTTCAATATCAGACGCGGAAAAAAAATTGAAAATTTTACTTTTTGATCAATAATTCATTGAATAGTCCCGCATGCGTTTTCAATGGGGAATTGTATTTTCGAGAAAATTGCTCAAATGCTTTCAAATTGTGATTTTGAGTTGGAAATATGTTTTATAGTCATTTTTGTAACAAATTTAAATTTTAAAAAAGTATTCTAAAAATCTAAAATTGAATTTTTCGAAAATCGTAAAAATCTTCACTTTCGAGTATATTTGAATGGAAAATTTCATTTCAGTCAACTGGTTCCAAATTCTGTAATCTTATTCAAAAACACTTTATAAAACAAAGAAAGTGCAAAATGTGGCCAAACAACTAATTTTGAATAGGCATATGAGAATATAAATTTTTAAACGAAAGCACTCAGAAACTGTTTTTAAGCCGTTTATTCACTTTGCATTACTTCGAAATTGAGTGCTAAAATACCATTTTATAAGCACATTGATGATCAGATTAAAATCGGGTGATGTCTTTTAGGATCCTAGGCAACAAGTTAAGGTTAAATTTCAAAAATTGATCATTTGAAAATTGCCTTATTATTGACAAGGTTAATGTATTTTCAATGGGGTACAAAGACTATTTTTTGCAATAACTGAATTTTTATTAGTAAAATTTCACTTTAATGGATGATTTGAATGTGGAATTTGCTTCGAATGATGATTTCTGTTACCCTAGTTGTAAAAAGATTGTAAAATTTTGAAAATTTCGAAATGTGAAAATTTCCAAACGATTAACATGGGACAAATTAATTTTTTTTTTTTTGAATATCAGCTTTTTGGGACCAACTAAAGACACACTTCTTATTTAGTGAGTGTTATAAAATTGGAATAGGAGATTCTCATATATATTATCTTCAATTTCATGGACGGGAAAAAAATTTGAAAATTTTCCTTTTTGAACAATAATTCATCGAATAGGACCATGTATTTTCAATGGTGGAATTGTATTTTCGAGAAAATGATTCAATTGCTTTCAAATTGTGATTTTGAGTTGGAAATATGTTTCATATTCATTCTTATAACAAATTTTAATTTAAAAAAAATATTCTAAAAATCAAAAATTGAAATTTTCAAAAATCCTAAAATTTTTCAGTTTCGATTGTATTTGAATCTAAAATTTCATTTAAGTCAAATGGTTCCAAGCTGTATAATTTTATTCAAAAGCGCTTTATAAAGTAAAAAATATTTAAAATTTGTTCAAACACTAGTTTTGAATAGATACATGACAGGTTGAAATTTTGAAAAAAAAGCTCTCAAAAACTGTTTTTAAACCGTTTTTTTATTTTGCATTACTTCGATTTTGAGTGCTAAAATACCAGTTTGTAAGCAAATTGATGTTCAGAATGAAATCGGGTGATGACTTTTATGATCCTGGGAAACAAATTAAGGTTAAATTTCAAAAATTGGGAAATTGAAAATTGCCTAAGGATTGACAAGTTAATGTTTTTTCAGACGGTTATAAAGACCTTTTTTTTGCGATAACTTGAATTTAAGAAGTTAAATTTCATTTTAATGATGATTTGAATGTGGAAATTGCTTCGAATGATGATTTCTGATACCCTAGTTGTAAAAAGATTGTAAAAATTTGAAAATTTAGAAGTGTGAAATTTTCCATACGGTTAAAATGGGAAAAATTTAAAATTTTGAAAGTGCAATTTTTGAGACCACCTTTAGACCAACTTCTTTTTTAGTGAGTGTTATAAAATTGGAATTGGAGATTCTCCTTTATATAAGCTTCAATATCACAAACGGGAAAATTTTTTGTAAATTTTTCTTTTTGATCAATAATTCATTGAATAGTAACGCATGCGTTTTCAATGGGGAATTGTATTTTCGACAAAATGGCTCACATTCTTCCAAAGTGAAATTTTGAGGTTGATATATATTTTATAGTCACTCTTGTACCAAATATTAATTAAAAAAAATTATAAAAATCAAAATTCCATTATTCGAAAATCGTGAAATTTTTCAGTTTCGATTTGGATGAAATGAAAAATTTCACTTTTAACAAATTGTTCAAAATTGTGTTTTTTATTCAAAAACACTTTATAAAACAAAGAAAGTTCAAAATGTGGCCAAAAAACTAATTTTGTATACGCATATGAGAAAATAAAGTTTTGAAACGAAAGCGCTCAGAAACTGTTTTTAAGCCGTTTATTCACTTTGCATTACTTCGAAATTGAGTGCTAAAATACCATTTTATAAGCAAATTGATGATCAGAATGATATAGTGTGTTGTCTTTTTATGATTCTAGGCAACAAATTAAGGTTAAATATCGAAAATTGAGCATTTGAAAATTGCCTTATTATTGACAAGGTTAATGTATTTTCAATGGGGTACAAAGACTATTTTATGCAATAACTGAATTTTGATTAGTAAAATTTCACTTTAATGATGATTTGAATGTAGAAATTACTTCGAATGAGATTTCTGTTACCCTAGTTGTAAAAAGATTGTAAAATTTTTTAAATTTAGAGATGTGAAATTTTCCATACGATTAACATAGGACATATTAATTTTTTTTTTTTTTGAATATCAACTTTTTAGGACCAACTAAAGACACACTTCTTATTTAGTGATTATTATAAAATTGGAATTGGAGATTCTCATATATATTAGCATTAATTTCACAAACGGGAAAAAAATTTGAAATTTTTTCTTTTTGATCAATAATTCATTGAGTAGCCCCATGTGCTTTCAATGGGGGAATTGTATTTTCGAGAAAATGGCTCAATAGCTTTCAAATTGTGATTTTGAGTTGTTAAATAAGTTTCATAGTCAATCTTATAACAAATTTTAATTTAAAAAAAAAAAGTGTTCTAAAATTCAAAAATTGAATTTTTCGAAAATCGTAAAAAATTTCAGTTTCGAGTGTATTTGATGGAAAATTTTATTTCAGTCAAATGGTTCCAAATTGTGTAATTTTATTCAAAAATTCTTTATAAATTAAACTAAGTTTAAAATTTAGTCAAACACTAGTTTTGAAAAGGTATATGACAGGAAGAAATTTTGAAACAAAAGCTCTCAGAAACTGTTTTTAAGCCTTTTTTTTACTTTGCATTACTTCGATTTTGAGTGCTAAAATACCAATTTGTTAGCAAATTGATGATCAGAATGAAATTGTGTTTTGACTTTAATGATCCTTTTCAACAAATTAAGGTTAAATTTCAAAAATTGGGAAATTGAAAATCGCCTATGGATGGACAAGTTAATGTATTTTCATACGGTTATAAAGACCTTTTTTTTGCGATAACTGAATTTTTAGAAGTAAAATTTCACTTTAATGACCTTATGAATGGGGAAATCGATTCGGGTGATAATTTCTGTTCCTCTAGTTGTAAAAAGGTTGTAAAATTTTGAAAATTTCGAGATGTGAAATTTTCCATACGATTAACATGGGACAATTTTTTTTTTTTTTTTTTTTTTTTTTAAATTTCCACTTTTTGGGACCAACTAAAGATACATTTCTTTTTTAGTGAGTGCTTTAATATTGGAATTGGAGATTCTCATATATATTAGCTTCAATTTCATAGACGGGATAAAAATTTGAAAATTTTTCTTTTTGAACAATAATTTAATGAATAGTCCCATGTGCATTAAAGGGGGAATTGTATTTCGAGAAAATGGCTCAATAGCTTTCAAATTGTGATTTTGAGTTGGAAATATGTTATATAGTCATTCTTATAACAAATTTTAATTAAAAAAAAGTATTCTAAAAAACAAAAATTGAATTTTTCGAAAATCGTAAAAATTTTCAGTTTCGAGTGTATTTGAATCTAAAATTTCATTTAAGTCAAATGGTTCCAAATTGTGTAATTTTATTCAAAATCACATTATAAAGTAAAAAATATTTAAAATTTGGTCAAACACTAGTTTTGAATAGGTATATGACAGGTTGAAATTTTGAAACAAAAGCTCTCAAAAACTGTTTTTAAACCGTTTTTTTTGCTTTGCATTACTTCGATTTTGAGTGCTAAAATACCAGTTTGTAAGCAAATGGATGATCAGAATGAAATCGGGTGATGACTTTTATGATCCTGGACAACAAATTAAGGTAAAATTTCGAAAATTGGGAAATTGAAAATTGCCTAAGGATTGACAAGTTTAATGTTTTTTCAAATGGTTATAAAGACTTTTTTTTGCGATAACTGGATTTTGGGATGTAAAATTTCACTTTAATGACCTTATGAATGTAGAAATTGATTAGGGTTATAATTTCTTTTACCCTGGTTGCAAAAAGATTGTAAAAATTTTAAAATTTAGAAGTGTGAAATTTTTCATACTGTTAACATGGGAAAAATTAAAAATTTTTAAAGTGCAATTTTTGTGACCACCTTTAGACCCATTTCTTATTTAGTGAGTGTTATAAAATTGGAATTGGAGATTCTCCTTTATATAAGCTTCAATATCAGACGCGGGAAAAAAAATTGAATATTTTACTTTTTGATCAATAATTCATTGAATAGTCCCGCATGCGTTTTCAATGGGGAATTGTATTTTCGAGAAAATTGCTCAAATGCTTTCAAATTGTGATTTTGAGTTGGAAATATGTTTTATAGTCATTTTTGTAACAAATTTTAATTTAAAAAAAGTATTCTAAAAATCTAAAATTGAATTTTTCGAAAATCGTAAAAATCTTCACTTTCGAGTATATTTGAATGGAAAATTTCATTTCAGTCAACTGGTTCCAAATTCTGTAATTTTATTCAAAAACACTTTATAAAACAAAGAAAGTGCAAAATGTGGCCAAACAACTAATTTTGAATAGGCATATGAGAATATAAATTTTTAAACGAAAGCACTCAGAAACTGTTTTTAAGCCGTTTATTCACTTTGCATTACTTCGAAATTGAGTGCTAAAATACCATTTTATAAGCACATTGATGATCAGATTAAAATCGGGTGATGTCTTTTAGGATCCTAGGCAACAAGTTAAGGTTAAATTTCAAAAATTGATCATTTGAAAATTGCCTTATTATTGACAAGGTTAATGTATTTTCAATGGTGTACAAAGACTATTTTTTGCAATAACTGAATTTTTATTAGTAAAATTTCACTTTAATGGATGATTTGAATGTGGAATTTGCTTCGAATGATGATTTCTGTTACCCTAGTTGTAAAAAGATTGTAAAATTTTGAAAATTTCGAAATGTGAAAATTTCCAAACGATTAACATGGGACAAATTAATTTTTTTTTTTTTGAATATCAGCTTTTTGGGACCAACTAAAGACACACTTCTTATTTAGTGAGTGTTATAAAATTGGAATAGGAGATTCTCATATATATTATCTTCAATTTCATGGACGGGAAAAAAATTTGAAAATTTTCCTTTTTGAACAATAATTCATCGAATAGGACCATGTATTTTCAATGGTGGAATTGTATTTTCGAGAAAATGATTCAATTGCTTTCAAATTGTGATTTTGAGTTGGAAATATGTTTCATATTCATTCTTATAACAAATTTTAATTTAAAAAAAATATTCTAAAAATCAAAAATTGAAATTTTCAAAAATCCTAAAATTTTTCAGTTTCGATTGTATTTGAATCTAAAATTTCATTTAAGTCAAATGGTTCCAAGCTGTATAATTTTATTCAAAAGCACTTTATAAAGTAAAAAATATTTAAAATTTGTTCAAACACTAGTTTTGAATAGATACATGACAGGTTGAAATTTTGAAAAAAAAGCTCTCAAAAACTGTTTTTAAACCGTTTTTTTATTTTGCATTACTTCGATTTTGAGTGCTAAAATACCAGTTTGTAAGCAAATTGATGTTCAGAATGAAATCGGGTGATGACTTTTATGATCCTGGGAAACAAATTAAGGTTAAATTTCAAAAATTGGGAAATTGAAAATTGCCTAAGGATTGACAAGTTAATGTTTTTTCAGACGGTTATAAAGACCTTTTTTTTGCGATAACTTGAATTTAAGAAGTTAAATTTCATTTTAATGATGATTTGAATGTGGAAATTGCTTCGAATGATGATTTCTGATACCCTAGTTGTAAAAAGATTGTAAAAATTTGAAAATTTAGAAGTGTGAAATTTTCCATACGGTTAAAATGGGAAAAATTTAAAATTTTGAAAGTGCAATTTTTGAGACCACCTTTAGACCAACTTCTTTTTTAGTGAGTGTTATAAAATTGGAATTGGAGATTCTCCTTTATATAAGCTTCAATATCACAAACGGGAAAAAATTTTGTAAATTTTTCTTTTTGATCAATAATTCATTGAATAGTCACGCATGCGTTTTCAATGGGGAATTGTATTTTCGAGAAAATTGCTCAAATGCTTTCAAATTTTGATTTTGAGTTGGAAATATGTTTTATAGTCATTTTTGTAACAAATTTTAATTTTAAAAAAGTATTCTAAAAATCTAAAATTGAATTTTTCGAAAATCGTAAAAATCTTCACTTTCGAGTATATTTGAATGGAAAATTTCATTTCAGTCAACTGGTTCCAAATTCTGTAATCTTATTCAAAAACACTTTATAAAACAAAGAAAGTGCAAAATGTGGCCAAACAACTAATTTTGAATAGGCATATGAGAATATAAATTTTTAAACGAAAGCACTCAGAAACTGTTTTTAAGCCGTTTATTCACTTTGCATTACTTCGAAATTGAGTGCTAAAATACCATTTTATAAGCACATTGATGATCAGATTAAAATCGGGTGATGTCTTTTAGGATCCTAGGCAACAAGTTAAGGTTAAATTTCAAAAATTGATCATTTGAAAATTGCCTTATTATTGACAAGGTTAATGTATTTTCAATGGGGTACAAAGACTATTTTTTGCAATAACTGAATTTTTATTAGTAAAATTTCACTTTAATGGATGATTTGAATGTGGAATTTGCTTCGAATGATGATTTCTGTTACCCTAGTTGTAAAAAGATTGTAAAATTTTGAAAATTTCGAAATGTGAAATTTTCCAAACGATTAACATGGGACAAATTAATTTTTTTTTTTTTTTTTTTGAATATCAACTTTTTGGGACCAACTAAAGACACACTTCTTATTTAGTGAGTGTTATAAAATTGGAATAGGAGATTCTCATATATATTAGCTTCAATTTCATGGACGGGAAAAAAATTTGAAAATTTTCCTTTTTGAACAATAATTCATCGAATAGGACCATGTATTTTCAATGGTGGAATTGTATTTTCGAGAAAATGATTCAATTGCTTTCAAATTGTGATTTTGAGTTGGAAATATGTTTCATATTCATTCTTATAACAAATTTTAATTAAAAAAAAATATTCTAAAAATCAAAAATTGAAATTTTCAAAAATCCTAAAATTTTTCAGTTTCGATTGTATTTGAATCTAAAATTTCATTTAAGTCAAATGGTTCCAAACTGTATAATTTTATTCAAAAGCACTTTATAAAGTAAAAAATATTTAAAATTTGTTCAAACACTAGTTTTGAATAGATACATGACAGGTTGAAATTTTGAAAAAAAAGCTCTCAAAAACTGTTTTTAAACCGTTTTTTTATTTTGCATTACTTCGATTTTGAGTGCTAAAATACCAGTTTGTAAGCAAATTGATGTTCAGAATGAAATCGGGTGATGACTTTTATGATCCTGGGAAACAAATTAAGGTTAAATTTCAAAAATTGGGAAATTGAAAATTGCCTAAGGATTGACAAGTTAATGTTTTTTCAGACGGTTATAAAGATCTTTTTTTGCGATAACTTGAATTTAAGAAGTAAAATTTCATTTTAATGATGATTTCAATGTAGAAATTGCTTCGAATGATGATTTCTGTTACCCTAGTTGTAAAAATTTGAAAATTTAGAAGTGTGAAATTTTCCATACGGTTAAAATGGGAAAAATTTTAAATTTCGAAAGTGCAATTTTTGGGACCACCTTTAGACCAACTTCTTTTTTAGTGAGTGTTATAAAATTGGAATTGGAGATTCTCCTTTATATAAGCTTCAATATCACAAACGGGAAAAAATTTTGTAAAATTTTCTTTTTGATCAATAATTCATTGAATAGTCACGCATGCGTTTTCAATGGGGAATTGTATTTTCGAGAAAATTGCTCAAATGCTTTCAAATTTTGATTTTGAGTTGGAAATATGTTTTATAGTCATTTTTGTAACAAATTTTAATTTTAAAAAAGTATTCTAAAAATCTAAAATTGAATTTTTCGAAAATCGTAAAAATCTTCACTTTCGAGTATATTTGAATGGAAAATTTCATTTCAGTCAACTGGTTCCAAATTCTGTAATCTTATTCAAAAACACTTTATAAAACAAAGAAAGTGCAAAATGTGGCCAAACAACTAATTTTGAATAGGCATATGAGAATATAAATTTTTAAACGAAAGCACTCAGAAACTGTTTTTAAGCCGTTTATTCACTTTGCATTACTTCGAAATTGAGTGCTAAAATACCATTTTATAAGCACATTGATGATCAGATTAAAATCGGATATGTCTTTTAGGATCCTAGGCAACAAGTTAAGGTTAAATTTCAAAAATTGATCATTTGAAAATTGCCTTATTATTGACAAGGTTAATGTATTTTCAATGGGGTACAAAGACTATTTTTTGCAATAACTGAATTTTTATTAGTAAAATTTCACTTTAATGGATGATTTGAATGTGGAATTTGCTTCGAATGATGATTTCTGTTACCCTAGTTGTAAAAAGATTGTAAAATTTTGAAAATTTCGAAATGTGAAATTTTCCAAACGATTAACATGGGACAAATTAACTTTTTTTTTTTTTTTTTAATATCAACTTTTTGGGACCAACTAAAGACACACTTCTTATTTAGTGAGTGTTATAAAATTGGAATAGGAGATTCTCATATATATTAGCTTCAATTTCATGGACGGGAAAAAAATTTGAAAATTTTCCTTTTTGAACAATAATTCATCGAATAGGACCATGTATTTTCAATGGTGGAATTGTATTTTCGAGAAAATGATTCAATTGCTTTCAAATTGTGATTTTGAGTTGGAAATATGTTTCATATTCATTCTTATAACAAATTTTAATTAAAAAAAAATATTCTAAAAATCAAAAAATTGAAATTTTCAAAAATCCTAAAATTTTTCAGTTTCGATTGTATTTGAATCTAAAATTTCATTTAAGTCAAATGGTTCCAAACTGTATAATTTTATTCAAAAGCACTTTATAAAGTAAAAAATATTTAAAATTTGTTCAAACACTAGTTTTGAATAGATACATGACAGGTTGAAATTTTGAAAAAAAAGCTCTCAAAAACTGTTTTTAAACCGTTTTTTTATTTTGCATTACTTCGATTTTGAGTGCTAAAATACCAGTTTGTAAGCAAATTGATGTTCAGAATGAAATCGGGTGATGACTTTTATGATCCTGGGAAACAAATTAAGGTTAAATTTCAAAAATTGGGAAATTGAAAATTGCCTAAGGATTGACAAGTTAATGTTTTTTCAGACGGTTATAAAGATCTTTTTTTGCGATAACTTGAATTTAAGAAGTAAAATTTCATTTTAATGATGATTTGAATGTAGAAATTGCTTCGAATGATGATTTCTGTTACCCTAGTTGTAAAAAGATTGTAAAAATTTGAAAATTTAGAAGTGTGAAATTTTCCATACGGTTAAAATGGGAAAAATTTTAAATTTTGAAAGTGCAATTTTTGGGACCACCTTTAGACCAACTTCTTTTTTAGTGAGTGTTATAAAATTGGAATTGGAGATTCTCCTTTATATAAGCTTCAATATCACAAACGGGAAAAATTTTTGTAAATTTTTCTTTTTGATCAATAATTCATTGAATAGTAACGCATGCGTTTTCAATGGGGAATTGTATTTTCGACAAAATGGCTCACATTCTTCCAAAGTGAAATTTTGAGGTTGATATATATTTTATAGTCACTCTTGTACCAAATATTAATTAAAAAAAATTATAAAAATCAAAATTCCATTATTCGAAAATCGTGAAATTTTTCAGTTTCGATTTGGATGAAATGAAAAATTTCACTTTTAACAAATTGTTCAAAATTGTGTTTTTTATTCAAAAACACTTTATAAAACAAAGAAAGTTCAAAATGTGGCCAAAAAACTAATTTTGTATACGCATATGAGAAAATAAAGTTTTGAAACGAAAGCGCTCAGAAACTGTTTTTAAGCCGTTTATTCACTTTGCATTACTTCGAAATTGAGTGCTAAAATACCATTTTATAAGCAAATTGATGATCAGAATGATATAGTGTGTTGTCTTTTTATGATTCTAGGCAACAAATTAAGGTTAAATATCGAAAATTGAGCATTTGAAAATTGCCTTATTATTGACAAGGTTAATGTATTTTCAATGGGGTACAAAGACTATTTTATGCAATAACTGAATTTTGATTAGTAAAATTTCACTTTAATGATGATTTGAATGTAGAAATTACTTCGAATGAGATTTCTGTTACCCTAGTTGTAAAAAGATTGTAAAATTTTTTAAATTTAGAGATGTGAAATTTTCCATACGATTAACATAGGACATATTAATTTTTTTTTTTTTAATATCAACTTTTTAGGACCAACTAAAGACACACTTCTTATTTAGTGATTATTATAAAATTGGAATTGGAGATTCTCATATATATTAGCTTTAATTTCACAAACGGGAAAAAAATTTGAAATTTTTTCTTTTTGATCAATAATTCATTGAGTAGCCCCATGTGCTTTCAATGGGGGAATTGTATTTTCGAGAAAATGGCTCAATTGCTTTCAAATTGTGATTTTGAGTTGGAAATATGTTTTATAGTCATTCTTATAACAAATTTTAATTTAAAAAAAAAGGTATTCTAAAAATCAAAAATTTAATTTTTCGAAAATCTTATAATTTTTCAGTTTCGAGTGTATTTGAATGGAAAATTTCATTTAAGTCAAATGGTTCGAAATTGTGTAATTTTATTCAAAAGCACTTTATAAATTAAAAAATATTTAAAATTTTGTCAAACACTAGTTTTGGATAGGTATATGACAGGTTGTAATTTTAAAACAAAACATCTCAAAAACTGTTTTTAAACCGTTTTTTTACTTTGCATTACTTCGATTTTGTGTGCTAAAATACCAGTTTGTAAGCAAATTGATGATCAGAATGAAATCGGGTGATGACTTTTATGATCCTGGGCAACAACTTAAGGTTAAATATTCGAAAATTGGGAAATTGAAAATTGTCTAAGGATTGACAAGTTAATGTTTTTTCAGACGGTAATAAAGACCTTTTTTTTGCGATAACTGGAATTTAAGAGGTAAAATTTCATTTTAATGATGATTTGAATGTGGAAATTACTTCGAATGATGATTTCTGTTACCCTAGTTGTAAAAAGATTGAAAATTTAGAAGTATGAAATTTTCCATACGGTTAACATGGGAAAAATTAAAAATTTTGAAAGTGCAATTTTTTGGACCAACTTTAGACCGACTTCTTATTTAGTGAGTGTTATAAAATTGGAATTGGTTATTCTCCTATATATAAGGTTCAATATCACAAACGGAAAAAAAATTTGAAAATTTTACTTTTTGATCAATAATTCATTGAATAGTCCCGCATGCGTTTTCAATGGGGGAATTACATTTTCGCGAAAATGGCTAAAATGCTTTCAAAGTGTAATTTTGAGGTTGATATATGTTTTATAGTCATTCTTGTACCAAATTTTAATTTAAAAAAACTATTAAAATCAAAATTCCATTTTTCGAAAATCGTGAAATTTTTCAGTTTCGAGTGTTTTGGAATGGAAAATTCCACTTTTAACAAATTGTTCGAAATTGTGTTTTTAATTCAAAAACACTTTATAAAACAAAGAAAGTTCAAAAGGTGGTCAAAAAACTAATTTTGAATAAGCATATGAGAAAATGAAGTTTTGAAACGAAAGCACTCAGAAACTGTATTTAAGCCGTTTATTCACTTTGCATTACTTCGAAATTGAGTGCTAAAATAGTTTTTTTTATAAGAAAATTGATGATCAGAATAAAATCGGGTGATGTCTTTTATGATCCTAGGCAACAAATTAAGGTTAAATTTTGAAAATTGAGTATTTGAAAATTGCCTTATTATTGACAAGGTTAATTTATTTTCAATGGGGTACAAAGACTATTTTTTGCAATAACTGAATTTTGATTAGTAAAATTTCACTTTAATGATTATTTTAATGTGGAATTGATTTCTGTTACCCTAGTTGTAAAAAGATTGTAAAATTTCTTAAAACCAGATCTATGCCTATAACCTCAAAAACATTAGCCTCACTTACACGGTCTGCAGGTAAAGCAACAGGCGCACTAACAGCTGGTTTTGCACTATATCTGCGGCAGGTTACACACTTCCCTATCACACTTCTAACAGTTTTCCTAGATTTTAAAATCCAAAATTTTTCTCGAATAATTGAAAGTAATATTTGGGTATCCGCATGACAATTTACTTTATGTAGGTATTCAATTAACTTCAAAGTTAAGAGGCAATTTTCTGGAAGGAGGATAGGAGTTAAAAAACAAGGGTTATCTTTCCGCTCAGTTATTTTTGTCTTAACGCGTATTAACCCATCTTCATCTTTGAAGACATTAATTATCGGAATACAATTTGGATCAGGAAAAAATTCTCTTTGTATTGACCCAATAAAAATTTTTTCTGCTTTGTCAATTTCAGAACTTGACAATTCACCTACAGCTCTATCGTCAGATGTCGTTCGACAGTTACTAATGAATCTTCTAATCCATGCTGTTAATCTGACCATAGAGTGATAATTTGTAAACCTTTGTGAATACCAAGGAACGCTATCTTTGACATTGAGGTTACAAAGTTTAACCTTCCTCCTTTCAGCATTGACCTCTTTAATCTCACACTTTATGTCAGTTACTGGCCATTGGCTTGAGTCTTCTTGCAGCCACACAGGACCATTAAGCCATGCTGAATCCAACAGATGACTCGGGGAGCACCCACGAGAAAGAACAACTGCCGGATTCAACGCACCGGGAACGTGCCTCCAATTGTCCGGAGACGTTATTTTTCCTATCTCTTTTACTCTATTGGACACTAACATTGACCACTCCCCATAGTTTTTAATCCAATATAAACCTACCATAGAATCAGTCCAAAATGTAGTATTTAAATTCGGCATATCCAAAGCCCCTTGAACTGATTTAACCAATCGTGCACCTACACAACACGCTAATAGTTCCAATCTAGGAATTGAAACGGGTTTCGTAGGAGCTACCCTTGACTTGGCCTTAATTAAATGTAACTTAATCCCTGTTTTCGTTATAGACCTAATGAATATACAAGCAGCATACGCATTTTTGGAAGCGTCTACAAAAACATGTAGTTCCGATATTTCACCAATCTCAATATATCTAGGGATTTCTATATATTTTAAGCATTTCACTTCTTGGAGCCATCTACAGAATTTTTTGCACATCTCAGGTGGCAGAGGATCGTCCCAAGATAATTTAAGTTTCCACGCTTCTTGTAGCCAAAGTTTGGGCAACAACGTGGCAGCTGTTAAAATACCAATGGGGTCGAAATATTGCTGCACCATAGACAGTACTGATCGTTAAGTAACTTCAACAATACTTTGGGGTTGTTCATTACCTATAGAACATCTCAGTGTGTCTCTATCCAAGTTCCAAATTAGACCCAATAAATTTGTGTCTCCAGTACTCTTAAAAACATTTGGCCCTGCAACATTACTCTCCCAGTTCCTCAAATTAAAACACCCCTTGGCCATAACACTCGTAGCCCCTGAAATAAAATTATCCATTTCATTTACATTAAATACTCCACTAACACAATTGTCTACATAGAAGGAATGCTTTAGTTTTAATATAAGTTCAACATATTCAGGAGATGAATGATCGAGCAAATGATTTATAGAAGCTGCTATTAGGAACGGGCTTGAACTCACACCAAATACTACTCTACAATGACGATAAACAATCTCTTCATTTTGTGAAGGATAAAAAAACCTTAAATAGTCTCTATGTTCTGGTGCGATATTCAGTTGCAAAAATGCTTTCTCAATGTCCGACGACAAACCAATCGGATACGACCTGAACCTATCAATAATGTCCGGAATGAGTTCAATTAAATTGGGGCCCTTCAATAAACAATCGTTTAAGGACGGTTGATTCATTTCTCTCGATGAAGCATCAAACACCGGCCTCACCTTACAAGTTTGACTTGAAAGCTTTATTACGGGTCTATGAGGTAAGTAATGGGCTTCTCTATCTAACTCCACATCTGGAACTCTTTCGATAATATTTAACTTTTCCCATTCCTTGAAAACAGCGCAATATTCTTCCCAATAATTGTTATTAACCCCATTTTGACACATTCATCTATGCCTTTTAACAGTTAAAGATTTATTACTAGGTACATCAAAACCTCCCTTAAAAGGTAAAAGCAATTCATATCTTCCATCTGGAAGTATTTTTAAATCGTTTTCAAACTGATTTATTGAGTCCACTAGCCATTTGCTTTCACTATTTCCCATCGGGTCCCGAATTCCCAACGTTCCAAGATCCCATTACTCTTTTATATTTAAAGCACACGAATGCAATGTCAACAAAGTTAAAACATTAGAATTAAAATTATTTTCATATGAAGCAGGCATTGATATGACTTTGTGTTCCTCACAAATTCCATTTGTGACTTTACCCATAACTGTACATCCCAATTTTGTATCTACAACAATCAGTCCAGAATTCAAATTAGTACATTTCCCTGTTAAAATTGAACTAATCACATCAGCCCCCAAAAGTAAATCTATTTCATGATCAGGTATAAGTAAATCTGATATCTCAATACCCTTTTCCTTTATTTCGATTAGTGCTGATAAGTTATTCACTTTAGGAACAAACCCACAAATTTTAATTTCAGAAAGTACTTCTATTGAACACTTAAAATTATTACTCAAGCCTTGTATTCCAATATTATATACAAAATGTTCACGGGGTTTACTTTCTCTCCCCCCAAACAAACCGTGTACTATGGTTTGTTTTGACTTTGGTCGCAATTGCAAATTTTTAATAATTCTAGTAGTTAAATAGGATTTTTGTGGCCCTGTATCTAACATCCCCCGGACAATCTGTTCACGACCATTACCATTTACTTTAAGAGCTATGGTTTGTAAATAAATATTTTCTGACACAGATTGATTGGCCAGAACATTACTAATTTCTGGTTCCGCAGTAGTACTACGGTCTGAAGGTGTATCGTCACGTTGAGGGCACATTAAAATATAATGACCTTTTTCACACTGTAGACATTTAACTGTGCGTCTGCAATTACGACTCATCTGGCCAAAACCTAAACATTTAAAGCAAGCTCTTTGTTTCACAATAATACTCTTTCTATCACTGTAAGACATTTTGCGAGCTAAAAAACATTCAGAACTTAAGTGATGTTTACTACAAAATATACACTGAATTTTGCCGGACCCCTCTTCCTTACCTGAATTTATTAACACTGCACTTGTGGGATTCATTTGCACAACACTACTATTTTTTCTTTCCGAAATACTCACCAAGTCCAGAGCGAGCGAGTAATATCATTTCTTCGCTCTGAACTTCTCCACGAAGAAAGAACATGAGCTTCTCCAAGGAACGCACACTGGAAAGCCGGGGGGAATCATCATCAGTAGAACTGCGGGATGACTCATCCAAGGAGCGGCTCCTCTCCCACGCACGTAGTACGGTTTCGGGCAAACACGACTCCACAAGTGGTTCTAGAAAGTCTGCAAATTTTTCTGTTGTTCTCCCTAGGCTTTCCAAAGCCATTAACTTGCCTTCTAGAAGGTCGTAGAGTTCACATAAGTCGATTTTGCATTTTCCCGATGCATTTCTCATCACTATACTCAGCAAGTCTCTAACGTATATTTGGACGAGTAGGTCTTCACGGCCAAATCGTTCAGTAAGCTGTTTAATCACTTTAGAATAATTTTCCCTGGTTGGTGGGAAACTCTCAACCAGTCTTGCAGCTTTTGAGGCAGGAACAACACATTGCAACAAATATTGGAATTTATCCTCCTCAACAATGTCCTCATCTTCATGGATTTTGACAAATTGTGCCCAAAAGGCCAAATACTCTTTGGGATCGCCGCTGAAACGTTTCAATTCTAATCGCGGTAACTTGAAGCGACGTTTTCCTCCTGTAGATTCAGCGTACTCCGATGCAGGTACAACGGTGGACAAATTAGCTATAGCCGTTTCCAACATAGCAGACACAGTCAAATACCTGTCCCTATATTCCTCCGCTGTCACAAAATCCCCTTCATATGTGATCGCCAACGCTTCATCACTCAGGAGTGCACTGGATACTTCCTCCTGCGCGGCACACAGACGATCAAATTTATCCCGAAGCTTGTTTTGCAAAGCTTGCAGATCCGAGAGTGATTGTTCATTGTTCAATTAATCTTGAATCGTATTCGCACACACGGTAAAAGCCGTGCGTAGTGCCTTTCTGATTGCCTTCACTTTTTCCATACTTTCACTGTCGCGGACGCCACTATTTAACAAACAAAGCAAGATTCATATTATGGATAAGATAAGCAATAAAACAGACACGCTGA
Source organism: Linyphia triangularis (assembly GCA_963978545.1). Taxonomy (NCBI): domain Eukaryota; kingdom Metazoa; phylum Arthropoda; class Arachnida; order Araneae; family Linyphiidae; genus Linyphia; species Linyphia triangularis. The sequence goes on along the minus strand of OZ021721.1, from coordinate 25,886,103 downwards.
TTCAAAGCAAGAACATTTCATTTACTACACAATCACTCTATATTACAAACACGAACCAAAACTTTTAGAATCAAAACAAGAACCGAAACTTTCTTACAAAGTTGAGTTGAGTTGTGTTTCGCAACACCACTTGGGAGAATTATTGAACAAAAATTCACGGCCGCACAATGTTGTGATTTTGCCAGATTTCAATTCATATACAGGACAGTCCCCAAATCCAAATTTATAACATTCACTAATATGGAAGTGGGTCTAAAATTGGTCAAAAAAAGAAAATTTCAAAAAAAATTATTTTAATTTTTCCCCATGTTAACCCTATGGAAAATTTGAAATTTCTCAATTATCGAAATTTTATAATATATTTGCACTAAGATCATAAAAATCATTACACAAACCAATTTCCACTATTAAATCGTAATTAAAATGATATTTTACAACTAGAAATCCAAGTATGTCAAAAAAAGTGTCCATTTCTCACTGAAAATATATTAGCCATGTTAATCCTATGGACTTTAGAAAATTCTCAATTTTTTAAACGTTACTTTCTTTTTGGATCCTTCTTCTAGGATCCTAAAAATCATTACCCGAATTTCTTCTAATCATCCATTCGATTGGGTCAAATTTTTGGCCATATTTTTTGGGGGGGACCACATTTCAAGAATAATTGACCAAAAAGTTACAGCCGTGCCTTGTTGCTATTTCACCAGATTTCAAACCATGTACAATTGAGTCCCCATGTCCAAATTTATAACATCTTCAAATTGAGAAATGGATCAAAAATTAGTCCAAAAAAGAAAAATTTCAAAAATTTTCATTTTGACTTTTCCCCATGTAAATCCTATGGGAAATTTCAAATTCCTCAATTTTCGATATTTAACCTTTTTTCAGCGCATATGATCATAAAATTCATCACCCAAATCTATTCTGATCATCAATTCACTAATGCAAAGGCTTTTTAGCTCACAAAATCGAAAAAAAATGCAACTTACAAAAAATGGCTTAAAAAGGTTTTCAGCGGTTTAGTATCCGAACTTCAACTTGTCATTTTCTTTTTGAAAAATAGTTTTTATGTCGATTTTTAAAATTACTTGAAATTTGAAAGTTTTTTTCAATATATAAATGCAATTTGAACCCATTTGACCAAAAACAAATTTTCCATTTAAATGCATGGTCGATATTCAAAGAAATTTAAGGATTTTCAAAAGTTTGAATTTCTGATTTTACGAAAAATAATATTTTTAAATTAACTTTTGGACCAAAAATAAATAAAAAACACATTTCCAAACCAAAATCACAATTTGCAGGCACTTGATAGATTTTCTGGAATAGTAACTCTTTCACATATTTTGGCCATATTTTTTTTTCTAGGGGAACCACCTCCCAAGAATTAATGAACAAAAAGTCAGGGCTGAACAATGTTGCAATATTGCCAGATTTGAGTCCAGATATTGAGGAGACTCCAAATCTAAATTTATAACATTCATTAAAATAGAAGCGGGTCAAAAATTCGTCCAAAAAAGGATAGTTTCGAAAAATTTTATTTTCAATATGGGAAATTTCAAATTTCTCAAATTTCAGAACACAGAAAACCAACATAGTATTAATTCAATAACTTTTATGTTATTTGAAAATAACTCATATATCTAATTAAAAGTGATTTTTATGCCTTATTCTCTGTACATTATTACCTGCATGTTCGACTGAAAAATAAATCGTTGACATCAATATTCATTCAAAAATTAGGATGGCAGATAATTTTACATTTTCTTGTGCATTCACAGAGTCGTTGAGAAAATGAAAGAGACATTATATTTGGCAATTTTAACTTTCTACTAAAAGGCAAATTATTGACTTTATGACTAGTTTATCACAGTCCGTCACTAGTAGTTGATAATTTCACCATTGTGTCATGAAACTCCAAATATCAGATATGGAGATATAAGAAAATCGAGATATTTATAGATTACGAGAGGAAAAACTAAGTGTTCGTTTAATGATTCATTTTAAACCTGTCATTTATGCTTAGACATAAGCTTAAGAAATATGCCCAAGAAAAAAAATCAGTTTAAAAGTGAATCAGAAAATACACGCTAAGTATTTCGTGAGTATTCAATAAACTTTTTTAGTTGTACGATTTACTAGTAATTCATTTGTCGAAATTAATAATTGTCAAATATGAACAAAAATTAGTAATTGGCCAGTATACATTAAACATAAAAATCTTTTTTGAAAAATTAACTTTCATTGTCGGTAAAACAAATTGTTTTTCCAAAATTTTTTAATAATTGTCCATAATTATCTCGGTTACTTCAAGCAATAAGTTATTTAAATGGGATATTTTTAATATTTTTTAATATATATTTTGAAGTAGGTGGCAACAGCATTATAGAATTCTTATCATAAGAAATAATGAAACATAAATAAAAAATGAAACATCAAATTAGACAATTTCTCAAAACTGTTTCTTTTTATCTCGTTTTTTCTCTGTTTTTTAATATTTTAACAATACTTCTGTGTCTAAATTAGCTAAACTCTGGATATTGATTAAGTGGAATAAAATTTTAGGAGTCAGAAGGATTTTTTACTAAAATTTTTTTATTTTCATACATCAATAGCCTATTCTATTATACAAGTTTTCTTTAAATGTAGAATCAAAAGTAATGTTTACATTTTTTTATCTGGCTGGTTCAAGCACTTAAAAGTTTGCTAGTCGTTTTTCACAATAATATTGTTTATCATTTTCAGTTAAAATACTTTGCAGAGATGAAATATTTATTAACAAATGTTTATTGCACAATTTTTGACGTAAATATTTTCATATAGAAACTTAATACTATGAATAGTTAATCATTTGAAGCTCACTTTGTTACCAATATTAAGTCATATCCCTCGTAACGACAATATATTGTTCCAACAGAAAATTAAAATAATTTTTCTAGGTTTATGAACTGGTCCTAAAGGTATCAAGAATGGCCGATGAAAAACACATAGAATATTAACTCAATCCTTTAAAAAGTTTTATACCATAGAAATAATCTGTAGAACATAACTTTCCATTTATACTCAGAGATGAAGCTAAAAAATAAACAAGTTTTATGACTTAGTCTCCAGAGAGAAATATCACTTTGTATTTAAGTGATATTGAGTCTTTTCAAAATAATTTAATTTGAATTCTGGCTAAGGGGTGATAAATGTGAACATAATTGGAGTAAGAGAGCAGGGGTTAAGAATTTTTTTTCTTAGAATCAGTAGAATTTTTTAAGTGTTAATTCCTAATTAACTATTCCTAAAACTTTTTGAGAGAGCCTAGTAAATATAATAAACATTTTAAAAAACATATTTTACTTTAACCAAACAAAGGAATAAAGAAATTATTAAAATTTACTAGAAATTTATGTTCAAATAAAGCTTTCAAAATTAAAAAAAAAAAAAGTTTAAATTATCACCTCTTAAAAAATTGAGACTTATAGTTGCGTTTTTATATAATTTCTAAAATACTAATCATGAGACAATCATCGTTTCCACATAACGATTGTATTTATCTTACAAGACTACTTTCATCGATATAAAAATGATATTATATATAAGAAAATTGACTTTCAACAATTATATTACACTGCACACAAAAAAACAAAATATAACTTTTCAATGAATTAAAAATTTTAATATTTCATAAAAACAATCAGAATGCATAATTAAGAATCATTTAATTGAATGACATAATTATTACTTAAACTTCAAATAACTGTTAAGTTAATTGAATACAGACACAATATTAATTTATTTTGTACAAAGCACTTGTAAACTGTCCATACTGGATGTTCCAAAACAAAGGGAGAGGAGGGGGGGGGGGCAGAGATAGGGCATATTTCTTTTGCTATTAGAGATAGGGCATCATAGATTCTCAAAGTTATCTTTCTTAATTCATGGCTATTTTACCTAAGATAGCAATGCTATAAAACATGTTCTGATACAATCTGAATTAAACACTTAACTATAGCTCGCTGTTGAATAAAAGTCTTTGTTACAAAACAGCATGCTTTCTTAGAAGCAATTAATTCAGAACTTTTTTTGAATACCTATTCTAAGAATCTAAGATCTGAAAGATAAAATAATTAATTTGGTTGTTGTTGTTTCTAATCTCCCTTTTGTCTGACAAAGTCAGACAATATCAGTGAAGCCATTGACATTAATGAAGTCTGACACTAGTTGTGGACAGTTATAAATGTCCTCCCAGTCCAGTCCAAGGCAGTCCAAAATGTGCTGAGGTGATGCCTGTTCTTTTTGGCATTTAGAGCAAAGAGGAAAATTTTTGCTTCCCCCAGAATATGTGAGGCCTTTAAGGTGACCACTAGCAAGTCGGGACAGACGGCTGACACAATTTACAGAGGCTGTAACAATTAAAAAAAATTAACTTTTAATGTAAATTACCTTGGAAATCATACTATCCTTTTAAAATTCTTTACCTTATTGTTAAAAAAATTTTTACTTACACCACAGACCCATCTATAGTAACTAAAGAAACAGCCCCAGTATTAACCTTTTTGAGACACTCTGTTTTAGCCGCATATAAATTTAGTTCACGAGTACTTTTTCAACAAATTTTGCAGGATTCACAAATATTTTTTTTAGTTTCCCAGAAAGTGAAAATGCAAGATGGTGTATTATTTCATATAAGAAGGAGAAATCTGGGAATTTTTAAGAGAAGAATTGTAAATAAAAAATTTAAACAAATTGTTTCTGGAATTTATCTAGACTTGAATGGCATCCAAAGTCAGATAAAATTTAAAGGATTTGTCACATAAAAAGAACCTGGACCTCTAGATATTTATACTTTATTTGGTTCGTTTTGAATTATAACAGAATAGTTCTGGTTTTCAACTTTTGAAAACTATTTCCAAATCTCCTAAAAATGGGTGGATTAAAATAGAAAGAATGCAGGTGGCATTTCCAAGAATCAAGTTATTCTGCCTTTCATTTTTTTTTCAGTGAAATGCTTTTGTTGTATGAACAAAAATTGTTACAATGGTTTCTTGATGTACATATATATGCGAATACTAATATGTGAAATTGAATTAACACACATCAATGGTATTTTTTAAATAGTACTTTTATTTCATTTACTGCTCCAATCCGAATTAGCTGCTATCCCACAGGTGAACAACATGCATACCAATTACAACACTATTTTGGACCTTGGGATATATGCAGAGGAAAAGAAAACAATTAATTAAATGGTTTGTATTCGAGGTAAAAATAAAAGAAATTGAAACCTTTCAGAAGTAATGTATACAAATAGTGGATGAATAAAACAGGCTCTAACATATATGTAGCCTCAAGAGTGTTTAAAACTGTCTCAATGTACATCATTTCTTATTTTTGGCAACGATTAAACTCTTCGCACGATTCACTACTTCTATAACTTAATGAAATAGTTCGAGACGCGCCAGTTTAAATGAAGTGCTTTCAAGCTATTCATTAAAGCATATTTTTAAACTCATATTTTTTATTATGAATATCGTTTTTTCAGCTGTCTTTGGTTTATTGTTACTAACATCATAAATAAACTACGCTTTGCTTATCACTGCGATTGAACACTTCTATATCGTAAGGAAATAGTTCTAGTCACGCCTGTTAAAATTGAGTTCAATGAAAACCATTTATTTAAGTTAATTATTCAACTGATATTTTGCCATTATAATTATCGTATTCCACTGTTTATTGTTACTAACATCATAAATAGTTTATCTTTTCTCTCGTAGCACAAAAACACTAGTCAAAATCACTCGATATTGGCCAATCCTAATGTGGAACAATGTAAACAAGCCGTTGCTAAAGATTGACCAATCTCACGAATATTCTGGAAATTTTGAAATTTTGATGCTGAATTTTAAAATTTAAATATTTTTAATAAGAGAGGCCGGTTGGAAAAAAAACTATGCTTCTGACACGCTTATTTTAGAAAAATGCCTTGATCCCTAATGATTATATTTTTATAGTATTTACAAAGTATGTAGTATATAGTACATATTCCATATAGTATATAGTACATACAAAGTATATAGTACATTTAAAAAAGACTCTATGACTTCGAAATGGCATAACTGCGAAACGGGAAGAGACAGAAAGAAAGAGACAAAAAGTATGTAAAATAGATAGGTATGGGATTTTAAACACACTGGTTTGCAAAATTAGTTACATCATTGGAATGTGGCAACAAATATAGTGGAATGAGTTCATTATTTCTCGAATGTAAAATAGCCCTATGATTCATTTATTGGATATACCATAAAAGTGTGGTCACTTTTGGAGAATGCAGTGCTTATGCAATAGGGAAGATGGGGGTGGAGGCTGGTTTGAACAGGGGAAGGTCTGATTTTAAAAGTTTTAATTTTTCGTTCATAAAGGACAGTACATAAACTTTAAACCTACGTTATACGTATGAGAGGACCGTTTTTGTCAACAGCTCTGTATTTCGAAATGAAAAGCTGTTTTAAAGAAGGGTGAATAAATGAATAAATTTTAAGAGCTTTATAAGATATCGGATTTCGTGTAGTTAAAGTAGTGAAAGTTTTTTATTTATAAAGTGCTTATAGTACAAAGTTATGGCTTGTTATTCACCTGTTTTAGGATGCACACGTGCATGGTTACTTGTACTTAACATTTTGTTCAGTTGAAATGGGGAATTGGGGCAGGCTGAAACAGTGTTTCATTCCTTTTATTATAGAGTATGCCTACGTGAGGTTAGAAAACTGGCATAACAATATGCAATCAGCAACAATGTGACTGTTCCTGCATCATTAGACGTTGCTGAAGCTGCTGAAGCTGACGAGTTTACCGGATTACTTAAAAGACACAATCAGTCCATAAGAACTCGCCAAGAAAATAATTTAGCTCGAGTTACCAGCTTTAACCAGCACAATGTCAAAATGTTTTTCTAAAATTATTTTCATGTCTTAGAAAAAGAAAATTTTCAAGCTACTCCTATACAACATAGACGAGACAGGAATAGCTACAATCCATCGCCTTAACAGAATTGCTGGTAAAAAAAGCTATCAAGCAACTGTACCTCAGTCGAGCTTGGGACTCTAGTGGCCATCGCTGTAGCTGTTTCTGCGACCGGTAATGCAGTACCACCGATATTCTTATGGTTATGTTCCGAGATAGTTTTATTTTAAGTGGACCAAAAGGATACGTAGGATAAGCCAATCCTTCAGGTTGGATGAGGGACTTTGACTTTGCTGTCTGTTTGAAACATTTCATTCACGCGATGCACATCAGAGAAGTATCTTTTATTGATTCTCGATAATCATTAATCCCAACTGTCCATCAACATTTGTGTAGAGATAAAGGTATTGTTCTCTTGAGCTTTCCATCACATTTCTCATGCACACTTCATCCCCTCGATCGTGATGTCTTTGGACCTCTAAAGAAGTGTATTACTACTATGACAGTTGGATGAAAGATAATCCTCGCAAGACTATGAGTATAAACGATATTCATTGCATACAAATACACTTTTCTAATAAAGCTACACAAAGCATTTTTCATATTAATTATAGTAAAATAATTAACTTTACAGTAGTCAAATAATTATGTTTAGAGTAATCAAATAATTAGGTTTATAGTAGACAAGTAATTATGTTTGCAGTAGTAAAAAAATCATGTGTTAATATGTTCGAGTGTATGTTTCAACCTGCCCCAGCGTGTGTTTCAACCAGCCCTTACTCGGAGATAGTTTATACATCCAGGTTCTTTTAAAAACAAAATTAAAATAACTTACAGCTTGAGATATCGTACATTAAAATGAAGTATAATAGACCAAAAGTGCAACCTACCATTACCACTAAAAAGCTAAGTTTCTAGTTCTAATTGTTTACGAGAAAAGAATGTAAATATGAAAGTGTTTCAACCAGCCCCGGTTTCCCCTACACACAGTCGAGTACGAATCTCCTATAATCATTATTAACGAATCCCCCCCATATGAAAATAGGCCTCAACGGTAAGCCATATGAAGCCATCATCGAGTTTACTCCCATCTATCAATTTTGTAAACTGGTGTATTTAAAATTTCATACCTGTCTATCCAACAAACCACTTGTCTCTTCTTTCTGTCCCTCACTGTTTTGCAGCTATATCACTTCAAATTTAGGGACTTTTCTTTTGTTCAAAACCCTGTGGTACAAGATATTGAAACAATAGCAATAATTTCCTGAGATATGATTACAGCAGTGCCTTGCTGTAGAGGATAAACCCATCATTAAGATTAGTAAATGATCCCACATTTAAATAAGGTAAGTGAATTGATACAGAATTTTGTCCTTAACTAAACACTTATATGTACTCATTGGTGAAGAATATGCTAAACACGCATATTGCACTATTTATGATAAGCTGTCAACTTTTAGAGTTATTAATTTTATAGCAGGCAAATTTCGTGCATTAAAATGTTAAATGCTGCTTTATTCCAACCTTTTCCTAGTTTTCTGAACTTCCAAGAGTTAATGGGTGCGTTAATAAACAGATGTGATCCCTTTAAGGATTCGCCAGCAATTATTTAACTACTTTAGGCAGCTGATCAAAAGAGATAGTAAATTTAGGTCGTATGAGCAGCTAAGATAATTACTAGGCTAACGAGTATCGATTTTTAAGTACTTTAAGTATCCAGGATTGAATAGTTTGTGTTTGTTAAAAGGATAGAAATATCATATTTCAGAAAATTATTTGATTGTACATACTTTAGAATTAGTACCTAAGTAAAGAGTGAAAATTCTTGTGTTCAATCTAACGCTATACGTTCGAAAATCAATAATATATGTCCTTTTTTCCCGTCAAGACCAAAGTAATATCTTTAAAACCAAAATTATTTTATTTTTTTTAATATCTAAACGGTTTAAATAGTAAATATTCCGCAATGCCTGAATGTTAAAATTTAGCTTCAATTCAGTAAATATGAAGGGAACATATAAATCTTGAATTGCATTGAACTGTAATCCAATCATATTCTATGCTGGATAATCAAATATAACACAGAAAAATAAATTTGGAACATTTACGGACATGATTTCTGAACTATAACTCGGAACAAACATGAATATTGTACTTTTCTCTTACACTGAGTACTATTAAAAAATTATACATCTGAATCGACTGTTCATTGCAATAAAATCCCACATACATTTTAAATATATTTCCTTTAACTTTATTAGTTATTATGCAATATAAAAAATTACAATTTCATTGTAAATTAGAAGTTTTAAATAGAACTACATTATATAACTCCATTATAAACTTTCCGAATTAATGAATAAAAAGTAACAGCGTATTGGTTTTAATATTAGAGTGTATTTTAATCAATTGCCTTTAATTGATAGTTTAATTTGTTATTAAAACGTTTATTAGTAAAAGTTGATGAAAATGGCAACAAGTAAAGCCGCTCAAATTAACTCTAGGAGCTACAAATTTTGGACAGGTTACAATAATTCATGTCTCTGTTTATGTAACCATTACAATTATATAAATAGTATCTTTTTATTTTGGTTTGAGTTAAATATAGCAAAACATGTTTTGTTAACAAAATAGTTAAACATGTTTTGCACATTCGCTCTTAATTATTTTTAGAAAATCATTTTAATTTTCTTGACCACTCTGCGCTCCTTTTGTCGTCCAGTTATCTAAAACATTTCCTAGAAAGAAAGTTCCAACTGAAAAAAAAATAATAAGTTTAGTTATACTTGTTATTTTAATGTTATTAAATTAACTAGAACAAATTTAACCTAAAAGTAGATCAATATACTCAGTTTCCATGCCTTTTAAATTACTCTAAGTAATACAATCAAATATCAAAATGCTACATTCATATAATGATCTCTCTGAATAAACACGGTTTCTGTTACTTTTTTTTTTTTTTTTTGATAAAACGCGTTTTTAATTAATTATTTATTTCATAAACTATCTCAACGTGCTCACAAGATAAAGCGAGTCATTATCCTCAAGAGCAACAGCAAAAATAATTCACCTAAGAGTGAATAATTTTAAGGTGCCCGTAGGATTACGTTTCTCACTAAAATTAGACAAAGTTGCAAATTGCATCCAACTTACCCTTATTAAAGCACTTCTGCAACAGAGACACAAAAGCTTTGTCTAGCTTACTGCTTAACTCCCATTCGCAATTTAACTAATTGAGTAGCATTCCCCTCCAGCAATCTCCAATTTCAAAGAGATGCTTTATAAAGTGTTTCACGGTTTCTAGTCCTTAACCTTTCTCTCATTTGAAGCGTCAGGCTATTAAATTATTCTCCAGGTGAATTTAACAAATGCAACAAATAGCAAATCATATCAATGTAAGAATAAAAAGCTACACTTTTACAGAAAGTATTTTATTAAATTAATCACTAAATTTATTTCACCGTTGCTAGTTTTCCAACAAAATAATGTTTGTTTATGAACAAACCAATAGAGGCTGCTAATGTTTTGGTTGATTCTCTATTGTCGGACTCTATTACTCCTCATATAGAGTAGTAGTATTATAGATTTGCTCTAGATTACCAGAATCGTGCACTAAAAAACTGCTTCAGAAACAAGTACAAATGGTTTCTATCAGTTTCGTTTCATTATCAGGACGCCTTATCGGAATTCTCTGGTTTTTCTTCCATACTATACTTAATTTCATGGTAATTGCATCTAATAACTCTTATTGAAAACGTTTATAGATGTTAAATTAGGAACTAATAAATAGGCTTCCTCATTCTTAATTTTATTTGACTTGAAATTAAATAATCTTAAACAATGCCAAAGCCTATCATTTAGGAATTAATTTCTTACCTTACAATTTTCAAACATGACTCTTTCATTCAACAAAATAAAGGAATTTAAATAATTGATATGCATTTATTTTGTAACTCTGTACTGCAGAACTTTAATGGTAGGTAAATCCCAATAATAGATTTCTAAGTGAATCTCACTTAGAAAAAAAAGAAATTTATTGTAAAAATACCTAAGTGCACATTACACCAATGTCATAATGATCAAAAAGCATTTTCGCCAGTCGCTGTCAACATCTCAGCTAAATAAATATAAGCCGCCAATTCCTGCCAATCAGACAAGCTTAAGATCATTACCATTTCTAACTTTATGTTGAAAAATAAGATATCGACTGCTCGGGAAGTACATCTGTATAGGCAATGTCGGAAACGGAGGTTTGGGAAAACTTGCCAATCCTGGCCGAAACTCGAACAGCGTTCCAAAATACACGATTATTTTTTTTAAATAAACAATTCAAAAACATAGATTTTTTTTTGTTTGTTTTTTTTAAATATATTTCATTTTTAAAACTGTGTGTCAACATTTCAAAACTTTCAGTATATTTTATCCAGCATTGGGTAAGAATCTCCAAGATTCGTAACAGCGGCCAGTCTTCAACGGTTCATCGATATACTCGTTGAGGTATATATAAATAAATATCTCTTATGCTTTTAATGAATAAATTCGTATCGAATACATCGTTATCAGAAATTAAGAAAACTCCACAGCGAACAGATAGATATGATAGACAACTTTTAAGGTAAAAATAGAAATGGAAAACATCAACACATGAAATGGCAGCGCAGGGGGAGAGAAATACTAATGGGTAACTTTTAATGAAATATATTCAGATTCAGATAATCAGATATTCCCTAGACAGATAATTTCAGAACGAGACTTCCATATTTATTAAAAATAAATCGTCGATTTATTTTCTCAATGATCTCAGATACATTGAGAAAATTTACTGATTAGATTTTCGGATTCAAAACATAAAATAACATCGTGACTTGTTATCGGGAATAATCTAACTTATTAGTTCGTAAAGTTGGGGAATCTTATATCAGATATTGTCATTGTCACTCATTTTTAGTAAATTCATGACTCAAAGAAAGTAATTAATTTCTTACGATTGGATCTTGAATTTTCGCTGGTTCCGAACTGTTTTATGAGTTCGCAAGGATGACTTAGGATTAAACCGTACCAGCTTGATATTTATTATATTAATAGTTGAAATAGATTTCAATGAAGAAAGATCAAGTTCGTCGATTTCTAAGATGTCGTGTTTGTAAATCTGAGAAATGTAAATAGATTGAAACAATCAATGTAGTGATAATTCCCAACTGATTGGAGATCAATTTTTTTCTAAATACTTACGGTTTTTCTATACCATATCAAAGAGTACTCATTCGATATGGATAAATCTTTCACCATTAGGAAATTTAACTTTTAAGTGCAATTATTAAAATAGTTTAGCTATTTGTTTTTAATTAAAATATTGTTTTATAGACAGTAATGCATATGTTCACGATAGAACTTTCAAAAATAAAAATAAAACATTATATAAATAATTTAATACAAAAATTAGTAAAAATAATTTAATATAATAATTAATATAAACAATTTAATATAAGAATTAATATAAACAATTTAATATAAGAATTAATATAAAAATTTAATTTTAAGAAATAATATGAATAATTTATTATAAGAATTAATATAGGTAATTTAATTAAAATTTATTACGATTAGAGATTATTATAGAACAATTTTAAATAATGTTATTAATGGGAGGTATAAAGAAGAGACTTGATTAAGAAGAAATAAGAAGAATACCAAATGTATAGTACTAGAGCCTGAGATATATTAACCTTATGGGAGGCTTGCTCCACATTTTAATATCCCATCAAAGTCCGTATATTAATGTTTTAATATACCACAGGTTATATTGGAAGGTAACTATTTCTCTCATTTACTATGAGAAAACTGACAATTATCGTTAAATTACGAAGAATTTCAAATTTTTGGGGTAGAGGGGGAGAAGTGGGGGGTTCTAGTATGTAACGACTTTATTTGTAAGCTAATAGCTTAGTAACTGAAATGATATTATCTATTTATGAGTATTGACAGTAACTGTTGTTTAAATAGCTATGGAATTATCTCATTTATATAGTTAATCCCAAACCAATAAATCTTATTTGGAAAAAATAGCTAAAATGCTCATTTACGAAGCAGTTTCTCACTGGCATTCATAGATGTTCAACCATATCCTCAAACCTCCCTCAGTGTCCTAATTTAGTATTTCTATTTATGAAAATATTGAATGAAGAATTTTAGTTTGTCGTAAACATGTGATATTAAACTCTAAAAGTACTTTTTTATAACGTCTTTTTAAAACTATATAACAATTTTTCTTAAATATTTCTGCCTTTAGAAGAAATTCATTACGTATCGCTTAAATATCTAGCCTGTTATACAGTGAAACGACATTAAACGTCTATAAAAAATTTAACTTTTTAAAAGATGAAAGCTTTTTGAAATTTTGAGTAGTAATACTAGATAATTAAGAACACAGTTATTCTTTTTAACGTATCTAAAGTATTACCACATATTTTCACAGTCGCAGAGATTTTGATACAGTGTGACACAATTCTTATTCTCTATTTTGAAACTATTCTTACATGTTTACTAATATAATGAGGTATGGGAGAAGACAAAATGTATAGGATAGGTAAAGGGTGTTTAAATGATAACTAATTATAAACATTTTAACAAATTAATTTTCTTATAACGTTAGTACATCATATTATCTATAAAAAATATTCCGTAATTAGTGTATTGGAAGTTATCATTGTAAATTTTGGCCAACATTTATAAGATTTTCCAATTTAACTCCTCTTAAAGCCTCATCCTGAAAAAGGTTTTGAAACTCTTACGAAAATCTTCAAATATAGCAAAAGAAATGCATTTCGTAAAGTTTCTTAGAAGTTTCTTTCTCCACTGCCTTCTAGAAATTCTTATACATTCGGTTCCTTTTCTAGACTAAAGGAAGCTTTCCCAGAACGCATATAAGATCGATCTGGTCGACTCGGTTGCTTAATGCTGTCTCTTTATTGACCTGTTATCTAGATAGCTTAGCTTGATGTTGGGGTTTTCATTTGATCATGGGTTTGGATGCGAGCTAAACGAAATATTCCCGAAAGCGTTCAAAATGCTTAATACGGGTAATCAACAAAGTGTTCTAAAAATCGAGAGAAAAGTTTTTGGTGAATAATTTCTCAAAAAGAAGTGAAGTAATCGGTATTTTTGCCAACCATTATAATTATACTAATATTAAAAAAAAAGTTTGAGAAATCTAAAAAAAATAGTTAATGGCTTATTAGTAATAGTTTTCATAATTGAAATAAGGAATATGTTCCATTTACGGTCATGTTACCTTTAATATTTTTCATTTGTTTTGAAATTGATTTTCTGTTACATAAATTTTTTTCTAATAGTTCACATAATTATTTTCTTATAAGAATATTAAAAATGATTTCGAACCAGTTTTCCAAAATTATTTGAAATTGTAGATTAAAAAAAAAAAAGAATTTATTCAGATCATTAGTGCAAAATAAGAACATTTAAAAAAAGTTTTTAGTTAACTTATTTATTTTGTATGTTTCTACTAATTTTTTATATTGAATATTTGTATATAAAGTTGCAAAATTTAAAATTCTTTAAAAAAAAAAAAGTTGCCACAAAGTGTTCTTATACTAGTATAAAGCGTTTGAAAACATCCATTCAGAATTATATACAAATTATAAAAGTAAATTCAAGATTATTTTATAATTTCACTTTATGCAATTAAAGTTTTTTAATGAGCAACACAGAAACAGATTTTTAATGTTAATAAAACTTATAAAAACCAATTTGGAGTAATAGGGCAGAAATCGACCTTATGGGACCCACTTCTGCACCCCTAATGTATTTTTGAAACTCTAAGGTTAATGTTGGAGATTGGTAACACTTCAAGTGTTACACTGAGCTAAATACTCGAACCCTTCTGCGCACTCATCCTACCTTTAACTAGGGGTGTGGAACATCGCACAGCTTTCAATTACATTATTATACCGACGTGATTAGTGTTTCACATATTTGCATCATTCATTCAGAAAAAATGGCCAGTTTGGCGATATATTTTATGCGATAATTCTTATATGGACGGACCTTTTAAAAAACGCCAAAATGGAGATGTTGGCAATATACGTTTCGATAATTCTTAGATACTCAAGGAAAGAGAACTCTGTGTTAAAAACATTAGTTTTTCCACTTTTATGCTTGTATAAAATTGTTAAGGGAATTTTGGAGGTGGGCATGTTTCGAACACTTTAAGAAGCAATATCAAAGTGATTTTGATCGAAATCGTTTGAGTCGTTTTTATAATAATTACTTAAAAACATGATTTTTTCATGCTTTTCAAAAGCAAATACCTTACGCTCATGCGCAATTGTAATGAAAACCTTAATGGTAGGTTCTATGGCCAGTACTAACCAGTTACACCAAATTTGAGCATCGTAGGTCAATTCGTTCGATATTTAAGCTGGCCACGTACACACAGACACATATTTTTGAAGTCGGGGTGTTCCAAAATGTAGAGAAAGTTTTACCGAAAACTATACTTTTATATGCAAACATATGGGTGATTGAAAGTAAAAATGAACTCGCCGCTGAACTGTGTTGGCCAGTGATCGAACATTTAACTGGGGTATGTTACGAACTTTAATTTAATTCCTAAACTGAATTCTATGTTTAAAATTAAGAGTTATTAAGTTATTATGAGCCTGACATAAAGTATGATGTTCTATTAGAATAAAGCTTCAAC
Organism: Linyphia triangularis; assembly: GCA_963978545.1. Lineage (NCBI taxonomy): Eukaryota > Metazoa > Arthropoda > Arachnida > Araneae > Linyphiidae > Linyphia > Linyphia triangularis. The sequence goes on along the minus strand of OZ021721.1, from coordinate 25,870,436 downwards.
TAACGACACCAAGAATTGTGTCTTTAGTTGATTTTTTTTTTTTTTTTGTGGGTACACTTACCTTCCTACCTTCTACCAAAGATAATGATACTGAAGCTTTTAAAGTGTTAATAAAGTGTTACGAAGTTATATTGTGCTAGCAATGATATAATTTGTTAATAGTTAAAAAAAACTTAACAAATTGATAAAACCAAACATGGGAAATCGTGTCAATTTCTAAAGAATCATATGCTCAAGTCAAAAAACTAAATAACTTTAACTATTCATTATGGAAATTTTAAAATAGGAATGATCTTAATTCTTGAAAAATGGGATAGTAATGTATTTAAAGACACTCCAGAAACGCCTACTGTAGATTGGGTAGCTAAAGATAAAAGGGCCAGAACTTTTAAATTATTTTTATTTGTCTAACATCCAAATTGCGCATGTACTACATGAAACAACAGTGAGAGGTACATTGGAAAAGTTGAAAGAAAAAAAAACATTCTCCAACGTTTAAATTTATCAAGTAAATTGTTCGTCTTAAGAAAACTGAATAGTATTTAATACAGCTATACTGGAAGAATGCAAGAGCATATAAATCACGTGATGTAACTTTCTGAAAAATTAACAAATATTGGTGAAATTAGAAAAGATAAGCATTTAGACGTAATTCTACTCTGTTCTTTACCAACAAATTGGGAAGTTTTAGTTACGAGTCTCGAATTCAAAACCGAAAATGAGCTAAGGCTTTGGAAGCCAGAACAGACCATCCCACAATGTGATTTTTGCGTTTTCCATTCCTATTTTTCAAAACCAATCATGCCAGAACGAACCAAATGTGATTTATCTAGAAGTCAATTAAGTTAGCCATTGGATAAATATCATTTGGTCCCGCTCTGGAATGAATGGTTTTGAAAAAACGGGTAGGAACTATTGACAGGCTACAAAACTATTTAACACAAACATGAAACCATGGGAGATAAAGATATCTTTTAACATAGTTGATTTAGAAACATTATAGATATTGCAAGTTACTAGTTCCAACGTAGTGGCGGCACCAAAAGAAACTGACAGAAAATTATATGCTCTACATATGTGTCATTGGCTATTCTTAATAATTTAGACGTATTTAAATGGATGGTTAAGCACCCCCTGCTTAACGTGGGTCAAGTGTCCCTTATACAAGTACATTTGGCCGTAGTTGAATTGCTACGTTTGTTTCTGCAATGCGTAATAAAAAGACTAACCGTTTTCAAATAGTAACTGTACATAATTAAAAATTAATTAAATTATAAATACTTCTGATACAGGATAGATTTTGAAGATCAAAATTTAAAAGATGTAATGCAAAAAATACGTTCTTCAAATATAGTCCAGTCCCCCTTTTCTCCATATATTAATAAATATATGTTTTCATACATGTGCAACAAAATTACTTAAAATAGATAATCCTTTTCCTGACTAAATTACTTTCATTGTATCCTTTCTCTATGAATGTGCTGAAATTGTGTGTTTCTCAGACATGCAGGAATGTTCCAGAAGTTGTTCCAGAAATAAACCTACAGAATAAAAAACATCGTTTAGTCTTTAGTTGTTTCATTACTTTCACTTCATTGTTTTTAAACTAGTTGATCTAAATAGAAGTGGAAAAGCATGCAGTAAGACCATAAATTAAGTTCTGAAATGTACTCTTGAATTTTGGAATTGCTCATGAAGTAAATATTTGCAATTTGAGTATAGAAATGAACAAAATTCTTTCAACTTGCACATCATTATTATTATTTAAATTATAACACAATTTTGCTCCAACCAAAACTGAGAGACATTTATTAAAATTTGATTTGAGACTATATATAAAAAAAAATTAGCAATAAGCAATTTTACTGCAAGTTTAATAAAATTACTATTAAAAGGTACTTATTACACACACAAAATTAAATTTATATAATTTATTGAGATTTGGCATTTTAAGAAGGGAGGATGGGCAAAATTTCTTTGCTGTCTTTTTACTGTATTTATCGTTAAAAAAATTGGTTAAAGTAAAAAAAAAACAGGAAATACTAGCTTCGTATGCCAGAATTTGAAAAAACATTGACTGATGTAAAAATGGATAGATGCCTTTAAATGCCTACCAACAATATCTGATTTATTTTCAGCCAACAATATATGGTTTATTTTCAGCCAACAATGTTTTTTTAGATTTTCAGTAAGACATTATTTAAGTTAACTATATTATAACTTAAATTGTAGATGAATAATACCCATTTTATGACAGACATTATACTCAATGTTGTAATATAAAAATATACAATAAGAAAGAAAAAATTTAAATATCTTGCTATGTTTAGAATTTCAAACAAAATCTTTTCGCTAGACTTTTCATAAATCTCCGAGCCTGTTTTAATTTTAATATTATCAATCATTTGCTTAGTATAATAAATTCATAAATTTCCACAACTTTTCATGCAGAAGCTCTTTCACATCATACAAACATGCTAATGAAATCTCAAATTTGCTATAAATATTCATTAATAACCATTCTTTATTTAAGTTTCAACACTTTAATCCTACCTTAATATTTGAATTCTCTTTCAAAACAGTATTTGAATAAAATTCTGATTAATCTCTTATTTCGCAAAGAAACTTTATTTTTTTAAACCACAACTACGAAATCCTTTTCCACTTGCGTTGTAGTTTTGAGCTTATTAGCAAAATGGAGAACAAATGTATTTAAAATTCATTTTTTTTTACATTTGAGGCAATGATGAATATGGCCTATTTTGATTGATAACTTGTCATGTATTATATTGAGGAATGTTTTACCACACTTTAAGTTATACATTTATTTATTTAACTCGGGAACTCCGCCCCCTGCTCACTAATGCTCGCCAACCCCCTGGATTACTATGCTTTACGAGAACCAAGCTCGCTTCACTCACTTCAAAGGGAGGAATTTAAAATATGCCCAAGCGAAAAGCTATTTCAGTTTGCATAATCAAAAAAGTCCTTAAAAAGTGAAATTATGCCATGAAACTGAAAACGTTGGATTAGTTATGATAAGCTACAATACTGGCGACGTCATTATTCTACTGCTAATGTCGAGACGTTTCAAGCAGGGACAGTTTGGCAATGTACTAAAACATTTTTGGAAAACAATAAAAATAAACAGTCTCATACATATATTTAAAAAAGATCAGTTATTTCAGTGAACAACTAAATTTACCGACTGGTTTCGTATGAAGCGTCAAAATAAATAAAATTTCACATCCAAATTTCTTAACGAAGAAATATTAGCAATTATATATTTGAATATTTTTTTTTTTTTTTTTGTTAGATGCTTATAAAATATTACAGTAAACGTCTAATTATCTGGAATTCAATCAACCGGAATTTTCCGCCAAATATGTTTTTTGTTTTATTTTATTTGAGATTTCGAAGTTGAGTAGGGGGTTTTCATTCTTTATTTTGGTGGTTTTTAATTCGTAATAGCTGAATTTGCACTAAATAGAAATTAATATAGGTTCAGATTTACTGTACGGTGCCTCTTGGCGATTTTTTAAAGTTGGCGATTTGGAGCAGAATGTGACAACCCGTCGATTTGGTTTTTCGGCAACCCTAGTGACCGTTTAGGATTTGGCAACACGGCGTTTTGACTCCATTTTGGATTTGGGGACACAACCTTTTGACGTCATTTTCAATTTGGCAACTTTTTTTAAAATACGCCAAAGTTGAGTGGGGGTCAATCTGTGTAATTGTGAGCAATGGAAACCTTAATATTTTTAATGGAAATTCCGTGCTCAGTTTTTGCCGGCATATTTCCGTAAAACGTTCACATATAAATATGTTGTGTTTACTTGCTGAATCTAAACAAATCTGACTTGTTTTAATTGTATAAGAAAGAAAGTTTTGAAGTCGAAATTCTATTATCCACAACATCCGAAACATGTGCCAGCAGATAATTTTTCCGAAAAGTCTGGTTTGTCCGGATTTCTAATCCAAAAAAAAGTACACATCTTGCATCTACTATTTATTCTTGCAATAATTTGTATCTGTAGACTATAATAAGAAAAACAAAATACACCGAATCTAAGTTATTGGCTGTTGCCAGATGTATTGGTCAAATTTCAAAAGATCGATTGCGATTGGCTGGATTTCTAAATTTGGAAATTCGTGCATAAAGTACATTTAGAAGATTTGCGATTGGATGTTTGAAATCTTTGCCATTCTGCTCACAGAAATACAGCCGAATTTGGGTGGCACGCAAGAGAATTACATATATGGATGTTATAATAATAAGGAAAATTCAATTCTATTAGTTTCTTTTGGTTTGCAATAAATTGTAAAATACTAAATAACCATATTATTATGAAAATCAACCTAGCCTTAAGCAAGTGGGTCATCATTTCCTTTAAAAAGGATGCAGATTCACCCACTTAATTAATACATATTTTTCATAAGCATCGGAAAAGAAGGCAAAGAATATTATCAAAATATACTATTTTGAACCAAAAAAAGCGCAAAAAATATATATTGCTTGTAAACTATGTTTGCATACTTTTATATTTCATATATTTTAAAAATTAAACCATGGCAATTTGGTGAGTGAGTAAATTTATACTACAGCAATAAATATTTTCGGGAAAAGTTTTAATATTACATTTTCGCTGCCATGCCTATCTTATTAGATGCTTTATTACGGAGACATGTGTTAATTTAGTTAATTAACTCCCACAAGAAAATTGCGAAAATTACTTTTTTTAAATTAAAATTTAGAAAACTTTTTTCAAAAGTTTGTGTCATTTCTGAAAAGAGTTTTCTGTATGAATTGGGAAAGCTCAGTTGAAAGAAATAATGATATCAGGGGAAACTCAGATTTGGCTAATTGATGATTGCTCACGTAGTGTAGTTTAAGAATCCCAAACGGCTATTTTGAAAATACATTTCCTTAAAATATTTTATTAAATTTGAAATAATCTGAATGAAATGTTCTACAAGAAAAGTATTCGCCAGCATTAATAGTACAAACAAGTTTAAACCTATAAAAATTAAGCTATAATGCAATAAATAGATAAAGGCTAAGATGATGTGCTTTACTAGATGAGAAAAAAAAACGAAGAAAAATAATGCAGTGGTTCTTGTTAATGACTGCTGTCTTGAGACGAAAATGCAGTAGATGAGTAGATGATGCAGTGAGTGCAGTACATAATGCAATCCCTCTCTCTCTCTCTCTCTCTCTCTCTGTATATATATATATATATATATATATATATATATATATATATATATATATATATATATATATATATATATATATATATATATATATATATATATATATATATATATATATATATATATATATATATATATATATATATATATATATATATATATATATATATATATATATATATATATATATATATATATATATATATATATCCATAACTGAGTTATCTGTACGTGTAAACCTTATTCAAATCCACCATTTTGCTCCTAGTGGTATGAAATTTGGTGCATAGAAGCTTTAGTACATTGAGATTGTAGAGAACAACTCTTAAATTCGATTACAAGTTTGCTTTCATTAAAATTTAAAGGCATGCAAAAAAAAATTCTTAGAATGGCAATTTTTTTATCAAATCAGAATAAAACCAAAAGTTATTTTAATGTGTCCCCCTTATTTTTTTTTTATAATGTTTATGTATTACAATCGTCTGTACAAAAAGTGATTCGAATTTTATTGTAGTATTTCAATATATTTACTGTCAGTCGATACCGTAAACAACTACTGCTCATGTGTGGTTTTGAAGCATTATTTTTTATGCATCGTTTTCTTTTTCGACGTTTTAAATTGATCCTATTTTTGTTTACATTTTGAGTTATCATCAAAGATGTATTGGGGTATTGGGTATTGACATTGTGATTTTATTCAATTAGTATTAATAACATTTAAACAAAATAGATTTGTAAAATTCCTTTGAATTTTTTTAGGAAATATCTATGCACTACAATTATTCTATATATCTAACATCTAAAAGTTTGTTTACTAACATAATTAATTTACCACTATACGTTCGTGCTGTTGTTGGATGTTTTCACTCGGATTTTTGTCAACTTAATAAATCGATATATTTTTTCCAGGATGTGTCCATTACAAGATTAAATGTAAGAAGGTCGTCTAATGTGAAACACTTACGTATATCATTAGGTGTGTTGTGTGGCACCTCGTTATTCAATATTGGTATTATATACATGCCACTTGGCGATAATTTTTCAGTTGGCGAACAATTTGGTAGATAGCACTATCGTTTCAATGCCTGCTAATTTTTCTCTTAGCATTGATTTCGTTTTATTTTAAAACAAAAACTAAGAACTTGATACAATATATTTTCTTGATTATGTTTAAAACAGAGGCTAGAGCTGCACTATAGACACCTGGCATATTTTGTTTAGTATGTTTACCGGTGTATTGTACATGTTAAAAAAGATATAAAAAATTTCAAATAGTCAAATTTTTCTGCCTAGATTAATTTAAATTGTGTATCTAACTTCATTTGCTGAGAGTTAGTCAAAATATACATGGAATCTAGCATAGCAACAGATTATTTAGACTCAATTTGATTTCAGCACTTGCAGCATCAATTGTAGATTGGTTGAACATTATTGAAATTTACTGAAAACTTTCAAATCATTTCGACATTTGTTAATATGCCGTCAAACAGAAGAAGGAATATAAATGCCAAGTATAGAGCATCTGCCTCTAAGAAAACTAGGGCATCACGGCTGCAAACACAGCACGACTGGAGAGCGCGCTATTACAAAAGGAACGAAAACATGTCTCTGTTATAGTACATTCTAAACTGATCACCGACTACAATAAATCCAAAGAAATTCCGAGTTTATGTAACACGGAACTGATAGATGTCCTTCGACGGGTCCTCAGCCTCACAGATAGTAGATTATAGAAATGATGATAGGCTTATACGGATTTGACTTTTTTAATCTCTTTTAAAATCACGTATGATGAAATTCTTGGTAAAGTATTTAAAATAAATAGTAATTTGCTTCTGCTTAAAATATTTAAATCAAAAATTGAATCTTAAATTCTACTGCAAATATGCTTCGTAACTTCAAAGCTATTTTTATATACCTTTTTATACACATAAACTGAAATTTTAAGTAATGTCGGGTTTCTAAAATTTAAAAAGTAAATTTTTAAATTAGTTTTGTAAATTTTTATGGGAATATATATGATGTAATACAATATCACTATTTTATCAATATGTAGCTCTTTATACGTTCGCTACTTTGTATAATGAGGATTTTTCAGTTGGGTTGCTGCTAATTGAAAATAACACAGCTCCAGATGAGCTTATTGACACAGCTTTTCTTCTAAAAAAAATAATAGAAACTTTTGAAAAGAAAAAAATATGGAATAATTTTTTTTTTATTTACTAGCCAAAATATTTATTGAATCTTGTAGACGCGAGTTCTGGTTTTATCAATTTCAACTGAAAAACACATTAAATTACAATACAAATATTCTCACAAGTTTTTCACATGATTGCATTAATTTTTCACTTGATTCTGGTGACTAGAAACATATTGAGGAATTAAACACTCCTTTATAAGTAAAAATAAATGATACGTAAAACTAAATGATACGTAAAGCTAAATCCTATCTTAACGGAATAAATAAAAAGAGCATAAAATACGCTTCAATGGTTTTAATTTAATGTAAACTCTTAAAGTTAAAAAACAAAGAGCTTATTTTTAATTTTAATATAGACTTAGTTTACTTTAATTAGTGGTTAAATTCCAATTTGGGGATACAATCAGCAAACAATTCCAACTGATGGTTATATTTTTGCTTCTAAAAGTCGTAAGATAAAACATTTTGCACTCATATCTCCCTATACGATTTCCTAAAAAATGTTATAAAAATTTATTTCTTAACCTTTTCTACCTGAATGTTGTGTCAGTAATATTTAATTATGGAAAGTAGTTAATATTTAATTCTGAAATTTAGTGTTAACATAATAAACGAAGTATGCTATAAATTTAAAGTTTTTCACATACCCGTTTAATGGAAATCTTATCTTCTGGGACAATATATCTCAATCGTATAGTCGACTGGGACTATTTGTGCCAATGGTTAGGTATTGCAATAATAACAATTTAAATAATATATATTATATATATATATATATATATTAATATATATATATATATATATATATATATATATATATTAATAAATATGATTTTGTAGTAAGTTTGATCACTTAATTTTAGAAAGGCTAAATTATTATTTAATAAGTACTATTTCACATTAAGTATGACTCAAATACTGATGTACTTTAAGTAAAATTTAAAAAAAAAATAGACCAATTGAAACTTGATTAATGTGCGTGCTTAAAAACATAAGTCTGTCATTTGCCACCTAAGAGTGTTTTCGAATTTCCTTAATTACATGTTATTCCATAATTCCATACAAACACTAAAAACATAAATATCGATGTAATTGTGGGATTTATTTACACAATAGGGACTTAAATCTAATCTCCGAGATTTATATACACTGTGAAAATTTTCAGTTCAGCTTTGAACTAACTTTTGGTGTAATTTCAAGGGCGGAAGGCAGTTGCACCAATTTTTGGTGCAACTTCCACCAACGAAAATAACTGACGAGGAGGTTTCACGAAAATATGGTTTAACCTCAGATCACTGCAACCATAACTGATCTTCAATCGAAATTGACCACAACATACAAGATCCAACACAGTTAGTCTTTAGCACAGAGTATTTAGTTCATTAATCGAATATCAAAGTAAGTAAAGTGCTTTATTTTACATACGTGGCAAATATATTTTTCTTACTGTAAATTATGTACCATAGGGCCGAAAAGTTTAAAGGATCGTCTTCTAGTTTGTGTATTCAAAATCTCTAATACTTTCAATACAAACTCTTCTTTCTTTCCTTGTCATTTGATTAAGAATACTTCATACAAGCTAAATTCAGTATTATATATTAATAAAAAAAAACATATACACCAAAGAAACATTTCTGGTTTGTATTTCTATGCAAGAAGTATATTTTAAATATAATAGTTAAGTTATTATCACATCTTATTATATAAAAACTACTACAGAGCTAGTATTCACAATCCAATAGTTCTATACACGAACACTAGATATGGTAAAATATGTATCATTCTGCAAAATAATGATGTTCTGACACAGCATAGCCTTCGTAAAGCTCTTGTGTCAGAAAGTCTTCCATACAAGCATTCCTCAACTTCTATGATCGTCTTCGTAGTGAACCGTTTAATAATATTATCCAAGTTAAAGGAAACTTAAAATTTAATTTCTTGAGGTACGATGATGATTGAGGTAGATGATAAACTTGCATGATATTTTTTTTTTTTTTTTTTTTTTTTTTTTGTACTTCTGTACATTTTATCAATTTGCATTATTCTTAATAGGTAAGGAGAATATTAAGAAATAACAAGACTTTTTTAGATGCATTGTGTATGAATAAAATGAAAATCTAACGAATCAAATTAATGAACTTGGTATCGAAAATAACTTCTTTTATGACACGTACCCATCGATATAGATGCACGTACCACATTTAATATCAAAATTCTTGTTATATTTAGAATGTGCATTTACGATCAATTTATTTTTAGAAAAGCTTATGTTTCATCGAGGAAAGGATTTGTCTGTCTTTCAAGATTACTAATACGAGGAGATCCTTTTGAAACAGATGTTTTAATAACAGATGATATAATGTGATTCCAAATGCATGCGCCACTTGATGAAAATCAAGCAGCTGGCGAATTAAGTTGCCTCATTATTAGTTTATTTGGATTTTTTTTTTTTGTGAATTTAAAAGTAAAAGAGTTTTTTTAATTTCTTGAAACTGAACATCATGCTATAGAAAATTGAACTCGGTTTGAAACATGATAAGTTAGATGTTCATTATTAATATAAGTTAGATGTTTACTATTAATAACTTTAATTTAACAACTATTACTCCACTCCAAACTATCAGTGCATAACGTGCTTAATAACAATGAGTTTTGGAGTGTATGCATGACTCTCATTAACCCTTATTATTAATTGCACATACTTAAGTAAAAAACAATCCCTCTAAGACATATTAATTGCGCAGACTGCGTTCTGACCCAAGAGTTTTTTATGAATCTTGGGTCAGTGCGCAGTCTGTGTAATTAATATGGCTTAGAGGAATTATTTTTTTTTGTCAGAGTTAGATATTGCAATCTATTGCTGAGTGATTTATGCTTCTTTAGGTTTCCTACAATTGAAATTTTCTCTTTTCTATAGATATTGCATTCTATTGCTGAGAGATTTATGCTTCTTTGGGTTTCCTACAATTGAGATTTTCTCTTTTCTATAATTCTACCCTCTACTGTATACTATCACAACTTCTCAAAATTGTTTGGAGTATTTCATGCTTTTTTTTAACTCCTTATTTTTAACGCTAATCAATTGAAAATAACAACTATTGCTGTAGAAGACCTTAACTAGGTTTCTCAAAAATTATTTTATTTTAAAAAATTATCTTGTAATCAAAAAAATATTTTAATAATAAAAAAAAAACCTTTTTCCAGCAGAGCGATTATCTCTGCCATGCCAAGCCAAAAACGAAATAGCACGCCAACAAGGAAGAAGCGAAAATCGCTCAAGCAGACCGTAACTACCTACACATGGTTTTAAAAAAAATAACCTTATTATTTGTAGAAAAAAAATATTGAATAAAAACTGAAAAATATGAAAACAAGGCGTAAATAATTACATACATATAAGGTTTTAAAAGGACTAGAACAAAAGTATTCACATAATTTACGACGAAACTAACTTTAATGCAAGATTTCAAAATATGGGAGGCAAAAAAGTCTCTTTACGGGGGAAGATATTCTAGTAAATAGTATTAATAAGTCTTCTTTTTTCATCGTTTAATATTCTGTCTGCTCATTTATATTTAATAAGGTAAGTTTGTTTAAAATGCCTCGCAGGGGAATATGCTTCACTAGCTATATCTCAAAAACCAAATATCAGGTGTCAGCACCATTCACAGAAATTGGTAGCCATTTGACAAAAAAAACACTTTTCAAAGGAAATTGCGCTATAATATCGCATCGGACAGTACTTGAGCTAACAAATAGAGGTATGTAATAAAATTTTTAACTCATTCAATTATTTCATGGTCTTAAGGTTATTGTAACAAGAAAAATACCATACGTTTTTACTTATTAATTATTTCTTGGCATGAAACCTCATCATCCATTCTTTCTTTCCCTTCTTTGTAGAGGCCGCCATGTGACAATGCTTTTAAAATAATTTGCTGTATGGGGTGATACGACGCAAATGTTATATAATGGATAATGGATATAGACGAAGATGATTATTGCGTGAAATGCAATTGTTACTTTAACGATAAAAAGGGTCCAAAATGTTATTGGATTCAGTGCGTGGCTTGTATGCGTTGCTCACGTGAAATTTGTTCCACATCGAGAAGTTTCAGCGAAATTGCTTGAAAATACAAGGTGAACAGTTTAAGACGTTACATTCATGTTTATCAAAGTTTTTTTGTGTGTTTTGTATTATTTATTTGTCATTAGTTGGGTTAAGTAAGGGAGACTTGTGTACCTAGGACCACCATGTACCTAGGGCCACCCCACTTTTATTGAATAATGTTTAGTTCTAAGTTTTTTTACTCACTTGGGCAAGTGGAAACACCTAATTACTCTTTTTCCAGCCATTTTGAAATCTTAGAGGAGAAGGCTGTGGCAAGTTATAAGCAAGAAGTTTTTATATGGTCTGAAGTAACCTTTTGCAGCTCATGTCTTTTATTGTTTTACTAAGTTAAGTCAAATATTTTTCTTTGAATTCTAGTAAATAATTTTGTTTGTAACATTAAGTACTAAATGAGATGTTTAAATAAGTCCTTTCTCCATGTGCATTTTTAATAGAAGACATTTAATATGAAATAACCAAGTTGTGTACCTAGGGCCTCATAGTCTTGTATCTAAGTCCATGGCCCTAGGTACAAGTGCAGTCATATCTTTTGTGTTTTTATTTTATTGAAAAAGTTTTATTAATAAATGGAGAAAAATGGCCGTAATTATCTGAACCATTTTGATTCAGTCAAATTTTTTTATTGGTTATTATTTAAATGAGAGGGCTGTATATTTTGCTCTGGAACTTTCAATTTTCTTGACTTATAAAAATTATGTTTGCTATTATTATTATCATTATTACTATTATTAAATATTATTTATTTGTTTATATAAACATGATAATTTATCAAAATATAAAATAAAAAAATGCAGTATTACTTAAAGAGTCAAACATACAGAGGTGTGTTTGAATCTTTTAGGGAATACAACAGTACAATGAGCAGTAAATGTATGCTGACAAACCCTGGAAAACCAATCACCATGTACGACGTTGCAGAAAATGTTGACAAATCCTATCCATTGACCTATATTTCTGTAAACATTCTAGCGGGCTTTCGTGTACCTGGTGTATGAACAGTGAATCAAAACTTATTCATGATTTCAAGTGTGACTGACAGTCCAGATCCATTCATAAATTGTTAAAATAGTGATTTTCCCGAAGAAGAAAGGTAGTCAACATTTATGGAACTGATTGCTTCTCTATGAAATTCACTTTTACTGTAGCATTTTCAGAGTCTTCGACATCAAAATCCGTTTCATGTGCTGCCGAATTTTGTGAGCTTCCGACATCTAACTCCATTTCCTGTTCCATGCCTGAACTGGTACGGCCTTTTCCAAAAACGAAACTTCGTACATCCAAAAGAGACGGCCGAAAACCAGGAAGATGTAGAATCTTGACAGACACTCCAGAAAAGAAAGAAATTGAAGAACACATACTATTAGAAAGGCAAAAAGAAACATCGGGAAAAAATCTGTGTTTCAAATTGGGACAACTTCATCCGAATAATTATACCACACTGTATGTTCTTCTGATTCCACTGATGATGCAAATTCTACAGTAGCTGATATAAGTGATACAATTGAAATAAGAGTTTTTTGTTTAACAAGATAAAAAGGCAAAAAAATTAAAATTTTGATGTGGCAGAATAATAGAGAGGCAATATACTTGAAAAAATTGGACGCTCGAATAAATTTCTCTGTGATAAAGATGTTGTTTATGAAATTAAGAACAGAAATATTCTGTTCAAATTACCAAAACCAAAAGCTGTTGGTGCTTCAGAGCAACAATGCAGGCAGCTAATTTTTTTTGGAATAAATTTTTCAAATTATGAAAATACTTGTAATTCACTAATAATTTAACACATTGCAATTTATTATAGTTATTATATGATAAACCAATGACTGATAATTACTTGATATTGTTTCCTTTTAAAAATTCATCTGTGTATGTTTTTTATTCTATTCAGTGTGGACTGAAACCTCACTTAATGAAAATGACACTAGGTACATAAGCTACTGGCCTTGGTACAACGAGGTCTTGCACCTAGGACCATTTGTGAAATTTCTTTAAAAAGCTTTTATTTGACAGAATCTATTATTTTAAGTATTTATATGTAACCCAATTGGAAGTAATTGTTATAACGATGTATGCATATCAGTTTCAGATTTTTAGACGGCTCAGTGGCTCATTTTTTTTGAGCATTGAAAAAAGTCGGCCCTAGGTACATAGGTCTCCCCTACAGTAGTTTTGAACTTTGTTTGATTAAACTGTGTAACATTAACATATGGGCATATTCTCTCTGTACTGAGGAAATATGGTATTTGTGTGTGTGTGTGTTTTTTTATTGAATATTTGTAAACATGTTATATTCAAAGGTTTTTCAGAAGTAATTCACAGCATTCTATATTGAAAAATAAATTGTTCTGATTTTTATAGTAATGCAATATATGCTCATTAAGTGTGTTAAAAAAAATGCCACAAAATATTTGTCATTTTTAGTGTAATTTTATTCATAACGATCCACATTGAAATTCTTCATTCATGAGTATACATGAAACGATAAAGTGCGATATTCATCATATCATAAAACCAGTTTTTTTTAGAGTAAAAAAAATTAATCAAGAGCTAATTCTCACAGCACGAGTGTCACACATAACTTCTTTAGAACATAACAGCATAACATCAGCTTTCCAGCCAGTTCATGAACAAGATGGTTTCAACGTAAATCTTCAATTCCGAGACTATTCGGATTTTAACATTTATAAGGGGATGGACGCTTTACTTGTTTTCCAATACTTATTTTGAAACCGATTTGAATTCTTAAAAAAAAGGGAAAAAGGTAGAAAAATCTAATCATAGTGCTGTTCCCAAATCCAGGGGTCAATAAGGATTCGAAGTTAATCTGTAAGTGTTCCATTTATGACCTTGGAGAATGGAACCTCAAACATCTGAACACAAATATAGATAAACTAACACAAACTTTATTCCCTATCTCCTAATTTGCAGGAATCTCGAAATAATATTTTCCTTTTAAATCCTAAGTACAGAATAAAAAACTTCAACTGGATTATTAAACGAAGTAAGACAAAAAAAAATTATAAAATAAACTCAATTTTTGCCTTTTATAAACTGAAAATTCTCTAAATAGAAGTGTCTGGCGAATCGATCTCATTACAGTATATAGTCTTTAAAGCAGTGTCTCCTTAAAAGAGCCATAACAACTCTCATTGGTTGAAAGGATTTATTTCACATATAAAAAGTTAGTTTTGATTGTTTTGACTTAAAAGATTCTGGTGAAAAATGTAGTGAAACAATATACCGTTGTGAAACATTTTCCAACGAATTTCTGTAAAAGCAAAAATTCTTTGCAAATTGACGATGTTTTTTTTTTATTCTAAAAGTCAAAAACAATGTCAGTAAACAGTCTATGAATTTAGAATTACTCATTCTATGAAATATTCTTAAAAGAGCAATTATATCACCACAGAGGCAATCAATAAAAGAAACGGAGAGGAAATTTTATAAAATCAATTTCATTTTTTTCACTATAAATAAGCGAGTACTTATTTATACTATGTTCTTAAATTATACAATTCATTAAAATTTATTGCGGTTTTAAAATATCCTTTTAAACATAATACAGAGAGAGAGTGAAAAATTTGATTTACTTTTAATGACTCATATGTACTCTTTCTCTCTCTTGTGATGCAAGGATATACCCTCTAAATATACACTGAGAGAATAATTTACTAAACGCATCTTCTCAATAGGGCATTTAATTCTACGTAGGTTCTTCTGGGCAATAGACTTCATGGAATGAACAAACATCATAAATGATTACGACGTTCTGCAATTGTTTCACTGTTGCATTTTATTGTTTTTTGAAATTCTGAACTCCTTCAGAAAATATATATTTTATTAAGATTTTTTGCGATTTTAAAATATCTTTTTGAACATAATACAGAGAGAATGCAAAATTTTATTTACTTGTAAATATTCATATGTACTCTTACCCTCTTGTTTGATGCAAGGATATACTCTCTAAATATACACTGAGAAAACAATATACTAAATACATCTTCTCAATTGGGCTTCTCTAGATGATGAAGACGACTACAATTTTCATGTTCAGAAGGTTTCTATGAAATATGAGCTCCACAAACTTCCTACACTATTTAAATGGATATTGATTTATCAGTAATTATTTTAGAATAAAATGTGAAATAACTTCAAAACAATAACAAACAAATAATTTCTCTAGTGATGGGAATCGAAAGGTGTAAACGGATCTCGCATTAAAACAGCAGATATGGGCCAATGTTGAAAATATGTTAGTAAAAAAACTGAGTGCTGGTAAAACAAACAAAAAAATTTAATTACTTTTTTATTTCTTTTACAGGCAAATACTTCAATATGCAAACTGTCAAAATGCATTGTATACCTTTTTTAGCTCTGAAACTATAAAACAATCATACGTTTCAGGCAATTTCTAAACAGATAATTATATTTTACAAGAACCAACACCCAACACATTAATTAAGAAAACTCAAGTTGCACAAACCTAATTTCAGTTTCTGCTTTCTCAAGATAATGAAAATTCCAATTTATACAAGAAACCCTAAATGTATTCCTTTCTGGAACGTGATGTGGAATATAAACCACATCTTTAAATTATTAAAAGGATAAAATTTCAGAATATTTCATGGGATCATTGTTTAGGAATCTCTAAATTGTCCCTCCTTTCAAATGCAATAATATATTTATCGTTAAATGCGAAAATAGCACGAATATAAAAAAGAACTTCGAAAGGCCTACACTCATTATTCTTTTCATACTCTTTAAAAAAGACATTTCTCTTTAAGAGGATATCTTATACACTACTTTACTTATATTGCGGATCATTTCTATTTCAGGAAATTTTCTCATGTTTATTTATATACTTAATTCCAGCCTGCTAATAAATGCCAACAAATTTCTTTCTGTTTACACAATATACTGTAAAAGATGTCCCAAATGATTTCCACTGCATTTATTTATTTAAAAAGTAGGTAAAAGGAATTAGATTAAATTGCAAAATTGCTCAAAATAGAATAAGAATATTATAAAAAGATAATTGGATTTCAACGAATAATTTATTTAAACTGTTAAAAAGTTGCCGGGGTTACTACTACTTTCAGAGCACTACTGAAGGTGTAAAAAATCAGTTACAAAAGTGTTTCTCAGATCAAATCACATTAATGCAAAAAATTAACACTACTGTTAAAATTGAATGAATAAGAATATTTTTAAAAATGGGGGAGAGGACGTATTTTTATTTAGAAAGCTAAATTTATATGTTGCTGGGAGCAAGTTTGTATCACATGGTATATAAAACTTTCTAAAAGTTATTTATATTATCGACTAGCTGCGTAGACCCGTGTTGCTGGGTTCTCGTTGAGACATATATGTGTTTGAATTTGAAAAAATGCAGGTTATA
Organism: Linyphia triangularis; assembly: GCA_963978545.1. Lineage (NCBI taxonomy): Eukaryota > Metazoa > Arthropoda > Arachnida > Araneae > Linyphiidae > Linyphia > Linyphia triangularis. The sequence continues at coordinate 25,853,492 of OZ021721.1, read as the reverse complement.
TTATAAGTAATACAAAATTAACACCACAAAAACAAAAGACAATACTCGTGACTCTTTCTTCTATAAATGAATTCAGTATAAACCAATAAAGAATACTTTTTAAAAGGTTTGGTGTATTATCCCGTGGATCATTTTCAGCAAAACTGAAAGTTTCGCCAAAAATAAGCTTCAGCGTCTCACTATCAAAGCAAAAAAGAAAGGCTTCAGTCGATAACTTTTTGCATGGTTTGTCCTGCATTTCTAAGAAACAAATAATTCTTGATATTAACATTAAATTGAATCTGACAATCTAAATAATCAATTATCTTATAATTACTAATTTCTCTCATTACAAAGCTTTTCTATTATTGTGTAATATATCCTTTTCAGTGTGGCTCTAATTCAAATTATTTTAAATATAAATGTTAATTATTTTTTGTTTTGTTGTAATATTGTTTGACATCAGCATACTTTTTCATTTGACCGTTTTCCCAACAAGATCGATGTAAAATTAAAATTGTGAAACTATTAAAACTAACTATCCATAAAATTCACACTACTTTTCGGCGATTCATTATCTTGTTTTGAGAATAACATTGCATTACGCTAAAAGTTATATATTTTCCACTCTTTTGAAATACGATTCTCTAAATAAAAGCATTCTTTTATGATGGTTACGAAATGTGACACATAACAATACAATACAGGATCTTTCAGAAATGACTCCCTAACTTTGAAATGACATAACTGACAGAAAGAAGAGACGTATGTTGGACAGACAGGTTTGGTACTTTTATTACACTGTTTTAAAAAAATGTATTGATGCGAAAAAATTTGATGGCGGCTGATACCGGTTTGGCTCACTTTCAATTTTATTGATTTATCAATAATAAAACTGGTGATCCCATCAGTGTGTCTTGCGAAAACCACTGTATTTTACAAAAGTGACCATTTGGTTGACCGTCCTTCATATTCAGATTTTTCAGCAATTTGTTGCCACATTTCAATAGTGTCAATAATTTTTTAAACCATTGTATTTAAAATTCTATAGCTGTATAGCTGTCTATCCAACATACTACTTGTTTCTCTATCCTGTTTTTCACTGTTTAGTAGTTATTTCATTTTAAAGGTAGACGATTCTTTCTGAAAGACTCAGCATTTGATTACAAATTAAGAAATATAAAACTCATGTAAAAAATTTCAATTTAAAAAAACTCATCACGAATAATGTCAGATAGGTAATCATTTCAAAATTTCAACAACCAGTCTGTAGAAATTCTTCCTCTGGGGACCTCTTTTCTGAAAACATTTTATATTCATAAAAGCACCTTCTCCTTCATCAAGAAGACATATTACAATTTCCAATATACTGGAAATATGAACTCTGTTGGAACAATCAATCTTTTCCCCTAATGAATTTATGTTCAAATAAATTAACAATGAATTATAAATGTAACTACACTTGAAATTTCACTGCTTTTAGTTCGTATTAAAATCACTAATTCATGCTTTAGAAATAAGAAAGATTATTTCATAGAGAGTCATTCCATGTAAATTCAGCTCAATGCCCAACAAATCCCTCAGAACTGAATGAAATTTGGACTTATTTGTCAAATTTTAAAAATACAAATTTACAATATTATATCTGATTATCGTTTTGTTTCTAAATATTTAAGTTCAAATGAAGTATTTCTAAAATACATGATTAAAAAATAGTGCAAAAATACAAATTTTAGCTTTTCTTGAATTGCAAATTGCGCCTCATATTTCTTCTTAACTATAGTAGGAAATTAAATTTGGTGTGATCGTTGAAAAGTGGTGAACTGAACTTTTTATATCGAATGTTGTTATTTGAAAAAATTTTAATATAAAGTTGATCACTTTTACCTTTAATAAATTCAACACGTGTTTTAAATTTTTTTTAAATATATAAATTTTGATCATCTTAGGCAAACTACATTTCAAAATTTATTCATTAAATAAACTTGAATTTATCCCTCACATCATAATATCTGTTATTTATTCTGATTAAAGTTATTTATTTATTTATTTATTTATTTATTTATTTATTTATTTATTTATTTATTTATTTATTTATTTATTTATTTATTTATTTATTTATTTATTTATTTATTTATTTATTTATTTATTTATTTATTTATTTATTTATTTATTTATTTATTTATTTATTTATTTATTTATTTATTTATTTATTTATTAAAAAAATTGGCAACAGGAAAGAGTTTCAAGAATGATCGTTTGAAGGCTATTTTATGCGATTGTGGATGACGGCCAGTTGGTTTATTAGTATTTCATAATAACTTTTGGGCGACAGTAACAGACCCAAAATTTGATAGAATGCATTGTCATCGACATCGAATCTATCTGCCAGTTTTCAGTCCTATTGAAAGACGACAAGGGTATTAATTAAGCTTAATATAGATTTGCCCATCGACTTACACACAAAATCGAAGTTTATAGAAAGGATTTAAAAGTAAATAACAATTAAGACCATATTTATTTACAAAAATATCCTATTCATATGCTTCACTTAAAATTTCCTTGCCACTACAGACACAAAACAAGGTAGTATATGACATTTAAATTTACAACTAAACATTTCCCATAATAATCCCAAAATGAAATGAATAGATGTAGAAAATTTTCTCTTCATTCAAATAACATTTTTGACATTTGTAAGTCGAAGGTCAAAGTGTTTGAGCTTGATATTAAAAAATCAACTAATACTCACAGGTCATAAAAATAAGTTAAGCACTTCTAACGCCGCGATAAGTCTTAGTTAAATAAAAAAAACTATAACCCCCCCTTTGTAGTGCATAAACGCCAAAATCTGCATTTTTAGTCCATTTTCGTAGACTTGTATTTTAAAAAACAAATGAAACTTACATTTATTATTGAGAGTTTTCTTTTGCTTACAATTATAGCATTTCAAAAATTTTTGTTTAATTCTACAAGAATCAGCTTGAAAATGCCACTTTTGTTGTTGATTTGTTATGGTAGGATGTAGCTTACTTTACCATACATTTCATTGTGATCTCTTAATCGATTTCAAAAAAGTATACTATATATTATACTATTTGCTTGAGAAGCAGTTGTTGGATTTGGATGAAACTTTTTCAGGATTTTGGAAAAGGTTCAGTTTCTCAAAACCTCAGGTAAATCGAAAAGGATTCCATGACATAGACCTGCATTCGCTATAAATGTATTTGTACGATACAGATTTTTATACAAATATATTCTTTTAGGAATTACAAGATTTGTACCATAAATATGTATTTTATAATACAGTAAGTTTGAGACTGTTGATCTACTTCAATGGTGCCCGACCTTGGTCAGTAGACTGCAAGTGGTCCATGATTGAAGTTACTTCGATTTAAGTAAGAACTGAATTATCTATAGATGCAAAATCTGGAATTACACCGCCTCTTATCTATCGCCAAAATATACTTTTTAATTTTTTTGAACATTTTGATATTTTAAAGCTTAAATAGCCACGTCTATTTTTTTAAATGGAATGAAATTTCCTTTGATCTTAATTGTTCTGCTATCCAAAATTAGATATACTTTTATACTTGAAAAATTTCATATTTTATTACAAAAGTTAATCAAATAGTCATTTTCTTTTTCTTTTAATAACAGGTAATCTGGTATCAAAAGTCAATTGTAAATTTAATATAAGTGTTCATAAACTATTTTCACTCTCTTTACGTAGCGCATTGGAAAAATCAGACTGCAAATTATGTTTTTCAATGTAACCAAAAATCTCATTGGTTTCAAATAAAAAAAACTGTAAGTTTTATTTTGGTTATTTTAGTACACTTCAATGTGTTTTATTTCCTATATCATATGTTCACTTTTAGTAAAGAAGTATTTTCGAATGTGTCCTTGTTAGCGAGGGGGGGGTAGAAATCCGTGACAGATATATCTTTTCAAAAAGTGATCCATGGTCACCATAATTTTGGAAGTCACTGATATATATGATTCACGCACTTTTTTATTCAAGGAAATTTATCTGTATCCACATAGTGATCTATTTATATTTATACCTAACCTTAAACAGACAGAAAAAATCAGTATTCTAGCCTTTTGTACGCTACATTAGAAATTCGAAGCTGAAGCCATACAAAGGACGAAACTACAATTTCTTCACCAGAGGATTCAGTTACCAGAACACGACTTACGTCATTACTATTTTCTATAGGTAAGAAATTAATGGCAGAAAATAAGGTACATAAAAGGCTTCCCTTTCATCTCGGCGTGTGACGTTATTTACTTTCCAATACTTCAGTGAAGCTGTGATATTTTTGTTGTCCTTTGATTGCGTATCCATTCACGGATCAATTCACAGGTTTCTTTCTTCTTTTTTTTTTTTTCTGTACTAAGCAAGAGAAGCCAATTCAGTTAAGAAATTGGGAGTTGGTGCAACATCTTAATCACACACCTCAAAGAAATTGGAAAGTGGGTGGTGTAGGAAGATTTTTTTTAAAGACTATTGGGCTTGGTAATTGAAAAATTCTTAAAAGAATTTTTCTGAAATAAATGGAGACCTGGGATGGAAAAGATAATTATTTTATCTATAGGCCAAAAATCAAAAACTTATGGGTCACTTCTATTTAGAACTGTATGGATCTCTCTCATTTCGAAACATTGAATGTAGATAACCGATTGTACAATTTATATTCAATTTTTGAACTTATTCATAAATCAAATAACAAAAGAAATCTTTTTAATTTGTATTTCAAATTTCAATACATAATAATTGGTATCAAATCAAAGTAAAGTTTAATACAATTAATAAATGTACCACTTATTATTACGAATATGATCAACATTATATATGCCTAAATAAACGATGAAAAACCCCTGAAAATTCAGAAAAATCAGGAACGTATGAAACTACCAATTTGATTTGAATTACATTTTTAAATTTGAACAATTATTGTTGATAATCAAAGTCTCTTAGATTCGAAATAATTAAATTTGCGAGTAAAAATTAAAGGTGTCAAAATTGTGCAATTCTGAATACAAAATAAGCTGCCTTTTATCTTCCGAGTACCAGCCACATTGACCGAATTGTTAAAACCATGAAGGCCTCCCACGAGGATGGCTCGGATTCGATTCCCGTCTTTGTCAAATTGCTTATAAATGGGCTTTAAAATTGTCAGCCTATACGAACAGTTTTTTGCAAAAAATTTAACATTGTTAAGTGTAGATACTCTTCCGTTTAGTACTTGCGTATGGAACCCTCGGTGTGTTAATACTCATGCTCAACTTTTTATTAATTAATATTTAGCGCGTTAGTTATATTGTTAAGTATTGTATAACAATGCAGTAACACATTTTACCTGTATTACAAAAAGTATAAATTTTAATAACTTAAATGTAAAAATATATATTTGTTATTTATATAATAATCTAATATAGGCATTGAGACAGCTCATACGAAGAAGTTAAATAATACCTTTATAGTATAAAACGTTATCATTAGTAGATTCTTAAACTCTTATATATTTATACATTTTAATCAAAATAACTAAAAGTAAGTACTGGAACCTGAAATAAACATTTTAGGAGTTAAAAAAAAGTATAGTAGAGTTTTAAAACTTAGAAAGAATCGAAATAGTATGAATCGAAAATTATAAAAACAAATATGCTTAAATGATGAAACTTTTTGCAGTACACTGTAGAATAATATTTTGAGCAGCATTTCGCAAATCAAACAAATGCAACTGTGAGGTACTAAGTACTTGGTTACTAAATCTTTTTCCTATGCTATTTTTATTGATTCATTTAAAAATAATTCTTGGAATATGCTTTATTATTTCTTCTTGCAATCTCTAAAATTCTAGCTTAGTCTTTTTGGATAAAGGTGTGGTCATTTATTATACTCCATTAGCCATAGTTCATAATTAAAATTAAATATTAATTGCAGTAATTATATTTATCATTAGAGAGATTTGCAATACTAATTAAGATTAAGTGAGATTCAACTAGGCCAAAACAGAATGAATTGGGCGGAAACTTCATAAATACATTCTATGGTACAAATTTAGACAAAATTGCCAGCCTAAACTAATAGATATCGTTAAGATAGAAATTCTTACGCGGTTTTTTAATGTCAATCTAATTTGTAAAACGGAATCATGAATTTTGAAGTTAAAAACTTATTTTTTAAGCCTTAACCTAAAACATTTGTTTAAACTTATTAAAAATTAATCAGTTATATTACAAAAATAAGTGCTTAAATTGTTAACACTTAAATAACTAATTTTCGTAATGTGCTAAATAAAAAATTATATTGGTACCGATATCTGACTAAAGAAATAAGTTTAAATAAATACTTTTTAGATAAAGGTAACAAAATTTAAAGATTAAATATGTAAATGAATATTCATATATTCAGTTACATATTTATTCTATGGAATAGAAATTTCGGCATTTGAAAATAGATTTTTTTACTCCTACTCTCCTCAAATACATTGATAACCACGTCTTCAGTCAAGAATCTTCAAACAATTTCAATCATCTTATTAAAAGAAAATTTTAAATGAAATCTGGATAATTTAATCTGATAACTTGAAAAAACTTAAAGCAGCAATATTAAAGTCACTGATTTTAGTTAGATTGATTCAATAAAATCTTTGGAAGCCAATTAAAAACTTTGACAATGTTTACATGTGAAACCGCTGTTCAATGTAAAATAAGATTATAATACCTTTATTTTCAATCACATTTAAACATCTTATTATTAATTTAAGCAATTTCGGAAGTCAACTATCACTTTGGGTATTCAATAGTTTTGCGTTCCTTTTTTTTTTTTTTTTTTTCATCTTTAACATTAAAAAAAACCTAAGTTTCACATGTAAAATCATAAGTTTTTTCTATTATTGAAAAAGTTAGGAAATTCCATTGTAGGAGGTTAGCGTATTTAGAGTCGAAACGCGAATGTTAAACTTCAGTTATTACACCAAACAAAAACATAAACATTTTGCTTGAATGTTTAAACATCAGCTGAGGGGAGTAATTACTAAAGTGTTAATCATTCAGGGAAAGAACACGTATCACTCAACATAGCCTATGCTTAAACAGTATATCACCAAATTTACTCTGATTAAGGTAAGCTTCATTTGCAAAAAAAATAGTAACTGGCTTAAGCAGCATAATTGTTTTCTGAGTTACCATACACATTGAATTTAAGTTTTTAATCATAATTACATTTTAAATAAACAGCCCCACTCTTATTTATTTATGGCTGATATAAACAATTTTATATCGGTGGACACAAATTAGTATATCATAGGAGGCTCAATGCAACCGCTAAAGGTCGAAAGTCGTTAATACGCACATTACCTAACTAATCTGCAGATTAACTGATCTGCTTCGTTAGGGTGCGGAATTAAGAGTTTTCAGCATTTTACCTAGGTGATGTGCACATTAATGGCTTCCGTATCGTTAAAGTTCAAAAGTTGTTTCTCTAAACTAATTTGTTGATTGTTTGATTGTATTAACTTGATTCTTTAGATATAAAAAAATAACATTATGTTAATTTCTTTAATTGTTGTAATATTTTAAACCGTTTGATTCTTTGTTAATATAGTTTTTTAATTAATTCCGAATTGATTTTATCAACTAATTTGTTGATTGTCTGATTATATTAACTTGATTCTTTAGATACAAAAATAAATAAATAATATACTTTAATTTGAGAGTACAAAAACGTTGCTATTGTTCCAGCAAAGATATGATTTTCACTTAAATGCGTGCCTAGTAAGTAATGTGCAGATTATTTAGGTAATTTGAGAAATTAAGCAATTTTGGCACTTTAACGGATCGTCCTAGTTCATCTGCACATTACCTAGATAATCTGTAGAATAATTGATTTCTGCACTTTAAGAGGTAACATTTATAATAAATATAACTTCGTGTAATTAAGAATTATTTTGCCTAACTAATTTAAGTCCACAATGCCAATATGTGTGTAAAAAAAAGAATGGTTTATTACGAGTAGTATAGCGTTATACAGCCCCATCACCAGTCCATAAAATACATTGCCCAATTAATATTTTTCCACACAGAATTTATTAATACATTAAAGCAAAGTTTGAATTAAAAAAATTCTAGAAACTTCTAAATTGAAAGTTAATATCTTGTTACTTGAACCACTGATTAAAACTAGTCATTAGATGAAATTCCAAAACAAAATTAGAGCTTGCTCTAAATTGTACTTTGAGGTCATAATATCTTCAAAATATTTCTCAATATTTCCCATCTTCCTCATACTTACATAAAAGTTTCAACAAAAACATCTTCATCTTAGGGCAAGTATCGAAATATGTCCACATAATTGGGAAAAGCTAGAGTTAGTTTTTGAGAAGAATGGTACAAGAATATTTTCCTGAAAGAAATAATGGGTAAAATGAAACCACATCAGTAAACTTCAGCATTTGTTAGCCTTCCAGTCGGAATTCTAGGTAATGACTTTTATCAAAAATTGCTGTCCTTCGAAACTCATTTCTGAGAACATTTTAAGATTTCGGAAAAATACTGTCATTTTTAAGTCAGTACTAATAGAAAGAACGAGCTGTATAACGCGGACATTTTGTTCTCCTCAATCAAGATTTCTATCCTTATCAATTTAATAAATTATTAAAATTTTTCTAAATAATTAATGTAGAAAGTTCATATAAGATGCTCAAAGGAATTGAAATATAAAAAGATAAATAGTTCTTCAAATAAAAAATATGCTTGCAAAATGTTCTGACTGAGTCAAATATATTTCTAATAGTTACTTGAGTGGTGCAAAAGGTAACAAATACTTTAAAATATAGTTTCACCTTATATTTAAATTGAATCCTTGCTTCTTCAAATCATCACACATATTTTCTAAGAAATGATCAAGTAAATTCTGTATTCACAAATTATATTTTCAATCGGCAAGCTACATAGACTACATGAATGTTTACTAGTTAATATAAAATGTTTTTATATTATCATTAAATTGCGTGATTGTCTCATTAATTAGTAAACCAATCAAACCCTGCATCATTATAAAAAAAAACTTGCCCTGGTTATCTAACTTTTCTCACCCTTTACAATATTAAATAACTACAAATAATTATGTAAAACCTCAAATTTGTTCCTTTTGATCCACAGATAAGTTGTATTCAAATCTTCTTAGTTTTACACTTTTTAATGGGTTTTCCAACTCTAAAAATGTTTTTTATATCTTTTAAAAATAATAAATTGCCTAACATACACACTTCTACAAAAGCATACATAATAAGATTTTAAATGTTATCTATAATAAAAATGATCTATTTATTGAAACACTTTTAAGTAAGTAATATTACATATACAAATAGCTATTTTATTAAATCACGCTTACAAAATATGCTGCAATTTCACAATAAAGACCTCGATTCGAAGAATTTCACCTCGATAAAAAAAAAAGGCTGAAATCCCTATTTTCCCGCATCAATTTTATATTCACATCTACAGGGATTCATATTATCCATCCATCTTTAGCTGTCATATTTCAGAAGAAAAGTGTTCTGGGAGAAGCCAAAAGATTGCCTCAAATTTTTAGAAAACTTTTTTCAAAAAAATGTTGTCTGTTGAAATATACTGGCATAGATTTGTGTAATATTTGTGAAGTTAAAAATGCTTTTTCTTTAAATTTTATTTCAGAGTATAACATATTCCCTGGTATGAAAAATAGTATATCAAAACGATTTAATGATAAATGAAAGTTAAATAGTTAGCTTGAAACAAATTTTATTCTTTTTTGTTTTACTTGTCTTGGTCTCTTTTGTAATTTTTATTACATAGGAATCTTATAATAAGTATAATAGTGGTTTATTAATCATTGAAGTATTCTTTTTCTTTCATCAAAACGTATTTTAGAGACAAACGTATGCTTTTTGTTAAAGAAAATAAAAACCAACGTTATTGAAATATATATAATTAGCGTCTGGAAAAGTGATATTTATCGTAGAAAAATCTTTATCTTATTTAAATTTCAACTTTTATTTCTGCAGAGATTCAATTAATATAACACTCCTGTTTCTTAGATCAAAGACTTATTTTTTCCCACAACAAACTGAAATAATTTTAAGAAATATCATTATTGGAAAAAGTATGATCATTTTGGAGTATCACTCTTTATAATGCACTAATTCTTAACAATGCTAGTTTAGGGGCTACGTACTCTCAATAACATCATTATCAGTTTCATCCACCAATCATAATAACTATATTCACACTTTCGATTTCATTTGTTCTAAATATCGTTTGTTATTTCAGTCTTTTTCAAAAAATCTTTTCACCTTCATCTAAGCGTTTCGAATAATGATACGTTAAAAAAAATTCAGAATTCTATTATTTCCAAATACTCTTTGATTCCATTTACGAATGCACTGATATGCACCTCATTCTTAATAAATTCGATTAAAATTATGTCCCAAAAGTGACACCTCATCTTTAAAAATTAAAATCTCGAAAACCGTTACAAATAGGGGATTCAAGCAACTTTTGTACGATTATTGGATATTTAATAAAATTCGTGAAAATTAAATAAAAATTAGTTCAATCTATTACAATAGGGGACGCTTCAGTCACTTCTGAAAGTGTTAAATTGAAGAAGTTATATTTCCTTTTTTTTTTTAACAAGATACATTGAGACATCGTAACAACTGGTCAACTCATAGTTTCAAAAATTTAAAGGAGAACGTCTTTCAAGAAGTCATTCAAAGGGAAACTAAAATGCATTTTCGTAGTGACTGGAATAAAATATGGAAAACTCTCATCAAGAAGCATAGTAATTACAACGAGATCATAACAAAATTCAGTTAATTAAATAAACCACTAAGTTCAATGTATTACTGTTAGGGGACAATATAGTCGGTTTGAGAAAATATTGAGCTGATTTTGTTGAATATGATTTTTAGCAACAATTACAGGAAGAATTATATTGCATGGAAACATCGTAAAACATGGACAACTTATTATTGGGTTATCCCTTAGAGCAGGAATAGTGGGTAGAGAGAGGGAAACCCTATTTTCCCTGTTCTCTAGTTGTAATCACGTGACTACCGTCAGTCTTCTGAGTCACCCCTTCCCCTTTTCCACTTCTTGTAATGCTATTTCAATGGCTGCCTTTCGTTCTACGAAGAACGTGCTGATATTCGACTTGTGTTTTAAGCTGCAAAATGGTTTCTGCATGTTGTGCCTTTGGCTGCTCCGAAAGACAAGTTAAAGGAGGACCAATTTCTTTTCATAGGTAAGTTCACTGATTATTATTTCAGTTTATATTTGAAGCTTTTTATGTCGTGTTATGTAAAGACTTACTGTAAAACTGTGTTATCACAAGAAAAAAGAGTCGATTTTTATGAAATCTCCGTTCAAACATTTTTATTATACATCATATCTACGTATTTCGTAATCGTTTGAAAAAAATATGTCAGAAATAATTCTTTTGCTTAAGTTTTAATTGGCATACGCCGTAATCTCTTGGCGATATTCAGTTTTCGCCAAATGGTAAAGCAGGTCAGCGAAACGAGCATGTCTGCTCTAAGTCGCGCGCGTAAGGAATATTTTTGAATTGCAAAATAAAACAAATTGTTAAATTTATTTGTTGGCCTTCCCAAATATTTTTCCAGTAAATCCTATACAACGAACCAATATACTAATATTTCTCAACTTTCGACGCTGATTACAAAACATTAATATGAATATTTTAAAATACTTTGACACCTTAATGAAAAACATTTTTAGATTATCTTAAGTTTATTAAATTTACTTTAATTAAATATGTAAAAAATTATTAAATAAATATATCGAATGAAGTTTAAAGAAAGTTAAAATTATAATATGTTTTTTTTTTTTTTATGTTTATTATTATTTGGATGAAAGTTTATTATTTATTGACCTTTTATTTTAGCTTTCCAAAAAATGAAAACCGAAGAAAATTATGGGAAATTAATATTCGCAGAGAAGGTTTTATAGCTACAGACAGGTCTAAAATTTGTTCGAAACATTTTACACCTGATTGTTTTAATCAAGAGAAGTTTGGAGGTACGTGGCTTCATAAAGAAATGTCCAAACAGTATTTAACTTCCCTGATCATTTGCAGAAGAAGAAAATTGAAAGGCCTACTAAAAGGATAAAGTTAGATGAGCCCCAAAATGAACCAAGCACAAGTATTACAGGTAAGTTGCACCTCATATCTGCAGAATTGTTTCCCAACAAGTATTTTTATTTGGAGCTCAAATGCAGTGGCTCAGTGGGTAAGGCACTTACTTGCCTTTGAAGCGAGATAACTGTTTTCGAATCCGGATAGGCACACCTTACAACAACTGCTTCATAAACCAATAGACACAGCAACGATTATGACAGTCTCGCATTGATTATCAGGCTGCCTTATGGGAGTTTTTCGGGGTTTTCTCATATTAGAGATGCCAGTGTTGGACAGTTGCCCATTGAAAGTAATCCTCCCTTGTATTTGGAAAGTTGTACAAACAATTGTTCCGGCGCAGAAAGCACTGCAGTAGTAGTTGCCCCAGTTAATCCAGTACAACCAATAACCTATATTTTTATTTAGACTATTTCAGTGCCTATAAAACACTTATTTTTTTTAAACTACTTGCATGTTAAAAGAGTACAATACCTGTAATTTTATATAAACTATAACTGTAATATTCTTTTCAGAATCCAAATCAAAAAGAAAACATTACTTTGGGGATTTTAAAGATGAAGACATGAAGTCTCCTACTAAAGCTACTAAACTTTTGGCAATAGCCCAAAATCAAGTTAAGCGGCAAGCTACAATAATAAAAGATTTAAAAAGAAAAAAGAAGAGATTAGAAAAAAAGATATGCTCCCTTCATGAGATCCTGGCAATTATGAGGAAAAAGCAACTTATCTCTGAAACTGCTTCTACTATGTTGGAGGTAAGTGATTTGATACTATATTACTTAAGGGGAGCTGAATAATTAAAATATTTCAGTCAAATATAAATGAGAAGTTCCAAAAAGAAAACTTTACTTGTAGAATGGCTACATAATTTTAAGAAATCAATTTTATTGAGTCTTTTGAAACTTGAGGTCTGTGTCCTAAACAGTGAGATTTAAGCTGGGCAGTTCTATCGATCAAAAAATCATAAATCGCCGCAATGGTGTTTTAAGTCAATTTTGTTTTATTTTATTTGGTGATAGTTTCTGATAAGTCAATCATATTCTTACTGAGTTATCTTACATTGTAATTATGAAAAAATTTTAGACTTTTTCATAACATTGAAATCATGATTTTTCCTATACTATGGACTCTGACCCCTACTTAAGCTTGTCTACCCTGAAAAAGAAAATTAATTTAAAGACATACATTCTACAATTAAATTCTTTTATTCTGATTTAAATTTTCAAAACAAATAAAACTACAGTGATCGGTATACATAAACTATCTTATTTAAAGAAGGTATAAATTTCCATTTTTGTTTCTAATGTAGATTTTTTCCTTTTAGCTATCTTTACCAGGTCCAGCTGCAGAACTCATTAAAAGAGTACAAAAAAGATCTACTTCAGAGAAGTATTCACCAGAATTGAGGGCGTTCGCACTTACTCTTCAGTTTTATTCAACTAAAGCTTACAATTTTGTAAGAAAGAGTTTCAAAACTTGCCTGCCACATTTGTCGACCATTCGAAAATGGTATCAAGCCATAGATGGTTCCCCAGGATTTACCAAGGAAGCTTTGTCTGCTTTAAGAATTAAAGTACAAGAAAGCAAAGGCAAAGATGTAATTTGTGGATTGATGGTGGACGAGATGTCTATTCGAAAGCAACTGGAATGGGATGGAACTCGCTTTAGCGGCTATGTCGACCTGGATACTGGCATTGATAACGACCAATTCCCGATAGCTAAAGAAGCTTATGTTTTTATGTTGAATGCCCTCAATTCCCATTGGAAAATTCCAGTGGGATACTTTCTCATTGATGGCCTTAGCGGCAAGGAACGTGCCAACTTAATAAAGGTATGCTTGAGGTGTGTACATGAAACTGGCGTTAAAACTGTGTCGCTAACATTTGATGGCACAAATTCAAACTTTGCTTTTGCCAAGCACCTCGGAGCAGATACTGAGGTGTATAATTTAAAGCCCTTTTTTCAGCATCCAGTGACAAAAGAAAGTGTTTTTTTGATTCCGGATCCTAGTCACATGATCAAACTAGTAAGGAATACGTTGGCATGTAAAGGATCCATTTACCATGTAAAAGATGGATTCATTTTATGGAAGTACATTATATTGTTACAAGAATATCAAGAAAAAGAAGGTCTGCTAGCGGCAACTAAATTGAAAAAGAGGCATATAGACTGGCACCGAGAAAAAATGAAAGTTCGTCTTGCAGTACAGACACTAATAAGCCCTGGTTTCCTAGGAAAGCGTTACCGTAATCCTGCGTTCACATGAAAGCGGGGAGTGACGTCACGAAAACGTTGCCATGTGTTGGAATGAAAGTGGTTTCCTAGAGAGCGTTGATCGTGAAATTGACTGTCCGCTATTACTTTACGTCCAGTTTTGCGGTGAGTGAACGTTGAGCTCCACGTTTTTTCGCCGATACGGTCGACTTTCTGCACTCAAGAAAATGCCAGAAGCAAACTGGACATCAGAAGACGACGAGTTTCTTATTGATTTCGTCAAGAATCACGAAGAACTTTATAATATAAGATGCCGAGGATATAGAAATGCCCAATTAAAGAAATCCATGTGGGTTGAATTAAGCTTCACGCTAAACAGAACAGGTATGTTATTTCAATGTTTATGTTTTCCAAATATCAAATTAATATGTTTTGTTTTGTCAAATTAATATGACTGCATTGTTTATACTCAGAAAACTCAATTCTTTAAAATTTATAAAGAATTTAAAACGCACGTGCCTTTAAAATGAATGCATAGGTTTCTGGGATCTGATTATATTAATAGTATAGTTAATATCTTATTCGATTTGATAATAAGGCAGGAAAAGTAGAAATTACTAAAATATAGGTTAATATTTTTTATTTAATGTATGGTATATTATCTTATTCTTATAATATATATTTTCTAAGGGTTTTTTTTAGTTATCTATTTAGAATTTATCATTTATGAATCCGTATAATAAAGGCACATAAGGCAAGTTTGTGTTTTACTAACTTTTCAATTCTAATTTTCTAGTAGTTTATCTTTTACGAGGGTTATAAAAAACATGAATTCACAAATTAATTAAGAAACCATAAATTGAATCCATATAATTTTTGTTAGAACCAAATCATAAAATAAATGGTAAGTTTTCTTTTCGACAAGAGATGCACTGTCTAGTAATTTATGTGTCAAAGGAAAAACTGCAGTATATAATATTTGGCGATTAGAAAATTCACCAAAATTTTAAAACACATTACTGGGTTCATACGCCTCAGGGAGAACAGGGAAATTAAATAAGCCTTAAAATCTCAGGGAATTCTCAAGGAAAAAAGAAAAATCTCCTCTAAAACCTGGAAAAAGTCTTTGTTGATCTGGAAAAAAAATCTTACTCTTCGATGCTCTTTGTTTAACAGGGTTCCCACGGTCATTGAAAGTCATTAAAAGTGCTTAATATTTTTGAACTTGTTTTCAAGGCCTTGAAAATGCTTTGAGGTGCTTAAAAGTTCTTGAAAATGCTTAGAGGTCCTTAAAAGTCCTTAATTTTTACATATGTTGTCCAACTGCACAATTCATAAAAATACAACTCGGACTTGCTATTCCCTCGTGACCGCCACTTATCTGCACCTTATAGCAATTTTCCGACATATTTGTATTACGCATTCACCAACTTGTAGCTTTTTTGATAGAATATACTTAAAAATTTAAATACAGACATGATGCCTGAAAACAGATTTTCATAGGTTGTTAAAAACATTAATTAGGTCCTTAAAAACATTGATTTTCATTCTGTGATTTGGGTGGGAACCCTGTTTAACCCTAACTCGAGGAATTGAAGTTACAGAATTATTTGATAACACAGACTTGCAGAAAGTTATTCTTAACTTGAAAAAAGTCTTTTTTCTTTATCTGAAGAATTTGTGTAATCAAGGTTTGACTATATTTATGTGTCTAAAGATAATAAACTCTGTGATGGAGAACACGACTCTTGAAAACTCAGTGAATTTTTTTTCTTAAATTGAGTATGAACCCTGACTAAAATTAATAGTTCTGCATTTTTGGTGAAATTAATATTTACATAAATAAACGTTAATTATTTGTAACATTATTCGCCAACATTAAAAACGCAGTAACTAAATTATAAATGTAATTTGTAATAAAAATTGTTGCCAGAAACAGCATTTATCATGGAAAAAATGCCAAATAAAATCATGCCAAAAAAATGTCCTATACTACATCTGTACCGTACTCGGTGATTATACCGATTCAGTACTATAAAAAATCAGGTTAGAATGCGATATACACCCCTTTCCCATTTTTCTTTGGGTTTTTGCGCCAAGTATGGTAACCAAGCACCTATATGGTTCCATTACAACTTGTATCCATTTTGGCAAACCTGTTGTCCATTTCAGTAGTTGTGTCAATTCAACTTGGCAGCATTTTGCAAAGTGGACGAAGGGGGGCATATAGCGCATTTTAACCAAAAATTATAAGATTTGATCCTTAGTTACAAAACAAAAATAACTATTCTCTTATGTTGTAGAAATATTTAAGGTCTCTGGCACTAGCGCCGACCAAACGGTATAGTGGTTAGCGTGCTAGCTTCTAAACCGCGAGGTTGCGGGTTCGAGTCCCGTGTTAGGCATGGGTGTTTGTAAATGTATGTTGGCTTGTCTAATGACGAATGTTTCGGCGTATTATAGCCCTCGTGTTGCTGACGGCGCCAGATAATCTGAAAACAACCAACTCTGGCACTAGCTGAAATATCAAAAAATTCAAAATTGCTTTGGATGCATCTTATAAATTGACACTTCTTAAATATTATAAAATAATCTTATAAAATAAAATCGTATTTCTATAGAGTTGTATTCTGCAATAATAATAGGGGATAAAAGTATTTTGCAGCTAAGACCCCGGTTCATCCCTACTTTCGACTAATAAACAAAATGAAGACAACTAAGAAAACACATTTCTTGACGTCACATAAATTTAATTTAAAGCATGATATGATACAAATATTAATAGTTTCTTTGTTGATTTTTCTGCCAGCTTACTGCGCCAATGCCATTGAAGTAGGCTTTAAAATTGTCTCGTATTGCAACGTTTTCTTTTTCGCCTCTAACATTGCAGGCTGTCAGTGGCAACATATTACTTGTCGGCAGTGGCAGTGGGTCCTCAACATTAGTTTGAGTTGGGGCAAGTACTTTAGCTTCCCGTAACAAATTGTGTAAAATGCATGCACATATGATTAACTTGTCTGTTGTTTGTGGGAAAGTTGCAATTGGCTGGGAAAAAATCCTGAAATACGCACATAAAATGCCAAAGGCATTTTCGGTTGTTCTTCTTGCCCGAGAAAGGCGATAGTTGAAAACAGCTTTTGTTGGATCTGCCGTGCTTTGCTTTCTAGGGTAAGGTTTCATCAAATTTCGATGCAGAGCAAACGCGGCATCTCCAACAATTACGTGTGGTACAACCACATCCGTTCCAGGCAATGCTTTAGGTGGCGGGATTTTGAATTCACTGGCTTGAATTTTTTTTCCTAAGTTGCTTTTCTGGTAAATTCCAGCATCACCTTCCCTGCCATATGATCCCACATCGATTGCAAGAAATTTATAATCAGCATCGACTATAGCCAGTAATACAATAGAATAGAATTCTTTGTAGTTATAATACGCTGAACCACTTCTGTCTGGTGCCCTTATCTTTACATGTTTTCCATCTATGGCACCAACACAGTTTGGAAAATTCCATGCTGAATGAAATGTGTTTGAAATTTTCAGCATTTGTTCTTCTGTTGGTGTTGGCATTGTAAGGGCAAACATAGCTTTAATTATGCAATCAGCGACTTGCCTTACAATATTACTTATCCAAGAATGGCTTATCCGGAACTGAAAAGCCAGCGACCGGAATGACTCTCCAGTAGCTAAGAACCTGAAAGGAAAATAAAATTTGTATATATTAATCCTTACAGATTTGATTTTTTTTAAGTTTTTCTTGAGCAGATGGCCAAACATAAAATTGTGGTTGATATATTAAAAATGATGTAATATAAAATTGTGTACATCTGATTACTATTAATGTCGTTTATTAATTCCAGATATTGAATGTTCTAAGAGGTGGGCATATGTAAGAGACTATTATATAAGACGCAAAGGAAAGCCTGGTACTGGTTCATGTGGTGAGGCAGCAAAGAAACGCTCCGATCTTCTGTCATTTCTAGATGGCTTCTCTTCCTCAAAAAGAAGGTAAGAAATTTATTATGAGACATTATCTGTGGTCTCTTTTGTAGTAATTGTATAAAATTCTAAACGTACATGGTCATTCTTCCGAAACCAAAAAATACATGTCGCAATTCTAAACCCCTTTGAAAACGGGTATGAAAATTATTAATAGCCTTTTAATAACTTTTCCATTTTCCAGGCTAACCTTCAGCTAAATAACATACTGAAACGTCCAAAAGTCATTATCCTGGCTTGTCACGCGAACCATCTATGCTGTTACAAATGTTAAGTAAATTAATAAAACTAATTTTCCTATAACAACCATTATGGCAACCCTATAACAAACCGTAAACATTTAGTCTTTGCGATGCATTTACCCTCATTTAAACGTGCAAGCATTTAGGCTTGGCGCCAATTGGTACCCTTCAAATGGAAAAGTACTTTGAATTTTATTATTAACAGAGAACTTGCGTACTTCTGAAAATTTTATTTAATTACAATAATTAAATAATAAAAAAAATAGATAGATAACATACTACAGGGTCGCCGCAAAATTTAGGAAAAATGGAAACAAAAGTTCCCCGATTTTTTTTTTCAGAATCGGAAAGCTCCCTGATTTCCAGGTTCTGTGGCCACTCTGTGTTATGGAAAACTTTTTTTTAAAAAATGTTTTAATATTGAAAGGTTGCCTGTTTCAGAAGAACGGCCCATATATCTATATTTCTGTACACTGATATTTTATACACGCGGCACCTTGTGTTGTTTATATAAAATTAGTAAGTAACACGGTTTTCCCACTGGTATTGAAAATCAATAAAAGTGCTTAATATTTTTGAACTTGTTTTCAAGCCCTTGAAAATACTTGTGGTCCTTAAAAGTCCTTGAAAATTCTAGCCCTTAATTTTTTTGGATGTTTACCCAACTGCAAAATTTATAAAAATACAACTCGGACTTGCTGTCCCCGAGTTAGTGCCTCTTATCCGCACTGTATCAGAATTCTCTGTCATATTTGTATTACGCATGCTCCAACTTGTACCTTTTTTGGTAGAATATACTCTATTAAAAATTTATATACAGACATGATGCCTGAAAACAAATTTTCAAATTTCCATATAAACATTAATTAGGACCTTAAAAGTCATTGATTTTTATTCTGTGATTTGAGTGGGAACTCTGGTAACAGCAATTGCTTTGGTGCAAAATCCATGCCAGAGTTTGAAGGCATACCTAAAAAATTACTGTCTAATTATGTATGAATTTACTGTCTAAATTATGTTTTCTCAAGTTGAGTAATAAAATTTGTAAATATTTTGTTTACACCTAATTTACTTTACATATGAGCTAGTATGCTGCCAACAAATAGTTGGTTTCAAAACTATCAGAAATTTTTGTATTCAACCAATCATTATTTATTTATCTTGTAGATTATAAGTAATAAATATAGTTCACAATCCTTGTTGGGTTTGGATAATATTTTGTACTGTGTGATTTATTTAACATGAATATTTGTATTTAATGGCTAAATTTGAAATTTCAGTACTATCACCAACCTTGAAGAGGTAGGTTGTGGAAATGTCTCTCTTTCTGCATCTGTAGAAGAAATATGTTGTGATGAAAGTGAGATGGAGTTTCCTCAATCTCCCTCTCAAGATTTGGATGCATCTACTTCGTCAAGGAAGAGGCGCAAAACATCAAGGGCGGATGAGCGCCTCCAACTTTTAAAGCAATTGGCAGAGAGGAAGCCAACAGAAATGGATGAGACAACGCATTTTATGCTGTCAATGGCCAAAATCATGGCAAAACTGCCGACATATGAACAGGCCAAACTGCGGTTAAAAATTGGCATTATGGTGGGAGAGGCAGAGATTCAAAATCTAGAATTGCCTCTTGCAGGTG
Organism: Linyphia triangularis; assembly: GCA_963978545.1. Classification (NCBI taxonomy): domain Eukaryota; kingdom Metazoa; phylum Arthropoda; class Arachnida; order Araneae; family Linyphiidae; genus Linyphia; species Linyphia triangularis. Next base: position 25,833,209 of record OZ021721.1, on the reverse strand, counting down.
CCTCTCCACCATATTTTACTGAATAAAAAATCTTTTTTTAAAATACTGTGTTTGATTCTATAATTAACTTTGTTTTAGAACACAATAATAATTTATTATTGTATTGATTGATCTGGAATATTAATGTTTCTGCATGATAAAGAATGAGAACATGAAGTAAGAGTTCTGACAAAAGACAAGTATGTGATTAATGCAGAAATTTAAAAAAAGCCCCACAAATTACTGATATATGCATGGGTTTATTTGAGAAAATTGAAACTGTTGATTTATTTGCTGTACAGGTTAAGAAAATTTACTTAAGCCTATTTTGAGATAGTAAAATTTTCTTAGTTTTCCATATAAGGTAAGTTTTTAATCCAAAATTTTATACAATTTTAAATATATTTTTTTTAAATTAAATATGTATAACACTTCAAGAAAGATAAATAAAAGTAAAATAAGAATGTTATGAAATATCTTATACTTTAAAAGTAATTTATACTATTATTATTATTTATACTATTCAAATAAATATTTTGAAATCAGTATATAGAAATTTTGTGGATAGTAAAAATTCTTCTTTCTAGATAAATAAACAAAGTAACAATTTTTATTTAAAGGAAAATTAAATTTTTATTTATGTTGACATGGTTTATAAATAGATCTTATTTAGTTTAATTTTGTACTTTAGCAGTGATATTGTAAATATCTAAATTTTTTTGCTGGTTCCAATCTTTAATATAATATATATTTTTTAATTAAATTAAAATATTAAATATATAAAATATTTTTAGTTTTTATTCAAGTTAATTTAAGTTTTTGTACCTGTTTTAATTATAAATAATAAAAGTAATTACATACCTTAAAAAAACACACAGTTTTTGCTCGGGGGATATAGGCTTTTTATTCCTGTTGTATGGTTTTAAAACCAAATCATCCTTTATGTAGTTCAAAACGTAATCGAACAGCACAGGCGTCAATCTGAAATATTCTTTAAATTTCTCTTCATTTGATTGTAAATGGCGACGAATTAAAATTTCATACGTCCCTTCTGTTCTTCGCCTCTTAAATATCTCGCTTTCTTTTTCTCTTTCATCAGACGATTCTTCGTCTTCTAAAAGAATTACCAGAGCTAAATCGAGATCATCCATTTTGCGGGCTTTTGTCGCACCGTAACGTGTGAGGCTTCACGGTTTCTAGCTTTACACCAAGTGCTCAACGACACGTTCTGTCGAAAATCTGACCGGTTCGTGACGTCACTCCCCGTTTTCACGTGACCGCTGGATTACGGGAACGTTTTCCTAGGAAACCAGGGCTTAAGTAATAGTGTCGCAGATGCTCTTGAGTACCTTTCGAAGGATTTAAAAATTACAGAGTTTCAGGGATCTGAAGCGACCATAAAATTCATTCGTGTCTTCAATAATTTGTTTGATGCCTTGAATAGCAGAAACTTGTTAAGTAAAGGTTTCAAAGCCCCCTTTACCGAACACACAAATGATTTTTTTTCTAATTTTTTTGAAGAAGCCGAAATTTATATTGAAGAGCTTCTAACTGCTCCAAAGGGACCTTCAATATTAGAGAGCAACAGGAAAACAGGCTTTCTGGGGTTCATGATGTGCATGAACAGTGTTACATCATTGTACAAGTCCCTAGTAAAAAGCCCCCATCCTCAAATGCAGTTCCTCCTCACATACAAATTGTCCCAAGATCACTTGGAGATGTTTTTCAGTGCCATTAGAAGCAAAGGGGGCTTCAATAACAACCCTACTGCCCGGCAGTTTAAAGCTTCATACAAGCAATTGCTTACCCACCATCAAATTACAGCAGATACTGGCAATTGTGCTGTGTTAGATAACACAAATATTTTAAATGTTTCCTCTGCAATAAATCCACATGTTTTAATTATAAATGAAGGCAAGGAAAATGATGATTCTGAAGTTGAAAATACCAGTGTAGTTATGACAAGGTATGTGTCTGATGTTGTTGGCTACATAGCTGGTTTTGTAGTGAAAAAATTGAAAAACAAATTAAAATGTGAGGCCTGCCTAGAAGCGGTCATTTCTGCCAATCCGCAAAACTTGTTAATCATAAGAAAAGACAAGGGAGGATTAACCAATCCAACCAAACATGTAATAAAGATTTGCGAAACTGCAGAAAGAAAGTTTCGAGAATTTCAAGCATGTGGGAAGCTTTCTTCTAAGAAAGTTATGCAAAGCATGACATCACACTGTCTTTCAGACATTGTATCACATTGCCCTTACTTATTTGATATGCTGATTTCCCATTCAATGGACCAATCCTCCTTAGAAGACCACAGGACTCTACTAATGAAGTCCATTTTATTTGAATACTTAAAAATTCGACTTTGTCATTATGGCAAAACAGTAACTGAAAAAATACAGGCGAGCAGAATCCGCAGCAAAAATACCAAAAATGTTTTATTTCAAGGACAATAATGGTTAAAGTTCATTTCATATTTTATTTTGAATGGTATTTCATCATGTTAAATTGCTGTATGTTTCTAGTCTAGCATTTTACATCCTAAGAAAATTATTAAAAGAATCGTAAGAAATTGAAAATCAATTAAATTTTCGCTTTGTCATAAATTAGTCTTTTTTTTAATTAAAACAAGTGTGCAACAAAATTATTTTTATTAATACAGAAATAAAAATTATCTGTAATAATACAGTTATTTTCTATTTTTCTGGAAATGTACGAATACTTAATTCAAGTAGTATGCAATTTTTTACATACATGTGTTTATTTACAGTATATGAATTTGATATAAATATTTCTATTATTAAGAAATATTATTTTAAATGTTTATGGATAATTAAGTCAAGTAAATGGGTTAAATAAATATTTTCTATAAAATGCAATAAAAATTTCTTTGAATGAATATTTTCTGTGAAATGCAATAAAAATATCTTTTTATAAGTGTTTTATGTTTAGTTTGTTAAATTAAAGTATGTATGGAAATAACTATTTACTAATTAAATGTAGTGTCATTTAAAGTACTATCCAAAGTTTATTGAAGTCATAAAAACATTACCCGCCAACATTTAAGAATAAAAATTATTTTAATGAATATTTAAAGAACAGGAACATTTTAAAGGTTTTCAAATACATACAAAATAGCCAAAAACACTAAGTTAATGGCTATTTAAAAAAAATCAAAAATTTATTTTTTGAAGTTTAGTTACACATTTTCTTCAGATTTATGTCTCAATCATTGCTATAAATTCAAAGGACAAATCTTAAGAAGTAATTTGGCATTTGTTTTATTCAAATATCTTCATTAGTTTAGAAGTTATGAGGGGAAAGTGCAACTATGGGCTTACCTTATGGCGGCTATCTTTGATCCGCCATTTTGAATGAAGCGTACGTTTGACTAATGACGACTTTTGATATTTTATTTCTGATGACATTTAGAAGCTATCCTCCAAAATTTAGCTAGTTTAGAATTATTCCGGTAAAAAAAACTTTATTTGCTGGGCTAATAAGGATCAAAATAAATTTATTAAAAATATTCCCTATTCAAATGATAATTCTAATAACTTCACTTGACATTTTTCTGCTTGTTAAGACAAAATAGTACATTTTAAAAAGCAAAATAACGAAACTTTTAAAGAAGTTATAAATTGCGTAAATTAAGGATACGAAATCGCCAAATAACAGCGAACAAAGATATCCCGCCAAATATAGCTGCTCTTTGACGGCAGTCACGTGGTACAGTCCTTGCACCAGGTCGGGGAGAAATTTCAATGGGACTGATCTCTCTACTTACTATTCCTGCTCTAAGGGTTATCCATATTATAAGGAGGAACTCCTTCTACTAGGTCTTTTAAGAGGTAACAGAAGGGCATTTTCGTCTTGAAAGGAGGAAATAGATCAAAATCCCATCAATTAACACAGCAATCAGAACAAGACCACTGAAATTCACAAAACCATATAAAAAAATGAGTTTGTTCTCAAAAGACCTGCCGGAGAGCATTCCTCCTTATAATATGAATAGCTAAATAATGAGTTGCCCATATTTTACGATGTTCCCATGCAGTATATAGTCCCCCTGTAATTATTGCTAAAATCATATACAACAAAACCAGCTGAACATTTTCTCATAGCGACTATAGTGTCCTCTAGTAGTAATAAATTGAACTTAATAGTTTATTTGATTATCTGAATTTTACTACGATCTTGTTCTCATTAATGTGCTGCTTTTTATGTGAGTTTTGAATATTTCCTTCCATTCAAGACGAAAATTCATTTCAGTTTCCTCTTGAAAGACCTCCTTATAATATGGATAGCCAAATAATGAGTAGCCAATGTTTTACGATATGTTCATGCAGTATTGTCTTCTTGTAGCAGTTTCTAAAAAATCACAACAACCATTTCAGTTCAATACTTCCTCAAAGCGACTAGCAGAAACGAACTTGGTGGTTTATTATAGTATTATTTATTTTAATTTTGTTATGATCTCGTTCTGATTACTTACTCTGTTTGATGGATGTTTTCCATATTTCCTCCTATTCTAGACGAAAATGCGTGGCAGTTTCATCTTGAAAGACTTCGTAAAAAGCTTTCTTCTTTAAATTTTGTTATCTCTGATTTAACCAGGTGTTACGATGTTTCAATGCAGTGTAGCCCTCTTTAAAAACAATAAAATGTATCCAATTAATAGAAATGACTGCAGTGCCTCCTACCAGTAATAGATTGAAATATTTTTCTTATTTGATTTTATTGAATTTTATTGAATATCAAATAAACGTACAAGTTGTTTCAATCCCCTATAAATAATGGTTTTAGAGGTATTAATTTTTAATGATAGGATGTAACTTTAGGGACACATTGTATGTCCTTCCAACATATACCAGTATTTCATGGCGTAATAGCTACATGGAGGTAATACTGCCCCGGAATATTGTTAAATCGATATCTGTGGGAAAGTAAAACCTTCCGAGAGGTCTTTCGATATAAACTTATCTGGATATCAGTCTGTAAATAGAGAAAACTCGGAAAACTCTCCCATTGAGCTAAACTACTCACAACACTAGAACACACAAATTAATCGCAACACTAGTTGTCATGATCACTGCTGCGTCTACTGATTTTACGAGAGACTGAAGAGAATCGGCGAGGTTCGATCATGGGACCTTGTGCATGCTAATCAAGCATTCTGCATTGAGCAACATATTTAATTATCGTAAGTTAAGTCTCTACATGTTTTTATAGTAATTAATTCTTATTTTATATAAAAAACAAAACTTTTTTATAGAGCTAACGAGGATTAGTAATTTAAAATAGTAATTAAAATTCAAAATTATCTGCTATTTATTTAAACTAGCATTTAAAAGATAAATTACTAACTGCGTGGCCCTGAGTTGCGGAGAACCGTCATTGGTGTATAAGTCCCAGCTTTTAGCGCTTCGCGAACAGCCTCGCTTCGATCGCTGAAAAGTTCATTGACACATAAGCACAGGCTCGGTTTGCTCACTGAAAAATTCATTGCTACGCAAGCACAGACTCGCTTCGGTCGCTGAAGGTTCATTGCTGCGCAAGCATAAACTCACTTCACTCGCTAAAAGATTAATTGCTACTTAAACCCTTAATATTACCCCCCCCCGTCGAGAAATTAAAAAAAAATCCTCTTTAATACACAATAACACAACCTCCCTCGCCCCTCTGAGAATATTCTAATATTATGTTTGTCAAAAGTCCAATTAGAAGGCCATAGCTACTTATATTGAAAATTTCAGAACTGTACGCCGATTGGAAGTCGCTTTGCAAAAAAATTAATTAAAATTTTAACATTCTGTTTTTTAAAAGGCTTAAACTACTTAAGCCAAAACTACTCTTGTTGAAAATTTCACAGTTATAGCCATTTAAAAATCGTTTTGCAACAAAAAAATTGTAGTTAATTAAAAAAATAAATTTAAAAAAAAGTAATTAAAATTTTAACATGTTTTTCAAAAAACCTATTTAGAAGGCCAAAACTACTTATATTGAAAATTTCAGAACTGTAAACTTATTTGAAGTCACGTTGTAAAAAAGAAAATTTCAACAAATTTTATTCAAAAACTAATTAAAATTTTAACATTCTGTTTTTCAAAGTCCAATTAGCAGGCCTAAATTACTTATGTTAAATATTTCAGAGCTGTACTCTTATTTGAAGTCGCTTTGTAAAAAAAGTTTAAAATTAAATTTAAAAAAAAAAAAAAAATTAAAAAACTAATTAAAATTTTAACATTCTGTTTGTCAAAAGTCAAATCAGAAGTTAAAACTACTTACATTGAAAATATTAGAGCTCTACGCTTATTTAAGTAGCTTTCTATAGAGGGACAGATAGACACACAAACATACTCTTTGTTTTATTACTCTATAGATTTCTTATTCATACTTACTCTAAGATACTTTGTCTGTCACGTCCAATTAAATACCATATTTTTCCAATCAAGGAAAGAATAAATTTCTGGTAACCCCCGAAATGAAACAAGCAAATAAAGAGTTTCCAGACATGGATTGTAAGGAATTAATTAAGTATCTTACCTTTGATTGCGAATATCTCAAAAATTATTGATTTGCGGATCCTACTTCAAATTACAACTATTATTATTTTTTCTCATAATTATGAAGATAAATAAGGCATGAGATAGTTTTTGAACACTCTATGTATTGAATTTACTAATATGCATCAATGGAAATTGCAAACTATTAAACAATTGTATTTTAATGAATTTGTAAAGAGGTACTTGTATTGCAACTTCTGTAGAAAAATTTCAAATTTCTGTCTAAAGACACTGCTTTAAAGACATGGCGAACATTTGTACCGCTACTAATTAAGAAGAAGAAACATAGTATGGTGTATTTTAAATTAATCGATTGATATTATGAAGAATATTTTGAACATTTTTACCCAAAAAGGATAGAAAATAAATTGATCTTCTGAAATTTTATGACTTTGGGATTTTTCCAATTTCTACTTTCTCAATGTCCTTGAATTTCAAGTAATTCTTTTCCAAACTTTATAAAGTTCCTCAAGTACTCAAAGTAATATCACAGTTTTTCTTCACAAATCCATTATATGAATTATTAACATTTGCAATGTGAAAATATGAGAAAGTATTTAATTTGGTATTGTACTTATATGGTATATTTGTATATTTTAGAATTTTGCCTCTCATAATCATTTTAATTGCCCCATTCACTTAAAATACTGCATTAAGTATTTGGAAAAAAATTAAGTGAATACTAATAGTTGACCTTAAACCCAAATTTAGTAGCCCTAACGCATTTTTCTTAAAATATTAATTCACAGTAATCGGTTGAACTATAATTTGCAAAGGCAAGCCTTTTTAAATTCAATAACTGAATTGAAAAATCATAAATATAGTGAACTAAACAAAGATAATATTAGTTGATTTTATAACATTTAAATTATTATTATTCAAAAGTGTGACTCTGAAATTATTTATGTAATGGTGCCTTTAAATTAATATAAGTAAATTAGTTCTAATGTCTTCTAGTTGAAAGAAGTACATGTTTTAAAAGAACTCAAAATTTACCTGAGATAACACAGTGTGGAGTAACATGAAAACGAAAGTACAGTGTAATGATGTTGACAAGCAATAAAAGGTTTAATATGTAATCTTAAAACATTGTATTAACTTATCATTAGTTATGTAATTAAAAAATTTGACATTGCTAATAATTTACATTACTAAATATGACAATATAAAAGACATATTGTTGATATGACATTACACTACAAATATCCTCTGATTATTTAAAAAAAAAATCGATCACAAAAGTTAACGGAGAAGAAAAATCGTTTAATGGTGAAATCGAAATAAGTTGACTCCATAAAACACATGTGGTAAAAAGATTCTGTTCCAGTGATCTTTTTTTAATAAATACTTTTCGAAAAATATATGTATTTTATTCAAAAATGGAATGGATTAGTATTTTACTTTTGATAGTAATAATATTTGATAAAATAAATAAATTTTGATAAAAATAAATAATGATAAAAATAAATAATGATAAAAATAAATAATGATGAAAATAAATAATAATAAAAATAAATAATGATAAAAATAAATAAATTTTGATAAAAAGGAATAAATTTTGATAAAAATGTATAATGATAAAACTGAATGATGATAAAAAATAAATAATAATTTTTAAGAGTGTAAATAAAATAATTTAACAGAAAATAAAAGTATGTTCAAAAATACTAAAATATTAGTGTTAAGTAATAATAATTTTTGTAAATAAAATATTTTAGTATTGATTGGCAACAATAGTCTCAGAATAAAATCAGATCGAAATGTCTTAATTTAAAAAAACCTGTTAAAAGTGAGAGTACTTATTCACAGAGTGCTCGGTGCCCAAAAATTGTGAGTGTAAGAACTCGAACTTTTTTTTCACATAACTTCAAATTTTAATTCATAAACAAGTTATTTTCAGTGTTAAACCTTTTTAGCCCTGAAGCTAATAATTCAATAATCTCTCTAGTAAAAGGAACCGACACTTTACTTGTTTCTCAATGCTGTTTTCAAAATATATTAGAAAATTTAAAAAAAAAAAATAGATTGGAAAAATTAATAAAAAGCTTAAAAAAATTAAAAAAATTGTCCAATACGTTAATATCTAAATCAGCAAGTTCACAAGAAAGGTTATAACCAGCTTATTTTTTTAGATTGCGGTATTATTTGAAATTAGTTCAAATAATATACTTTTAAATGTATTTCTTTGAATGTCAAATTTTTAAATTAACCAAAATATTTTCCTTAAAACCATTCATATCTCCTATTTTTATGATTTTACCAAAATTCTTTATCTGCAAGTTTCAGATTAATGTGTAAACAGGTTATTTTCCGACAATCAATTACATATTTTATTTATTTTTTTAAAAACAAGCTACACACACAAGTTGGATATATTGGAAATTCTGTTATATGTAGACTTTGTTTGTTATCAAACACAAAGGTATTCAAAATTAATTCGAATTTAAAAAAACAATTGTAAAATTTCAAATAGAAAGTTTTGATGTTTTTCCTTTGATTTTCTTATTTTTCTATGTTCGGGTATCTGTGAACTAAATATAGTCAAAGCTTAAATCATAAAATTAGTTCACTCTTTATTCAATAGTTAGTGTTTTGGACGAACAGACATTAAAGTGGTTGAATAAGAATTTCGTTTCTTGAGCTTAAGGTGGGAACACTCAAAATTTTTTACTTATATTTTAATCACATAATGGTTTTATTTATAGGTTGATAAAAAGCAACTACGTCTTCGATTGTGACTTTAAGATAGCTTTATCTACCGCAAATAAATATAAATGAAACAATGAGCAAATACTTCTTGTTGGTATTTAGCCCATAATGTAAGATGCAATAAATTGGTAGTAGTACATTTGGAGAATTCTTCATTTTATTAGTATCACATTTATATACGAAATTTTGTATGAATTTTTAAGCAATTTATTAATAATTATAATTATTTATTAGATTTTATTTTAACAATAAAAACATCCATATTTGATGTTAAAATCCTAATAAAAATTAATGAGGGGAACAACAAAATATGAATTTTACGCGTTCGGATAGTTAGATATAAACCTAAATTTGTATCCTTGTCACAAGGTCAACACATTAAGGCCTTTAACCCCCCCCCCCCCCTTTATTTTCATATTGATTCGGAAAAGGTGAGCCTTGGAGCCTTTTATTTAATACTTTTCATTGAATATAGTAATTATACACTAAATGTAAAAGTTGATTTCGAAAATATATTTTTTTTCTCCTAAAGTTTAGTTAGTTTTATGTACGCCATTCTCAATTTTAAAACCTAGAAATATTGCCTACATGTTCCTTAAAGAAAATAAAGATCAATTAACAGTGAAATTATTTACGTAAATTAGCAGATGTTTTATACATCCCAGAAAAAAATCATTATTTTTTTTTCTTGATAAAATAATTGTTCGTTGCTTATTATAGCCGCAAAAGATATTTTCCTTTCAGATGAAAACAGAAGAGAGCTAATTAGCCATTAAAAAAGAGCTATAAGATAATAGATCTCCTATGAACTGTTTGTATTCTGCTAGTTATACGAAAGAAAAAAAAAACATCTTGTAAGGAAATTAAGTAGTTTTAAGCCAGAATGATTTTCTATTAATTATTCACGTGTTTCTGCACTTTCACTAATTAATAAATACAAACGCCTACCATAAAAAAATCATCTCAAGACAAATAAAATTCTAAATCCATTTTAAAAGTTTAATGGAACCAATTAAGCACCCTTGTAAATGCATACAGAGAATTTTGTCTACATACTTAACGTTTTTTGTGATATTTAGTTTTCAAATTTTTATAAATAATAATTCCAACTTTTGTGTATGTTTTCTGTTGTTATTTTTACATTTTGGTTATTCAAATCCCAACAACTATCTTGTGCCTTGAATATACTTACAGTATTTAAGAATACAAATAAAACATGTCAAAGGATAAAAGAATAATTCAATTTTTTGCTGGTAGAAGACAGAATTTTTGCCAATTCAATGCATTAATATATGTAATAATGATAAATCAATATTATTCCTTCAATTTGTTAACCATCTAGTATAATATTGTATGATAAAATTTTAAAAGTACATAATACAATTGTTATGGGCTAACCAGATACTCATAATCAAAGCGCAATTATTGAGACGGACCACCTTATTTCCTCGAGGATAACACTAGTACCATAACAATTAAAAAATACATAGTACAATTGTTATGCGTTCACCAGATACTCATACTTCAAACTGCAATTATTGATACAGGACACACAATTTTTTCAAGGCTAACATAATCTGAATTAATAGTTACAAAAACACACATTTCTGGGTTTAAAATGTTATCTATACAAAAAGAGAGAAACGTGTCCCACGTTAAATAATTTTATGCTACGATGTTTCTGTAACCCTTATCCATATACATTTAATTTAAAACATTTACTAACTACTATCGACACATATAATTCTGTTATTTGTGAAATTATAATGATCGGCTTACTTTTCCTCTATGTTATATCTTTTTTTTTTTCTTTTTTTTTTAAATCTCAGAAATGCATCCATTGGTCAGGAACCTAAACATATTTGTTTAAATGCTGATTGCGAGGATGGTCGTATACTTTTTTTTTTTTTTTTTTTAACCAGATATAAAGTTTATAAAAATCGAGAGGATCAAATAGATTGGCCACGTAATAAGAAAGGAAGAAAAAATACAAAAAATATATTTTTGGCCAAACTAAATGGGGTTCGGCCTAGAGGAGGACCAAAGATCAGGTTTCTAGACTGTCTGGAAAAAAAATTCCACACAATAAAGATCAAGAATTGGAGAACAATGGCTAAGAACAGGGTAGCCTAGAATCGACTTCTTGAAAAGACCATGACCCACCCTGGACTGTCGAACCACTGAAGAAGAAGAAGAAGAAAAGTTGTAAAAAAAACAAAAACTAACAAATCAAAACAAACTCATTACTTGTTAAAGTCTTTATTTTTGTTCGAAAATAATTCTTACTGATTTTTATCCTTGTCGCCTCAGATGGATTGTATTGCAAAAAAGTAACTCTCACTGTGTTGCAATTAAGAAAAACCTTTCAACAGAGTTCAGTAGTGATGATTCTACAAAGTTCTGGTTAAATATTATTGTCAGTTAATGTTGGTTGTTTTTCTTTGTTTTTCAATTCCATACAAAATTACATGGGAAGCCATCTCGCTATGAAGGACTTTTGACTAATAATAAGTACTTTTTGTCAAGTAGTTTGGGTTTTATTTCTAATTTCTAAGCACATTTGAAATCTAGCTGTCGCAAATTCAGTCAGTTATTTTACCTTAGAAACTGTGTATCTAACTGAAAGGAACCTAAAATATGTCATTTAATATAATTTAAGTCAATCATTTTCCTGATTCTACTTGGTGGTTTTTGAAATAAAAGTTTACTGCAACATTTTAATTTCATGCCCGCCAAGTTTTGCTAAACATTTTCCTAACAATGCATTAATATATTATAATATCAGCAAATAACATTTTCTTAAATATTCAAGTGCATCTAAAAAATTTGTGAATGTGTAAATAATTTTACCCATGTAATAACCATTAGATTCCCATTAAAATACCTATGATTTAAGTAGACTAAAATCGTAATCATAACGATCTAACAACTTTTCCTTGTTTCAGTCTCAATTAATGAAGTCTCGACAATATTTCAAAGAAATTTTATTAAAAACAGATACAAAATATAATCAGACAAAAGAGAAATTCTATAGTATCATGTTCCTTTTGTGAATGATGTTTTCTTATGCATCTTTAAAAAAAAACTTTAAGCATTTGAATATAATAAACATATGATAGATAAACTTGAACTTACAAATATGATCTAAAATGGCGTACTACTATATTATAAATAACTCTAAATAATTTTTAAGAATTACGAATTAATAATTAAATGTACGTTTCGTAAAGTAGGATTTTTGTTTATATTAAAATCCATACATAAAGTTAATCCGTTAAGTGAACCTACTAGGCCTTAAATTCGAAGGAGAATTACTTCATAAATGTAGGTGCATGTCAGTGCACCCACCAAGTTCACTGCCACACACCTTTTACTGGAAGCAACTCAGTAGAATTTTGACTCCCTCGTTTCTGCACATTAAAGTATATTAAATTTTTTTTTTATAGGAGCTGAAATTTCTTTTACAGTAGCAGTTAGCCACTTTAATATGACACCTAATTTTCAAGTCTCTAATTCTATCGGTTCATATCATATTCGAAAATAATATTCTATAGGAAAATCATATTTGAAAACGGCATATTTTGAGATTCACTCATTTACTTACTAATCATCAATATTCTACAGTACTTCTAGTAGAGCTAGAATTAGGAAATTTGATAAGGTTTAACATATACACAAAGGAAAAAATCTCAAAATCAAAATTTTACTCCAAAATCCCCTAAAGGAGGCAATGTTCAAAAATTATTAATCGTAATAAGGAAATATTTCTGTTGGGGATTAGAATTAGAAAATTTAGAATGCTAGAAGTTATTTATATATATATACAAAACAGAAACTTACCACACACTGCGAGGCTCCTAAAATCAAGAAATAATTTTAAAAAAAGGGGTACTTAACGTATAATACCATCGACCATTGGTGATCTTTCTCAGCTTCGAAATGATAACTAAAGGTTACATTTTTTTTCCTTTTAACAAATTTTTTTTTAGATATCTCAATAAACTATTTATTGAAAATAATTTTATATCACCATCATTCTCGTTGAAAGCATAAATACTTCATAGACTGGTCCAGTAAATTAAAGTTTGTTTTTAAAAAATCCCAGAAATTCTCCGGTAATTAGACTTTGTGAAGAATATTTTTCTAAACTTTCTTAATTATTTATTATCTTATTAGCCGATTAATCTTATAGCTCTCTTAGTCGACCGTCAACAAAAAGTTCATCAACGGTCAATGGTAAAATACGTAAGTACCCAAAATAGATGTATACTGGTGTGAATTTTCTCAGAGGCAATGATGGTACAGTTTTTATTGGATAAAAACTATTATTTATTCTCTCTTCAAAGGCTCACAAAATTTATTCGAAGAACAGTGCAATCACTATCAAGCTTCAACACAAGCTTCAATAAAAAAAAAACTTCGAATTCAGCGATAATTCAGGCGCACCAAAGAAAAGTAAACAAAACTTTCAGTTTCTTTCAAATCGACACCTGAAGTCAGACTGATCGCCGATCTTATGCTGCCATCTAATTTATAGGCGCGCGTGAGAACTTTCTCGAAATATCCAGTCAAATGGAAACTCCTCGAAATTTCCCGATTGCTTTAGATGTTGCCACCTTTTTTAAACCTGTATTATCAGCGTTACCAAATAAAATAAATTAAATAGAATATAACTTTAAAATAAATACAATAAATACGTCACTATTTACAATTATATACAGAAAATTTGTGTAACAATACTTAGTCCTATCAACCCCAGGAAATTTTCTAGTAAGTTTTAAATTATGAACACTAAAAAATTTTAAACTAGCTATCGGTGTACAAATCAGCAATAATTCTAGAATTAATAACGCAAAAAAAGATGTGAAATCCCAACCACTTTGTAAAAAGGTCCCAAGCTCTTCATGCAGTAGCTATGGCCGTGAAAAGTATCGAGATCTATAAAATACATCCAAGTTTAACATTGGTGTAAATTATTGGCTATGAGAATTAGGGAGATTCTCCTTCATAATACAACCTTCATAGCAAAAATATCCAATAACAAAAATGAAACACTTGGCCATTACGTATTAGGAAGAACTTATTTGTTTTGTTGGTGCTGTGAAACGAAATGGTTAAGTTGCATAAACGTTTTTGTAACTGAATATTTAATAGGCCGGGCCAAAAAAGTCGAAGTATCTTGGATCTTTTAGCCGTAGTGCGAAAAAGTTGTGGACTCTCATTATTAAAAAGTGTGTAAAATCTTAAAACTCTGAATTGACATCTTCTGTTGCCTCAATGAATCGAAAGTTAAGAAAATGGAACTAGAAATACTTAAAATTCAAAAATTAATAAATAATCAAATATTTCGTTGATAATTTTGCGGAAATGCTTAAAAATTATTATTTTTCAACAACAACACCTGTAAACATTTTTAGATTTATACGTTTAATATCTTCTGCCGCCACGAGGGCACCGAATTTTGGACATTAAAGGCAATTTTTTAAATAAAAGCACATTACATTTTTCTCATTGTAATGCGAAAATAAACTTTATTTAATCTATCAGACATACAAATTAGAATTACAAAAGCATCATTGATTGCAGTCTCTTTTGGACTGTTTTTCTGGCTTTTTTGCTTTTTTTTACTAAGAATTCTATCATGTGGTTTCTGGATTCTAGGGTTGCTCCATCCCTATTCTATGGTCTAACTGCTTTTCTGGAGGCTTCAATGTTTAGCTTTTCAATTTGCTTGTCTGCTTGTGTGTGTGTGAAGGATATTTAATAAAATTCTAGTTGTCCATTGGCACACAGTTCTGTATTATCTTCAAAAGTTCATAAAAACTGATCTCTCTGAGAAATAGAGGTAATGTTACATAACAAGAGTGCAAGTTCATGAGATCTGTGTAGTTTGTAGATAGTAGCTCCAAGGCTAACACCAGGAATAAGCGAATCTGGCTTAGATGAAACACAATTTTCATTTAGGCCATTTTCATTGCTTTTGCCTTGATAATCAGTATAGCTGTAAGGGTTCTAATATTGCTCCTCTCATCAGTTAAAATGAACATAAGCAATATTCATGTCCATTTGGACGGCTAGGATTTTATTAAAAATTCTTCATGCACACAAGCATTCGAACAAATTGTAAAACTAGACAATGAAGTCTCCGGAAAAGCAGTTGGACAGCAGAATAGGGATGGAGCAGCCCTAGAATCCAGAAAGCACATGCTAGAATTTTTAGTAAAAAAAAGCCAGGAAAACAGTCGAAAAAAGATTACAATCAATAATGCTTTTGTAATTTGTAAGTCTGAAAGTTGGAATAAAGTTTATTTTCATATTACAATGACGAAAGTGTAATGTGTTTGTACTTAAAAAATTACCTTTAATTTTCAAAATTCGTTACCTTTGAGGTTGCAGAAGATATTAACGAATGATTCTACAAATTTTTACAGGTATTGTTGAAGTTGATAAAAAACAGTCACTTTTAAGCATTACCGCAAGATGATCAACAAAATCTGTAATGATTTATTAATTTTTGAATTTTAAGTATTTCTAGTCCAATTTTCACAACTTTCAACCCATTGAGACGACAGAAGATATCAATTCAGAGTTTTAAGATTTTACACATTTTTTAATAATGAGAGCCCACAACTTTTCCGCACTACCGCTAAAAGATGCAAGATACTTCGACTTTTTCGGCTCCGCCTAATATTTAAGTCTATGAAGGTTGAATTTTCAAAAGGAGAATATCACTAATTTTCATTGCCAGTAATTTACACCAACGTTAAACTGGGCTGTACTTTAAATCTAAATACTTTTCAAGACCATAGCTATTGCATGAAGAATTTGCGTCTTTTTACAAGGATATTTCGGTTGAGACACTATGTTATTCAAAAAATGTGTTTGTTTTCCTGTCACTAAAAGAAAAAAAAAGTAATTCCTTACACCTTTCACAATACTCCAATTTTCCCAAAACATTAAAAAGCTTTCTTGTACCAAAATTCAGGGCTGGAGTCAGAAAAATGCCTGATCGTTCTTGAATACCAATCATGCGTGAAAAGAAAACTTATAACAACTATTCCTTTCTTTTTTTTTTAAATCGCATATTATTTGGATTATCTAAATAACATGAGAATATCGTTTTCATATTATAATTCTCACTAAAATAGTACTATCAAAAAATTTTAATGAGTCTAGTAGTTCTAAATCTCAAATAAAAAAACAACTAGACGTTGCAAAAAAGCCCGCTAAGTAAAACAATCAGTCAGAAAAAGTTGTGAAATCTAATGTTTGCCTCCAAGCGGCCACGTTTAGTTTCCTTGGGATATTTGCACACAATTAACTAAATTGGGATTATTAGGGAGAATCCCCATAGGCAATCAGTACTTGACCAAGTAGAGATTTTATAAAAATTAATCTCAATGCAGTGCAATGGGTGCAAAGTAGCTGAAGCAAATGAAATGAGATTAATCCGAAATAACTCTAGCCTGCCAAGTTCTGATTGCCTATGGGGATTCCCCCTAATAATCCCAATTCAGTTCATTTGTACAAGTACCAAAAGAAACTAAACGCGGCCGCTTGGCGGAAAACTTTAGATTTCCCAACTTTTTCTGGCTGATTTTTTTATTTGGCGGTCTCTTTTTACAACATCTAGTTGTTGTTGTTGTTTTTTTCGGGGGGGGGGGGAGATATCATTTCTTTTTGTTGCGTTTGTTATGTTCTAAATGAGTAAGATACGGCCAGTTGATATTTTAACGTGAATAATCATATTTTCGCTCTAAGAAAAAAATGGCGTAAGCGACAACACCATTAGATTCACATGCTGCTCTTTGCATTAAGAGTGACAATAAATATCATGATTAAATATTGTAGAGAGATTTAGGTTTGCAATCCGAATCCTTTTCGTTTCATTTAAGAAGAAATCTTCCTTACCACAACAAGAAAAACAGTTTCATAATCAAAAAATATGTATCGATTATAACTTGGACTCAAAAACATGCAATTATATACTAAAAAATAAGTACTTATACAATGTAAGTAAAATATATAAACAAATTACTTGCTTTTATGCGAAATTGAGGATTACCAGCTTTTACATACTAATCAATATACAAAAAAAAATCGTCTCAAACCAACTTTCACTTTGAGTTTGAAATATAAGAATTGTTATTTTTTTTTAAGAGGAATTTATGAGGTCTTAGTGGAGGAGTCGTTAAGATATCAGACTAGTGATCAGAAAGTAGGTGGTTCAAATCCGACCAGACACCTAGGAAACTTTATTTTGAACTGAAAGTGGTTTTCTAAGTAAAAAGTTGAAACACGTGTTTTCAGATTTTTGATAAGCATGCAATTTAATTGAAAAATAAGTAATTTTTATTTTTTTTCTAGATACACCGTTTTGATAGTTTAACTTAAAATATTAAAGTCACTTCTTGAAAGTGAGAGAAAGGTAAATATCCAAAGTCCATTGACCTGTTTTAATCAGTCTTACCCGGGCTAAATTTCTCAACTTCCGGGATCATTTCTGGGGGTTATAGACCCTCGTACTCATTAGTTTATACAAAAGGCACTTCCTCTATTCAAGCTGAGAGGAATAAAAAAATAATGGTCTGAATATATTAAAGTGTTTAAGCTGTAGGCCTGGCTAAAGTTTTGGTCACAACCCGAAAAGGAAGAAATTCCAGTGACTTCAGCGATTTTCGAAGGATTTTTTTCCATGTTCTCTTGTTCAATGTTAACAATTATGTTGTTATTTTTCATCTACTCACCCGGAGCAACATGATGGAAAATAATCAGGATTCTAACTATAATAGAAGCTGAACTGTGAAGGGTCGAAAACAGGCCTAAGCTCTGTCAACATAATATACACTTGCATGTTTGCCGCTTTGACATCGGATTTGGCGGTGGAACACTGCCACGCTCCTATATTCCAATGAAATTTTTCTTGAATATAAAATAAACTCGATGCGTCGCAATGCATGGCATAAATTTTGAAAATAAAAAGCGAACTTATAATAGTTTTCTCTTCTTATTTCTTGTCAAGGATTATTGAATATAAATCGGTAAACATGCATCAGAGAAAAACAACAAGGAGGATTTAGCTTACTTAAGAGAAGTCTGTCAGAAACACCCGGGCTATATCATAATTCCTATTACGATCTCATAGAAATATGCCGCTGTCTTCATTTATAGCAACTTTATTTTCTTTCCAGACGCTATTCACATACAACTACAGAATCAATGACGTTGTCTTATCCTATTAACTTTAGAGGGCCTGTCTGTGACTCTAATAAGCAACGTAAATATGCAATTATCCCAGATTATTATCATTGTATGCCATTAAAGTCTACTTTTAAAGTTGGATAAACACGATGGCGATTATACCATCTCTTGTATTTTATTCTGCCTTGAGTGATTTTAGGAGACTCAAATGTGTTTCATTTTTTTTTTAAAAATCAACTGGAAAAATTTTCATACATTAGTTCTATTCGAATTATTACGTGAATAATAAAAAATTTGACTTTTTGGGAAGTGGCTTAGGTTTTTCGTAGTTTTTTTATTTCATTCACAAATTATGAAAATATTTTTTTCGTGTTTTAGCTTTTAGAAGTTTTATATACCGTATTTACCACAAATATATGACAACAAACTGCATTTTATCAAGTCTATAGTTTTAGAGTACGCATTGCGATTTTAAAAACTTATTATCCAATGAAGAATATGGAATTGCTTTTCCAAGCTTTAGCCACTTATTCGTAAAAAAAACTAAAGAAATTAAAAAAAAAAAAAAAAAAAAAAAAAAAAACTTAGCACCTTCCGAACACAGATGAAAAATTAAAATAAACATTACTTGAAAGGATCTTCGCAGTATTTAACTGTACAATCATCCCCTTTCAACAAAACACTGTTTTTTAACCAAAATTTTCCAACAACCAGCTAATTATGAATGGAAATTTCCAAGCTAATTATGAAATCTTAAAAAAAATTCAACGCATGATATATTCCCTTAAACATTTCATTAATTACTAATTCTCTCCTCAAAGTCACCCCGTTTGACGGAAATCTTGTTGTAAAAATTTTTTAAAAAAGGAAGAATGAGGTGAACATCAGATGAAAAGAAGATCTGAGAAAAAAATAGCTAATAAATTAACTCATCATGTATATTAATAATGTTATTTCAGTTTTTCTTTTTCTAATCCCCCCCAATTTCTGTGCAATTCTAAATAGTAAATTATTCCAAAGCTTTTGAAGAGCTTAAATAAGTGTGTTAATTACACTTGAATATACGTCTTACACCCTGAAATATATCAAGAATAATTAAACAAGTCTAATCAAACCTAATATTCAATATACTCTTACAAAATAAGAATGGCGATTGATATTTAGCTTGGATATGTAAAAAAGGTATGGAACTACTTGGAATATTTTAAACGAAACCATTCCATTTAAAAAACTAGGTAATATTTTTTTAAAAATTTAAACAAATTCCAAAAATAAAATGGCTTTATTTTTAAATAGTTGTTTTAAATTTGTTAGTAGTCAAAATCCCTAGGATGGATAAACAAAGTCCCCATTTACTACCCCCCTCTCCCCACACGTCCCCACCCATATCTGCATCTCTGCCACTGTGTCTAAAGAAGTAATAAATTAACAAATTACTCATGATCATTTTATCGATTGTCGGTATTAAATTATCAATTTATTAACTATCAAGCTATTTTTTTCTCAAATAGTTAGTAAGAATTTTGTTAAATTTCATTATTTTCTTGCTTCATGCTCTCTAATAATATAACCTTAAGCCTTGTCCTTAAAAACAAACATCTTCAGCTTAAAGTTTTCCTCCGTTGATGAGAATCCAAAAGAAATATAAATATACGATTGCTCAAAGAGGAATCCGAAACAAAGCAAATATTTTATTCGAACAGAAAGTCCCGCTTTATTTGTAGCTTCTATAGGCTTCACCTAAAAATAGAATTGCGAAATTTTATATTCCTACCACCTCAAGATGGCGCCAGTATCGAGAGGCCTTGAGCAACTAAGAAAGTTGTTTTGAAACCCATATGGAGAATTAGTCGGGCTCTATGGATTAACAATTGTGGCACGATAATGGGTAAGCTCTTACAAGTTTTGAAAGTTCATAAATTTTAAATTATTATGTCTGTCTCAGCAACAAGAGCAATGTTTTAATGTGTGCAAGCCTTGAAATGTATTTTTTATAAAATATTTATATCTCTTCATTTGTAAAAAAAACTTACTTAAATGAAATAAATTTAAAAAAATTTAAATAGATTGTAATCTAAACATATGGTAGAGAAAATAAGAGATTAATAAATTAAATATAAAACTGAATGATCAAACGGCCAAATGGGTAAATTATTGAACACAATTTTGAATTCATTGATCAAACAATGGAATTCAAAAGAGCACTTCTCTTTGTACAATTTATTAACTGATATACTTTGAAATTTTACCTATTTAATTAAAACATTTCTTTTAAGAATTTCAAAGATAAATGCCTGTATTCAGTTTCAAGAATAAATTTGATAGAGATTTTTTTTTTACTTGATACTATATTTTATAATTAATTACTACTTGTATTTGCATGCAAAAATTTGTATACATATATTAACTAACTTTTCCAGTCGGGAACAATTTTAAAAATGTGTTGACATTTATTTTGTATTCATTTCTTCAATCGTTTCATTGACTAAGAGCCTATCGCTCTTCTGTCAAAGGTTTCCTCTGCGCATTCCTAAGATGGGAAAAAAAGGAACACGCATTCATTACATTTGTGTGACACGCGTCAATAAAATCACATTTTCTTCTTACTGTAATTATACATTCAAACTTTGACTTGAGAAATTATGAATCAGGAGAAAGATAATGGTTGCATTATCATTAACAAAGACCATTACTTAATATTTTTCAACAAAGTAAAGATATTTCTAATAATACAAAAAATAAAATACACAAAATCTATTTGAATAAAGAAATTTTCTATTTTTCCTATTAAATCTATTTTCATTATTCATTAGAATATCATTTCATATTTTTTTTTAGCAGACCCAATAAATGAAAACAGTGCTTGAACCTTGCGTAAAGCGAAAATTAAAAGGACATTCATAATACTGTTCTACACAGAGATGGCTCCAGCGGGGGGCTGGGGGGACTGGACTGTAGCACCCCCGTCGGGCAAGCTAAGCCCCCTCCCCCATCCCCACACACACACAATCGAGAAAAATTTGGTTTTTGTCGGGGAATGAGTTTTAATTTCATTTTTAAAAGCATAGTTTTTGTGAAATGTCCCGAATATTTAAAATATGTTTCCATAATAATTCTGATTTTTGGCAAAAATCCAGTCAAACACCAAGTACCCCTGACAGCCAAATATCGCCAGCCCTGACGACATCCAAATTCCCAGTCCCACAACACGTTTTTCAACAGTTAATAGTAGACGTAAGGAATTAGATTACGACTTCCTCACTCCCATACGAACGCTGGATTCAGAACACAGCTGAATGACCGGGAGGGATTGGGAAGGGTCGTTGAAAAAGAAATAGTATTTTCCAACAATTAGTGGACCCTCAAGCAATTCGCTTGTCAACTATCCCCAACTATCCCAGAGTAGACAATTTTATTGGGGATATATATTTTTCGACATTCTGTAGCAAAGGGGTCTACTATTGCTCTTGTCTGTTCCTCAAGGGCATCTTCCTGGACGGTCTCCATGACGTGTTAACAAAAAATAAAAAACAACATTCACCCCTTTTACATCTTCTGTAATAGTCCACAAAATAGTCAGTTTTGGAGCTGGTATCTGTGTCCCTGGAGATGGGAAATCATTGAAACTCATTCGTTGCACGTTATGTTGTTAATACTATACTTAGAAAGCGGTAAAGCTTCATGTACCTTGTTAAAGATCTCATACATGACAAGAGTAAGACTTCACAAACAATAGAAACCCATGGTAAGAAGTTTTTTCATTACCGCTTATATTGCAGAACTATATATTGTCTTGAAACATTAATACTGTTGCGTTTGTGGGTTCGAAAGATTTGAAGCCAAAGCAGATCAAAACTTGCAGAAATTTATTCCAAAATAACTCTTCACAGTTCTCTTACAGCTCCAGAACTTCTCATTCTAGTAGACACAATACAGCTCTTTTCACCTCAATAGAGCACAAAACAGCAGTTAAAAACTTGACAACAACTGCTAAGTCGCTGTAAAAGACAATGCAATACAGTTCGCTCAGTATCTCCAGTCAACTAATTCAGTGACTCAAAATCCAAGAACTAACTAACCCTACTCACGGCCGTCCTTATATAGGAGTGGTGAATCTTCATGAAACTTCTAGAGAGAGAAATTTGGAGAACTTTCCAGATCGTAGTCGAAAAGTCCTATACATGTACATGGGATACATGTACCTATACATGTACCGAAAATGTCGCCAAATGGTCGCCAAGTTTGGCGACATTTGGGGATTTCTCTAAAAATTTGGCGACAAAAATTAGTCCCCAAAACCGTCGCCAACTTTTCTCTATCTCGCCAATTTGGCGAGATTCCCATTACCATAATGTTAAATGCCCTGCTCCTTAAAACTCGCTTCCCAGAGTACCTCTGTAAAACTCGTTATCAAGCATCAAGAGGCTCACTGCAGGGAAGCCAAACTAACGACGAACTATTGCACTGCCTTAAGCGAAATGTACATAAATTTTACTATTTACGAAATTAACACTACGAAAAATTTACAAATATACAAAAATTCGTAACAATACTATTATGAGAAATGTGACCAAACGTTCCGTTTCTCACCTCACTGTCTGCTGTATTTTTTTATTTTTAGCTATAAGTACTTTTGACGGATTCTTTTAAAAATAACTAAAAAAAAGTCACTTGCATTTAGAATGTCGCTTTCAACTGCCGTAGTTGATAATTTGCAATAATATTCCAGTGAAATTTTTGATACTGAATACGGCTGAATCAATTTTAATTTTAGAAAAGATAATTTTCCATTGTAACTAAGATTCATTAAATTATATTTGCCTCAGGGTAGATTGCATTTACCAAGTTTGTTTCATTATCTGATTTAATATTTAAATGTCGTTTTAAGGAGTTGCAGATTGATAAAGTACTTTGTGTTTAGATCGGAAAGTAATTTATGTTTTGAGCAACGGAAACATTAATGTATTTTTAATGTGACATTTGTATTCATTACTGTAACATTTGTATGCTATTTTTTTAAGTAGATTTTAAAGTTACAAGCGTGTAAAGGCTGATTATAGCTGTGTTCCTGGTAGGAATCGGAAATAGTCAATGACCCCAAAGGATTTTCAAACATTTAAATCATAAAACTATATTTTTATCAAAGACGATATGCTAAATTTCAAAGAATATTTGCTAGCATCATAAACTATAGCATTTCCGACATAAATGCTGATTTTTTGTTACAAAAACTGTAGTTATGTTTATATTATACTTCATTTGCTAATATATATTGCCATACAAATGCTTTCAAAATGCGTTTGTTCTAACCAATGATGATTTCCTCATCGGGACTCAAAATGTAAATGGTTAATTATTTATTTAAATATGAAATCGGACTGTCAAAGTATCGAAGGAGAATAAAGGAATTTTGAAATGGTTGAATTGAGGAATACATGCAGGATCGTTCCAAGTATCACCAACAGGCAAAAGCCACAGATAAAACAACCTAGATTTTACTGAGCTAATGTTATGTTTTAAATATTTTTTGGGGGAGGGTGATTCTTAAAAGGAAAAATGTATAGGAAGTTATTTACAAGTATTCCTTTTTAATTGAAAGTTTTTATGTCACATTATTGACAATGACCGCTCTAACCCTGTCAGCCCCCATGTCGGGGTAGACTAGTCTCCTTGTCGGGCAATACCTGGCACCACCACTGGTTCTACACATTAAATTTGCAGTAATTTTTACATTTTCCAACTATTAAGACCTTTAGATAAGAGCAATATATAAAACACAAAATATAACAATCAATATTTGCAGAGTATCTAGCATTCATTCGCTACGTTTAACTCATTTACGGCTAAGAAAATTTGCCATCGACATTTCAGTTTTTTTCTTTGTCAACTCACTGACGGTCATGGGTCAAAGAACACCGAGAAGATATTTCTCCTTAAAATTCGAAATCATTTTCAATCCAAAAGAATCATTAATCATACAGAAACTATTTTGTTAAACTTATATAATGAAAATACAAGAATACATATTTTCGTGAGGGAAATGATAAACTCATTCAGCAATTAAGATTTTATTGCAATTTGTTGCCACATTTTAATATTGTAACTAATTTTACAAACCAATGTAATTAAAATTCCATACTTGTCAATCCAACATATCGCTTGTCTCTTCCTTCTGTTTCGCAATAATATCATTTCAAATTACGAAAATTTCAATGTTTAAGAAAGTTCCCGAGTTATCCTTTCTAAAAACCATGTGTCTAACTATTGAAATATAAGAGACAATACTTATATTATACAATTATAAAGCATTCGCTACGTGGAAGTATAAATGTAAAGGAATTTCCTCATACTTTATCAAGTTTCTCCGAAACTGAGAATCGCGACCCACTGATAAGGTACCCCGACCGGTGTATTTAAAATTCTATACATATTTATCCAACATATCAATCGTCTCTTCCTTCTGTCTCTCACTGTTTCGGAGTAATATTTCAAATTAAGGAAATTTCAATATTTAAGAAGGTTTCCAAATTAGCCTTTCTGAAAACCCTGTATCTAACTATTGAAATATAAGAGACAATACTTAAATTATATAATTCTAAAGCATTCGCTACGTGGAAGTATAAATGTAAAGGAATTTTCTCATATTTTATCAAGTTTCTCCGCAACTGGGAATCACAACCCGCTGATAAAGTACCTCGACCGGTGTATTTAAAATTCTATATGTGTTTATCCAACATATCACTTGTCTCTTCCTTCTGTCTCTCACTATTTCGCAGTTATGTCATTTCAAAGTTAAGGGTTAGACCCTGTATTTAATGCAATAGCATAATTTATCTATAAAGCTCATCTGCTATGTTGTGCGTATGGTAATCGATTTAATCGGTTAACATAAATCATGTTGCAATTAAAATGGAACCAAAAGTTTGAAATTTTGATTTTTTTTTAAATATTATGCTTGCATTGGTAACAGAAAAGAGAAATGCACACT
The DNA here is from genome assembly GCA_963978545.1 of Linyphia triangularis. Lineage (NCBI taxonomy): Eukaryota > Metazoa > Arthropoda > Arachnida > Araneae > Linyphiidae > Linyphia > Linyphia triangularis. The sequence goes on along the minus strand of OZ021721.1, from coordinate 25,807,766 downwards.
ACGCGCAAATGTCAACTTTATATCAATCGCTATGATATTTGGGATCTCAGATTAAGAAAAATCGATAAGGAGTAAGTATCTATACTTAATAAAGTATGCATGTGCGAAAATTCCAAGTGTCTAGGTGGAATTTTTAAAAATCGAATTTTGGCCAGCTTTTAGATGCCAATACCCCAGTGTGCATCGGATGCTCCATTTAATATTTCCAAATTTATGCTTAAAAGAAGCGTTTAAATAATTTTATAAACTAATTTATATAATTATTTCAATTTCTGCATTAAAAGTATAACTACTCATAAAAATATTATTATACTACTTCTAAGAATTTGTTATAGAATAGCTATGTATCTTTTAAATATAAATTTTGCTGCTTAAGCATATTTAAGATTTAATGTTATTACATTTGAATCTTGATTTAGTTAAAAATTTTATTGAAGCGATAAAAATCTCTAACACATTATTTTATTTAGCTCTATTCATTTGAGATACATTCATTCTTTAACTAATAACAAATCCATAAATGATAAGATGGGACAAATTTAAAGGGACCACTTAAACTTTCCCATTGAAACACTGTAGACAAAGAAGTGGAAGAAGACATGTAAAAGCTTTTGAAACGCATACTTGATCATAACAAATTGAAATTGTATTTATAGTTATAATACTGTTGGATATAATTATAAATAAAAATTCACTCATCCCACTATTCTCATTACTTTTATCGTTTAGCTTTATAAATCTATAAAAAAATAATTTAGTAAAGTGAGAGTTAAAAATTTATGCAATGAAAATTTAAAAATTAACTAACCGCAAGCAAACTATTTTACTTCTTTAAGTTAATTAATCTTAGTCAGTTCTCTTTTTGGTTTGCTATCCTTCATCACATGTAAACTGGAAAACGTTTGTAATAAAATGTATGCTTCAATTTTGGCTAGCAAGACTCTAGGAAACTTTATGATGTGGAAATAGGGTTGTTCCTATTTTGCAAAACTGTTTCTCAAGAAAAAATTTCATAATTTCATAGTGCTAAAAAATTGTATAATATTTATAAAATCTTAAATATGTTCTTTGTCTATAAAAAGTTAATAACTAACAATTTTAAACAAATAACTTCTGAGAAATATATTTATTAAATATTTTGAAAAACTTAAATTAGAGATAAGTTTTGTATTTTACCTCAAGATTTGATGGGAAAATGTATCTGCATAAAGGAAATTCAATGCACCTAAATTTAATCACACAGTAAAATCAAACAGTCTAAACTTGTCTAAACAGTCTAAACTTGTCTAAACAGTCTAAACTTGTCTCTAAACAGTCTAACTCCAACTTGCTTAAAGGCGGATTTTCACACTACCAGTTGAGATCGTCAGTCTAACCCTAAGTAATGAAGGTGGAACCTCGACTACCAGCCGATTGACAGGAGGGGGCTACCTCATGCCACCCGTCTTCAGTGAATCCTGGGCCAAACGTCACGCATGCGAGGACCCAACCATGTGAATCCTACGCAAGGTAACCCTAGGATCCCATTCTTCCCCTTACGGAACGCCACGCACGGCAAACACGTGGGTTGGGAAAATCCAACAAAAATTATATAAATGAATCCAAAATATTAAAAAACTAAATCCTGAAATATAAGTAAAAATCTAAACCCAAAATATAAGTGAAAAACTGAGATGAAAAACGTACAAAACAAACGGAATCAAACGAATGAACAGAACTAAAAGTAACAAAAAAACAGTACCTACGGTAGGGCCTAACAAAAAAAGTTTTATTTAATATTTTAGTTTTTATTTTGTAAAAACTGTAACGCCATTCCCTCTAGGAAATATTCCTAACAATATGCTCTTCCATGCTTTGATGCTTTTAATGTACATATACTTTTTTCGCAATATAGAACTGGTATTGAGCTTTGAAATAATAAAATTGAGCTGAAAATTTTCTTTACAGTAGGACAACACCGTACTTTTTCTTTTATTCTTCGTTGTAAATATAATAGAATATGTTGTGCGAAATCTTTTATAAATACCGTAAAGCCGGGTAAATAGAAGCAGTTTTGAATATTTTTAATCGATACTTATTTCATGTACTCTTAAAATTATGGTTAATGCTTAAAATTGTACTCACTCAATGTTCTTTAGGCTCTTGAAGTAAAAATATTTTTTTTATTGTTAAATTTAATCACTGTTTTTAATTTCCATTAAGTCGATACAAATAAAAGCAATCACGTGTTTTTGATTTTAGTATCTCGCATGGGATATTGTTTTGAATTCTTATGATTTGTAGACCTTTTTTACAATTAAGGACTAGAAATGCAAAACGACCCAAGTACAAAAAAGAAAAATTTTCAAGAGAGCCGAAAAATGATAAACACTCGCATTGGTACTTAAGGCTATGACTAAGAACTAGATTGAGTTTGAACTATTACTTCTGGAGTTCGCACTTTGGGCGTTCTCCACTTTGTTTAACTTGGTCTTGAGGACATTTTTCAGTAAAAAAAAAGATTTTTGATTTTTTTGGTACTAACGTCGTTTTCCATTTCTAGTCCTCAATTCTATACAACTACAGCCAAAAATATTAGTTTTAAGTTATTTACATAATAAAAAATGCATTGAACATAATGAGTTTTGGAACTGATAAATGAACATAACGAGTTTTGGAACATGTTCCTATATTCACATTTAGTGAAAATACAAATTTAAGTAATAAAAGGCAAAAGTTTTTCAAAGCAAGTTTATTATTTAAAAAAAAAAAAAAACACTAGGCTTATCCCAAAAAAACTGCCATAGTAAAATTATGCTTTTATTTTTAAAAGTTCCTTCATACCTTTTCTAAAATACCTTTTCTAAACGTAAAATGCTGAGAAAATACCTCTTTTAAAGATATTTCCCCAGCATATTCTGCAAATTTGCATTCCTGGCAGTTGTATTTATGAGAAATATCTTCTTAATCATTAAAAAAATTTTAAGAAACTGGAGGTTTAGATGCATGTCTTACTCAGACCCATAACGCAAGACCTCAGGTTGTTCCATTTCTCATCTTTTACGACAACACCTTTATTGGTAGAGGGTTGGGATGTATTTTCTGTCCAACAGTTGCCTTTTTTACCAATCCTCTTTGGACACCAATATTTAAGTTGTATACGATCTCTCCTTACACTTTAAAAGTTGTTGTATTGAGCTTTGTCATGAATTTCTTGCAAGGCATACACTGAACAAGTCATTTTGCTAGAGCATTGGCATTGCCTGGTACAGCTTGAGTTTCTCCATGCTTTGGAATGCCTAATTGGGATGTTTTCCAGTCATACACTCAAGGCCGGCGCTAGAGGGGGACAAGCCGGGCGCAAGCCCGGGGTGGCAACCTTAGGAGGCGGTAAATGGGCTGTAAAATTAACTAGTTTATGAAGAAAATGATTAAACAAAGTTTCATTTGAATACTTATGAAAAATTAATAGGAGGAAATTTAATAAAATGGGCTTTTAATATGTTTTACGAACTTTTAAGTATAGGTACCTAGCACTCACTTAAAAATCCTCAAGCATAAGAAAGACATAAAAAGGTTGAGGTATAGAGTTTTTAAATAAAAACACGTTTTGAAAGATGAGTAGATTTTTCTTGTATTAAACACCAAATCCAAAACCGAACCAAAAATACAGAGCAATATCGATAAAATATCAAAATATTTCAAGGAAACCGCTCAGAAGCATAACAAACTCCTGCTTAAAAATGCATAACATAAGAAATTACCCTTTTTATTATAATTTAAATAAATGACACACATACAAAGTGCTGTAAAATAATTTTTTACTGTGTGTTTCAATTTGTGGAACATGTATGGGGCACAAAAAAAAAAAAAAAAAAAAAAAAAACAGTCACGACAAGCTGTGACACGATTTTTATTATTTGAATAGTTTTTGATAAATATTTAATTTTAAATTTGCCATGAGCCAATTAAAAATTATTGTTTTTTTTTAAGCATGTTATCTTTAATTTTAAATTTTTGCTCGGACACGTCGATTTTGTTTTGAAGGAAGTCACTTTTCTTTTTAGTGAGTGCACGAGCTGCCACTGATTTTTTGTTAGTTCCGAATTTCAACCATAAAAAGTTTTGTGTTCAAATAAAAAAAATTTCACCCAGTGAATGAATACACAAACAACGAGTTAAATATACTTCTGGTCAAAAAAAAAAAAAAAACACTTTTAAGTTTAACCGTATTTTTAAATTCCTTATATTAGCTTCGCTTTTATATTTATGTTTGTTTGTCGATGGAAGCGGAATCTGCGGAGGCGTAATTAACCCCCTTGCCGACGTCCCATCGTGCTGAAACAAATTTTGGGGCTGTTACTGTCACTAAAAGGTTGCCAATTTTTTTTAATAAATAAATAATAAAATTACTTTAATCAGAATAAATAAATGATATTTGGATGACGTTCACGTTCATTTTTAATAAATAAATTTTGAAACATAGTTTGCCGCTAGTAAAAAGGTTTTTCATATCGGCGCTGTGTTAATGAATATAAAAATTGACAATACATATAAAGGATTTTTAAAAAACTTTGTTTTTACAGGTTATATTATTAATAATTAGGTTTTTATTTTTAGTGGTTCTATAATTTGTTTTACTATCTTTTTAATGTATGCATTTTATAATTATATACTAGATTTGTGTCTTTTCTTTTTTTTTTTTTCTGTGCAACCTTAATTTCAATTTAGTGCCAAAATCATAAATCAAGAAAGTTGTATTTTTAGAATATCAAAACTTCAACATTTTTAATACCAATTTTTTTTAGCTTACGTTTTATTTTACTTCTTAGTGCGGGAAATGTTTAGGTTATCTCTTTTAATTTTTGTTAGAAAGGGGTGGCATTTACCATTTTGCTCGGGGTGACGAAACTGCTAGCGCCAGCCAAGCATACACTACCAGATCTGTACCTAATGCAACATAAAAACAGGATATAAAAACAGTTCTATTAAAATTCAAGTTCTTATAAAACGCAGTAACTGACACAGAGCCATTGAAATTTAAGACAAACTTTATCAAAACATCACGAAACACACAACACACGACTTTATCAATGGAAGCTAACAACGCATCTACATATTCTTCAAATTGAAACTAAAATTAGAAATGCGAACTAAAAGTAGAAAAACACATTAGTTACAGTTAATTAGATATTCGATATGCTTTAAGAGCACGATGTAATAGTTTTTTGTTCCTTGACCGAAAACTCTTACTAATGCACAACAAGTTCCAACATTGGTAAAAATTTCCTCACACTCTTGAAGAGTTACAATGGTTGATTTGCCCCCAACTTATCATTCAATAAACCTTCACACACTTCCAAGTTGTACTAACACTGCTGTCTGAGGTAATAAGGGAACTAATCAGGCAATTTGTAAGGATGCGATTGTTTTGTCAATTAAAAGAAAAAATTCTACTCTTTCAACGGGAGTACTAAAGCATGTCATCAGGGGCGGTCAAAGCAAATTTTTAACACTAAGCGGGAACAATTTTGGCGCCCTCCTCCAATTTTGGTGCCCCCCCCCCCCAACTTTTATTAAATTCTTATCCCTCTCCAATTTTTAGAGTTTGGAATCCAAATATTTTGAAAGATTTATGTTCTATGCAAATTATTTATTAAGTATTAAAAAAATATATACTTAAAAACCTTAAAATTAACAAATTAGTCGGCGAAAACAGAAGGAGAGAGAAAAATTTTAAATTTTAAAAAGCAAATTAATTAAATTTAGCATTTATATTATTGAAATTTGTTATCCATTTTTCTTCATCTACTAACATGCATAATCATATAACAAATATTATAAACATGTAAATTTATCAAAAAAATATGTTTCCGGCACTTAAAATACGATAATAAATATTACTTGTCAAAAATGGAATGTAATCTAAATTTCAAAATGCCACTAAAAACGAGATCGAAAATTTAAAATAAATCTTTAAAATTATTTGACATGACATGTCTCAATTAACTATGTATGAACAATTATTATTTTCTTATTTATTAACATGTTCTTCTTGGTTTTGTGGGTGAACTCCCTTTACAATCACACATCGACAGCGATTACTGCATTAGGGAACTAATTTAGCAGTTGTATAACACCATTTTGACTCGAAAAAGTTTTTAAACTTTCGTTAAGTTAACAATATATTAAAATAAAAAAAACCGCTTATTTATTTGTATTTACTTATTTAAATTAGGCAAATAACTAACAACAACAACAACAAACTTTATAGAGTACAATGATTAATTTCATTTTTTTTTTTTTCAATAATAAATATACATATTTTAAATGCTAACTATTCTTTATATATCATTGGATCATATTAAATTGAAACATGTAACTAATACCAATTTAAAAAATATTTTATCACTGCAAAAATTAAAATTGAAGTCGCCGTTTTATCTTAAAACAGTCTCTTCTACAATTTTATCCTAAAACAATTTCAATATAAAATTAAATTGCATGGCTGGTTTTGAAATTAGGCTACATTCTCTCCATAACTAAATTTTTTCAACATAACTGAAATAACATAACTTCATACTTACAATTCTCGAAATATCTTCCCTTGAGGTGGAAGACAGTAATATAAAAAACTGTTTCATGACTTTTGCCTGTTTTTCATGTTGTTTTGTTTCTTGAGCTTTCATTTTCCTGTTAAACCATCCGGATGGTTTTTTCTTTCCTAACATTTTGTTATACACAAAACTCAAAAGAACGCAGATAGAGTTTGCAATTCTTTTACTAGAGAACAATGTGAATAAAATGAAGTTTTTTTGCTATCGAAATTTCTCCCGTCAAAATTTCAACGAGACTCGCTAACTCAAAGGTGTCTATAAGACCACACCCAGAGACTATATGCAATCTCCACTTTTAAGGAAATGCAGGCAGGCACCTTCTAAGTACTTGAGGGAAGGGGACACTGAGTCATTCTAGGAAATTTCCTCCTTTACGTAATTAATGAACTCCCCCCCCCCCCCCTTCTCCTTCAAGTTGACCGGTGTACATGATTTTTTGTTACAAGTCGGGACCGTGCACTAAATGGGAACCTCTTTTGCTATCTACAATAGTTTATTGTAGTCAGATTCTCAATCTGACGTATTGGTACAAATTAGCTTTCCTGGATGATGGATTACACTACCCTGCTGAGACGGCAACTTTAAAATGCTGACGAGTCCAGCACAATAGTTTGAGGGTCATTTATTGCCCTGTCTCTGTTTGGTACTTTTTTTTAGTTGCCTGTCAGTAAACAAGTCTCACGACCTATTGGCGACAGTTTTACATCAACCATTTAGCAAGATCACCCATCCTTTCTGCAGCCCACTTTCCTGCCCCGAAAAAGTAACCCCCGAGAAGGTGTGTGGTTTTTTGAGATGTCCGAACAAGATGCTCTGTCGCCAACTATAGTAATGGGTTTATAGCCCAACAATAGTCTGCACGATTACGGCACGAGTGGTCTTCAGACTTCTTTGGACCTTTTCTCGCCTCAGGCGTGAAGCTATCTTCGGCCACTCTTCCACCAATGTCCCCAATAGCCCCATATTTTTCTTAGAATATGCTATTACTCCTACCAAAAAAAAAAAAAAAAAAGGGAGGGAGGGAGGGACATATGGAAGCAATTGGGATTTAAAAAAAACCTTAGGGAAGGCAATTATATTTAAACATTAAAAAAAAAAGGGGGGGGGGGGGGAAGGAACTTCCGTGCCGGCCCATTTTTTACAGACACTAATCGACCTGGTCCATGCACCGGAAAACCAAATGGCCAGTACGCCCGTGGTTTGACAGCTTGAACAAAACTCATTAAACTTTAACGGCGGTTTTCGGCTTATTTCACATGGATTTCAGACATTATTAAGATTGTTGCAAAACCTAATAAATACCTCATCGTGTGAAGCTCAGCTATTTGATATGGGTTGAGGTACCTCAACTTTAAAATGTGAAAACTAACCGTAAACATTTTTTTATATATTAAATACCTTTATTAATTATAATTATAACAGTACTATACTGCTACAGATGAGTATATATAAATATACTTGTCATGCATCCTTTTTACCAATATGTATTGCATCTGCAGTAAATCGTTAATCTATATAGTTTGGAATGTAATAATTATAATTGCTCTTTTATGTCATAACATAGAATAATTTTATGAAGCAACTCAAAATTGTCAATATTATTATTTCAACAAATATATATTACTCATATATGATACATCTAGCAAATTAAGCTATTCTAGATGTTTTTTCGATCGAAGAAAAATAAAATATAGAATTAAAGTGAATTCTCTGAACACTTGCTTTATTGACCTGCCTTTTCCTAAATTAATTTCTAATAATAAAGTATAATTACTAGACAATCAAACACAATGTAGATTGTTTAGAGGGAACACTTTTATAGGGGACATATCTATTAATTTAATTCTGAAAATGTTAATTTTCAATTTAACAATTGGCTGATTCAAACATTCAAAAAACAAAACAAAAGAAACATATAAGACTGATCTCTTGACGCCCCCTTTCGCCAAATTTCGTAAATTTGGCACCCCTCTCAAAATTACCAATTTTCCGTAAAATCATTTTTTTTTCTTCTTTTCTTTTCTAGACACAGCACGATGGTAAAGATAGAATAGAATTTAGGTAGACAGATTTCAAACTTGTAACCTTCTGATATTAGCAGATCGCTATAGTGATTTTCGATGTCAAAAAATCACATTTCTTACCGATATGATAGAGGGGCGCTTTTTTCGATTTGAAGAGTGGAGACGGGGGTGAGGGGGGCGCAGTTTTCATTTTGGGAAGTGAGAGAGGCACGTTTGGGAACACATTTATTAATTTAATCCTGAAAATTTTAATTTTCAATTTGAAAAATGGCTGAATTAAAAAAAAAAATCACATACAACTGATCTTTTGGCGCCCCTCCCAAATTTACGAAATTCTCCTAGAATATTTTTTTTATTTTCAAGAAGCAACACGATGAAAAATACAGAAATAGAATTGAAGTAGACAGATTTCAAAGATTTATCCTTCTGGTACTACCAGATCGCTAGCGATTTTCAATGTCGAAAAATCACATTTCTTACCGATATGGTACAGGGGCGTTTTTTTTTATTCGGAGAATGGGAAGGGGGGGGGGGCGCATTTTTCTTTTGGGAAGAGAGAGAGGCACGTTTGAAGAACACATTTATTGATTTATTCCTGAAATTTTTTATTTTCAATTTGGAAAATGACTGATTTAAGAAGAGAAAAAAAAAAAAAAAAACTACAGAACTGATCTTTTGGTGCGCCTCCCAAATTTACGAAAATTTCCTAGAATGAATGCATTTATTTTTCTTTTCAAGTGGCAAACAGGATGTTAAAGACATATTTCAAAGATGTATTCTTCTGGTATCACCAGATCACTAATGATTTTCACTAATTCAAGAAAAAAAAAAGAAAGAAGAGAAAAAAAAAGAAAGAAAAAAAAGAATACAGAACTGATCTTTCGGCGTCTTTCCCAAATTTACGAAACTTTCTTAGAATATGTACATTGAATTTTTCTTTTCAAGACACAACTCACACAACACGAAGGTAAAGACAGATAAAGAATTGAGGTAGACAGATTTCAAAGATGTATCCTTCTAGTATCACCAGAACACTAGCGATTTTCGAGATGGTAAACAAAAACCACATTTCTTACCGATAAGGCACAGGGGCGCATTTTTCATTTTGGGAAGAGTTAACCAGTTTGAAGGACACATTTATTGATTTAACCCTGAAAATATTAATTTTCTATTTAAAAAATGAATGATTCAAGGGGGAAAAAAAAAGAAGAAAAAAAAACATACAGAACTGAACTTTTGGCGCCCCTCCGAAATTTAAGAAATTTCCCTAGAATAATAATTTTTTTTCAAGACATAACACGATGGTAAAGATAGAAATGAATTGAGACAGACAGATTTCAAAGATGTATCCTTCTAGTATCGCCAGAACCCTAGCGATTTTCGAAGTGGTAAACAAAAATCACATTTCTTAACGATACGGCACAGGGGTGCTATTTTCGTTTTGGATGGGGGGCATGTTTCATTTTGGGAAGGGAAGGAGGCACGTTCAGGAGACACATTTATTGACTTAATCCTAAAAATGTTAATTTTCAATTTGAAAAATGACTAAATTAAAAAAAAAAAAAAATCATATAGAACTGGTTTTTGGTGCCCCCTCTCAAAATTTTGCAAATTTGGCGCCCCAAGCGAAGGCTTGCTGGGATTGCACCTTTGACCGCCCCTGCTTGTCACAGAAAGCCTCTGCCTTGTGGACAGAAAGACCAGCTTTTAATTTAGTTTCTTCTTTATCATCATTGCTTATATTTAGTCGTTCATTATGCATGATGTCGATTATTTTATAAATGCACATGTTTTATCCATTTCATGAGTATTTATTTAAATATGCTGTACTGAATTTTTAAATTGGAAAAGAGTTATAAACTGGTTCTTCATTATGTATATATGTTTAATTAATTTCTAATAGTTACGTCATTACACCAAAGTCTAATGTTGCCTAGTAATTTCTAATAATAATTTACTTTGCTTAAGAATTCCAAGAGATTTTCAAATATTTGTCTTCAGAAAATTAATGTCTACAATGCCTCATCCACTCGTTGCTGTTCGTAAAAACCTATTTGGGCAACGGTGAGCCATCGATATAGATAAACAACTGGATAGACTGCTTAAAGCTGGGGAAATGAAGCCGTTGCCAGATGCAATTGGTGGGATAAAAAATAGAGATTGCCGAGGATTGAAAATAAAATGTTGGGTTGTACACAGCAGAAATGTCAATAGTAGACATTAATTAGTAATAATGTGAAAAAATATATATATTCTAACACTTTACAAGGTTTTTTTTGCATTTCCATCCAACTATAAAAGTGAACTGTGATTGGTTAATCTTCCCACCAGCTTCGCTATCCCCGGCGCGTTTTTCTCTTTTCATTGACAATTGAGCAGTCTATCCAGTTGTTTATCTATATCGATGCGGTGAGCAGGTACACCTATATTTTTATGATTTTTCGTCCTAAAATAATAAATTGATTAAAAAAAACTATTTCAGTATTTATATAAAAACGTTTAATTTTCAATTTTAAGTAATATGAATTTTTAGTGTATTACCTAAATAAGTGCACAAAGTTATAATAACCAATTGCTAAATTAATTCAATATGAGGCTGAACTATACAGTGTATATTTTAGCCGATTAATACTTATTTTGAAGGATTCTGAAAGTTTTTTTGAGATTTTGTTAGATGTGGTTTCTTTTGAAATTCCTTATTAGTATAGCTCATAAGCAACAGGAGTAATAACCTTGAGAAATGTAATATATTAAGTAGACAGACTTGGCAACGGCGTTGTTTGTGGTCACGGTCTCAACTCAACTCTCAAACTCAATGCTTACACTCAAAATTCAGCTAGGAGCATGAACTATGTTATTAAATGATAGGACATAATGGTCCTACTCGGGATTTATTCCTGTATTTTCTTAAAAAATTTGCTAAAAAGTTTCGTTTACAATAACAACCCATGATTATATAAAAAGTTCCAGGGGGTTGCTCCATGAGGTAAGCCGATTCTTTATCCATAAGGCTAGTATAGGGTCATGTCAACTACCACTAAAAGGGTCTCGGAGTGTGTTGTTGAAAGATATTTCTTTATTAACATTGTAAATGTTTTAGAACTTGACATGGACCCTGCATTATTTAATCTTTGACTAAAATGATTGGATGCTAAGTGTTAGTTATTTCAAATCCATTACCTTATTTTATTCCATGAGCATAATTTTTTAAACATCTACTGCGGTTTCTTATGGTGTATTATAATGTTTACGTTATAGGTATTTGCATAGGAAAATTAAAGAATGTTTCTAAGAGAAAATATTTAAAACCTGACAAATATTTCAAATACTAAGGATAAGTTTACATAAGAATTTGGATATTTTTGAGGGTATACCTTAATAAACTATTCAGAACTTCTGGATATTAATTTTTGAAGCCAGAATGGTTGTTTTTATTATGAAATAGCTTAAAATATCAGGAATGTTTAAATCATTTTCTAGGTAAGTTATATATTTCCTCGAGACAAAATTTTGTCCATGTTTTTTATAAATGTCACAAAGTAAATTGAGGATTATAGATAAAATAATAAATTATTTTGCTTCATTTAAATATCTTAGATTCAATGAATTAAATGTAAAATGTTTATATTTGAAGTATTTACTAATTGAGGTTTGTATTGGACTACTGTTTAATCAGCCTGGCTTCCAATTCCACTTTATTAACTCCTTCAGGATCAGTGTTGCTGTACAAATTTTCCAAATTATGCATTTTAAAACTTTAAATATGATTTCAAAACTATTTTTAAAATCAAACGTCTGTTTCTATCACTAGACTTAATTTAATGAATTCTTATCAAAATAATTTCTGATAAATGAGCCTGTATTGATAAATTCTCAAAATTGACAGGGTTTGTGTTTAAAATAGCTTGTTTATTAAGTACCCGAAGCGAATCTTTTGCTGTAATCCCTTATGGTAATGAGCGAGTGCTTATATGCCAAGCGATTGGTTACAGGAGCATGTGATGTTAGTTCTTAAAAAATTTCCATAGTTTTTATCATAGTTTTGTACTTTGAGATTTTGTTCTTATTTTCTCAAATTTCTGAAATCATGTTTTCAACTGTAAACCAATGAGAGATTTACTAGATTGTGCTATAGGGTATATTTACAGAATTAGTGTTCTGAAGTTTTAAAATTCTGAAAGATCAAGATAATTTTAGTACTTCTCCGTTAAAGGGGTACATTTGCCTGTTTAGTTTTTGTTCAAATGGCGATTTGGCAAAAAAAAATTTAATCATTTCAAAAACAAATTAAAACAATAGTGTAACCATTTCAAAAGTTTTACCTCTAAAATGTTGGTACAGATGTAGTATGGGACATTCGTTTGGTGGGTTTGGTTTTCATAAATTGATGATATAGTTACAAATATGGCAAACTGCATGATTTATGTTTTTCTCTTCATTTAAGTGTTTGCCGAAAACTAAAACCAGTGACGAACGATTGGTTTTATTTTGGTTACGTCATAAATATGAGTATTTTTAGTGGGAATACAGAAACCATGTTTTAAAAAAGCCTAAATTTTTTACAATGATGGTTCTTTTAAAATATATGAGATTACTTGTGTTGAACTGCTCCCGTATCAAATAAAATAATCTTTTGCTACTTCCTTAGAATTTTAACACATTCGCTGCCGATCACATATCAGCGTAAAATATCTTGTCATTACCCGATCGGAGTTTCAAAATAGGTCACACTTTTTCCTTTTAGAGCACAAAGCACGCTCACACCTTACTTTTTAGAGAGTTTTATAGTACCAAGTAATTAAATAGAGATTTTGGGTGTGAGATGCCACAAACGACTGCCCGAAATTGGCAGGGATATTTTTTTAGGTTCAATTAGCCGTAAAGCCAACGATATAAAGCACACTTTTTCATTTTAGAGTGTGAAGCCCGCTCATACCTAACTTTTTAGAGTTTTACAGTAATTAAAAAAAAAGATTTTGGGAGTGAGATGTCCGAAATAGTTAGGGGTATATTTTTTAGGTTCAATTGGCCGCAAGGTCAATGAAATAGGTTTCAATTTTTCTTTTTAGAGCACGAAGCGCTCACACACCTTACTTTTTAGAGTTTTTAGCAAGTGATTATTAATATCATGGAAGTGGTTAAATATTTGTAATTAATGTAAAAGTTTAATAAAATTTTACCCTTTACAAATTATTTGAAATTAAATTTCAATTGCTTCAGTTATTTTTCATTTTAACGACTCACTCTTTGGTTGCCAAATTAAAAAATTTGCCAAATGTCCTATACTACATCTGTTCCAAAATGTTTTCATATGTTCAAAATATTCGGAAAAGTAGCATATTTTTTTTTTTTCCACATTAAACACAAAATAGGCAAACGGCCCCCTTTAACAGAAAAGTAGCTTAATTTTTAATGACCACACGAAACTGTAATTTACACTGCTAACTTTTGCGGATAATTAATATTTATCTTTTCTGGATAATGCTAGCCCTCCTAAATTAAGTAAAGTCTTATTAGAAACACTAGGGAATTCTTTCACTGGATTTGTTATCATCTTATTTTCATAGTTTTATACCATGAAAGTTAAAAACGGAATACTGAAAGTATATCTTTAAGATATGTTTTTCGTCTAAAATATTAAAAGTTGGTTACTGCAGGGATAGGTAGAAAAGAGAAAAAATTTGAATCTTGCCCTTCTCATTTTGATTTATGTCCTTTGTTGAACAGTAGACGTACTTAAAAATTTTATTAACTTTTTTCATATATTGTAACTTCATTTATTTTTTTCCTGATAGTGTGTGACAACTTACCCTTATTTTTGTTTCTCACCTACACCCTTCTCCTGGCCCTCCCCTTATATTTCTAGACTGAAACAAACGGATTCAAAGGAAGTGTTTTGATATGCATCAGTAAAGATCATAAAAGTTAGTTGTGAAAAGCCTCAAGAGATTTCTGCTACAGAGTCTGCCTGATAGTCGTCTTTTGCCATTTAACTGTTGACTAAGACTAACTTGACTAACTATACAAAAAATAATTCTTCGATACAAAACACATTAAAATTCTTTTGTAAAAGATATGGATTTAAGTTAAATATAAAAAGTTTCTTTTCTCAATAAATACATATGAAATTAATGTTTTAAAAACTCATTTAATCAAATGCATGTATGGAAATGATATTAGTCCCTTTAAGTTTATTTAGAAAAATAATTTGTACACATATAAGAACTTTCTATTTTAATTTTTAATGCATAGATACTTTGATTTTTCAGATGGAAAGGCGGATTCGCCTTAAATCTCTCAATCCACACATTACATGCAAGATTTGCAAAGGATACTTGATTGATGCAACAACTGTAATTGAGTGTTTACACACTTGTAAGTATTGTATTGGATATTTTTTATTTACTGTCAAATGCTAAATAATAGGAACTTATTTTGAAGGCCTTAAAGCTACTTGCAAATGCTTAAAAGTCCTTAACTTTTGCTGATGTTGTGTGCCCGACAGCAATATTTATAAAAATTGAATTCTTATTTGCTTATCCCTTCAGGACTTCCACTTATCAGCGCTGCTCCGGAATTGCTTGTATATTTGCATTTCGAATACATCAACTTATACATCGTTGGTTTTTTTAGCAGAAGCCTTTTACAGGTACTATTCCCGGAAAGTGCACATTTAATATGCTTTGGCCAAAATACAGTGCATATGAAAAATGAATTGCAACATCATCAAAGTCAAAATAAGGCAAAATGCAGATTGTGCTTAAAATTTTTTTATATTAGTTGTTTTTGCAAAGCAGCTATAAAATCACACAATAAAGACATGCCTGAAAATAAATTTTCGAAGGTGCTAAAGTCATTGATTTTCATTTTGTGATAGGTGCTAAAGTCGTTGATTTTCATTTTATGATTTCAGTGGAATTATAGTACAGTAAAACCCCGATTATCTGGCATTCTATCAACCGGAAAGCTCAATCAACCTGAATTTTTAAAAATTTGTTTGGCGAGAAAATTGGCGCTATTTCACCTAAAGCAGCAATAAGTCACCAAATGTTTCTTTTTTTAATTAATTTGAGATTTCGAAGTTTAGTGGGGTTTTTTTTTCTTTATTTTCATGATTTTTAATTTGTAATGGCGAAATAGTTGAATTTGCACTGATTAGAAATGAATATATTATAAGTCTTTTTTTTTATTCTGGTTTATCCGGAATGCCGAAGTTCTTATTCAATCTACTCTGAATTTTTAGCAAAGAAACCTTACTATTCTTAATGGAATTCCTGTGCTTAGTCTTTTCCGGAATATATCCAGAAAACATTCAAATATAAATATGTTGGGGTTATTTGCCGAATCTATAAACAAATCTGGCTTGTTTCAATTGTATACGAAATAGGGTTTCGTAATCGAAATTCCATTATTCTCAGGATCAGGAAAACATTCTCCATCAGATAATTTGGTTTTTCCGAAATTCTAATAAAAAGGAACTATACACTTCTTGCATCTATTCATTCTTGCATAGTTTATTGCATAAAATTTTTTTTATCTGTTTCCCGAATGAGTGTAATTTGTAAATGTAGAGTCTATATAAATCTATGGACTATTTTTATTGAATTATAGCAAAGAAAGGTGATTTTCACTTGAAATTACGTTCCCAACCTCATCCAGCAAAGAGTAATAAGGAAATTCAAAATTTGTTAATGGCTTGACTATAATCTGAATAAAATTGATCATTTGGTTTGAAATCTAGATCTACATATGGAACATGCATTTAAAAAATTTAAAGTCATGTATAACGGATATATTTTATTCCATATGAAGCATCCCATGCGACAAGGGCGAATCCGCCAAAACTGTATTTCAAGAAAAAAAACTCAAAAGTTTTCACTCAACGTTAGCCCCCAAGTTCTACGTGCCAAAGCTCAAACAGAAAGGGCAAATAAACCATCTTGTTGTATTGTGCCTTTGTCGCATGGAACGCCTCGTATAATATTGATGCATCCGTAATTCATTTATTCCCGGGATTTAGTTTGTAAATTTTCAATCTTATCCTGAAAATGTGCAATTCTGCCGAATTCAACTATTCTTAACATTTTATTTTTTTATCACAAAATATCAGTTTCTCACGATCAACCAGAATAAAACCAATTGCATCCATTTAAAGGCATCTCACCCTATAATCTCAATAAAAGATTCGATTTGTAGGCTAGTCAACCCTTTTGTGCACAAAACAGCAAATGTTTATTTTTATTTTTTGTGTGCAAAAAGTATGGGTTATACAGAGTTTATCAAATGAAAAAGGGCTGGGTGCTATTTTTCAAAAAGTAGCAACTCTTGTTTCCGAGGGCACTTTTTCGGCAAATTCCAGAAATTTTTATTCAGTTTTCTGCCATAATTCCTGTATTTCACTTTCACCATGATAAAATTTTTAATGATTTATTTAAAAAAAATTAATAATGCTTAATAGGCTGTGAATTGAAAAGCTTGCCTAAAACTCAAACAATATCAATATACTTATAAAATACTACGGTCCTACTTCTACTGGAATAAGAAATTAAAAAAAACATTTACATAGTAAAATTTTCATCAAATATTCATTTTTATAAAAATATCAATTTATAATGCTGTAAAATTTATATAATGAATGAGGAGTTTTGATATGATGACTGTTAAAAACTTCACAACCCACTCCCCTTGCAAAATTTTGTAAAATATGAATGAATCAACTTTAAACTTTATTTTTTAGACTTTGCTATTGTCAGACAAGGAACAGTGTCTCCAAATTTAGAAATATTCATTGTAGGATATCACAAGAAGTATTCTGACTAAAAAACTTGGCCTTTGTTCTAAAATTTGGGCATTTTTTAAATTTTCCAAATCAGATTAAATTCTGCCACAAAACGGCGATTTTTTGTCATAGGGTCATGACCCAGGTTATGGCCACTTTCAGCATTTTTAAAGATTGATGAATTTTTTTCAATGCTAAAAAAAGTTTCATAGTATTTTGAAAATAATATCCAGTATATTTCAAATTGTGCAGAATAATCCTGTATAATCAAAAACATTTTCAAGACCATATTTTATCTTATATAATTTATTCAATATTTTTCTATCACTTTCCTCACTTATGACCATATTTCACCATTTATAGCCACCTGTATGCTCCAGTTATGGCCACTTCAAATAATTCATAAAAAGTAGACTTATGAAAGCACAAGAATAATATTTCATTGCAAATAATTTTAATGGGAAGCAAATACAAATTTAGACATTGTTATCATATTATTAGCTTTTTAGTTCATATTTTTCTTGAAACAAACTACGTAGGCCTAGCCAATATCAAAAGTTAGCTATTATTTCCAAAGACATTAACAGTTCCAGAAAACTTATTCTGTTTGACAATGTCCTTTTCCAATTAAGGTTGGTTTACTTAACCAACAATGTCATGTTTATGGTTGTAATGTCATTTTCTATGTAAGTAAAACATGTTTTTCCAATTTTTTCGCCCTTCAAGTACCGAGTCTCGAATTCCTAACTATACTACCACTGAACCTACATTCATATGTAAGTTAACAATATTTAAAAAAAAAAATCCCTTACTTTCTCTACAATCCAATTTCTTTACCACTCTTCCACTTAAATCCATCCCACCACAACCCATATACATATATTTTAAATGGAAAGAACTTCTTTTGTACATTTAATAGCATTTTTCAAGAATGCATAACTCATTAATTTTTCTATTAAACTTTTTTTTTAATCAAATTTTAAAAAGTAGTAACGAAGGACATAAACTATGTTTCCATCTTTTCTTAAAAGTTCAATTTAAGGAAAGAATTCTAAAAAAATTTAATATTTAAAAGAGCTTACTTATAGTTAACAAAGAGTTTATTTATTATATTTTACAGTGTTCTTGATAACAATTATATTATATTAAGTACAAAATAAAATAATAAAAATTTAATAGTAAAAGGACAGACAAAAGTTCCAATTTTGTAAAACTTGCTTAATTATGGGTCAAAATCATGAAACAGTTCAAAACGTGTACCAAGTTTTTTTTATCCATGAAATTAAAGAAAATGGTCTTGGGAAAATAAATATAAACCTAATGATTTTTTTTATCAAGAAACTTAAAGAAATAAGGGAGTAAAAAATAATTTCAACTTCGAAAACGTCATTTCGGTGACGGCGAGTATCAAGCATATTCATTTGCATTGTATGTTGTATGCGACAATTGTTTTCATTTCTTTTTCAAATTTTACTAATTACTAACTCTGAGTATTCTATAATAGTAAGAAGCAAACTTTTCTGCAAAAACGAGTCTTGTTTTATATTTATTCGGTCTCTTTACTGTGTCCCTGACTGCTTGCATCAATTTGATGACGTCCCCATTTTTCACGTCGGAACCATAAGCATCCAATGTAAATAACAGAACTTCATGCATTTTAGTACAAAACTAGTAATTCGCACTGGAACACTTTAAGGAAAATTGACTTAATCTTATCTTTCAAATTAACAGTCTTAACTTTGCGCGTACATCTATGATCCATTATTTTACGCTATTTCGAGTTTTTAATGATTTTTATAGGAAAAAAAGAGAAAGGCTCGAGCATTTCGGATACAATTTTGTAATTTCAAAATTTGTTAGCCGTTTATTAAGTGTTCAAAATGGCAGTAGTAAAGAACAAAAAATAATAATAGGATATAAAAGTAAACAAGTTGCTTGATGGAGCAATATTTATTTACCATTACATAGCTTATTCTTTAATGATTTTGTGAAATAGTAAATTTTTTTGTTCTTAAGTTTTAAGACAAACTGTAATATTGAAACATAAAAATGGGAAACTCATTAAAAAAAGTTTTCAGAGAAAAAAGAAGCAAATTAATTGCCCATCAAATTTATTGACAAAAAGCAAACAAAGTAAGTAAATAATATAGAGCTAAATTGTCATAGGAACAACTAGAGTAAAAGACAAAGAGCAATATGAATATAAAAAGGAACAAAGCAAAGTCTACTAGCCATATGACAACCAGGGAAAAGTTTGAAAAATTTGGAAAATGAATTCTCAAATTTTTATGTATAGAAGATGAAAAAAATTGAATCTGCAATGAAAAACACTATTAAAAGTCTGAATGCTGTTGAAAATTGAGAGGTAGGAAAAGAGTAAAAAAGGAATATAGCAAAAGTGTACTGAACTTAAAAAAAATAAAAGAATCAACTAAAGAGTTCCGGAATTAACTAAAAAATTTAACAAAGAAATAATGGTATTAAAAAATAAAAGATCATTTGAAACACTCACTAAAACTTAAGAAAACTACAATAAATGAAAACAAAATACTACTTTTACAAGTTGATTTCTCAGAAAACTATTTTACAAAGTTTGACCAAGAAATCCAGTCTATGCATTTGGTGCAACTAAAAGCAATTGTCACTTCATACCGGTATTATAAAGACAACATCATTCAGGTGACATCTCCGTCATTCCGGAGAAAAGTTTTAAAAAATTCTTAATAATATGCATTTTTTTTTTTTTTGCGAAATTTCTTTTTATGACGTTGTAAATATAGACATGTGAAGTATAAATAATTGTTACTTGAGTCTACTGTATGGAAGTGATGGTTAAAAAGAAACTTTTCTTATTGAAAAATCGAATATTTAATTAAAAAAAAGTATTGCCAGTAAATTCTATGTCATCACTGAAATTCATTAAATTTAATAACTACATATATTGCCTTGACAAGAATATACATTTCTGAATATTGAAATTGATATGTAAAAAATTAAAGCTGAATAAAGAGTGTCACCTGAATGACACTTTTGACTGAATTATAACAAAAGTAAAAAGTTAGAAAAGAAAATACTTAGTGTTAGAATTTAGGTTGCAAACTTTGAATTTATAGAAAATAAGTTTACTGAAAGAAATAAGGAATAACAAACATGTTTGTGTTAAGTTTAAAAATCTAAGTCTTGATGGACCATATTTTCTAGTTTCGCTATTTTAACCCTTATGTTGTTTACAAAGGCTTACTAATTGAAATAGAGAAGGCTGGTTAACACAGGTGAAACTTTTCCAGGTGTATTCCGGGTTTTTTAATTCTGGGCAATTCTGTGGTAACTGGTCTTAATCATCTCAAAAATTAATTTTGGAATAATGAAAAAATCATGTGCCATCTTACTTAACACATTAACGCAGGGGACCGATATTTATGGTTTTCTCTGTGAAGCAGCGCTTGAATTCACAGTTCACTTCGTGGTGCGGCGCAGCGTCAGATTACACTGTTCAACACGATTTTTGCCCAGTAATATCCACTAGGTGATTCTTGTAGACCTAGATGAGCTAAAGACGAATCTGAAATCGGTTGTCGACCATCACCCTCAATATTTGAACTTTGACCTCAATTTATTAAAAAATAAAAAAGCTGAACAATTCCGTGAGCAAAACGAGACAGCGATGTAAACAATGTTATAAATACATGTCTAGCCTAAAAGGTAGACAGTATGCCGCGAATAAAGCCAAAAAAGGAACAATGTATTGTGCTCGTTGTAAGGGCCAGCCGGCACTGTATCCATCATGTTTTAAAGAATTGAACAAAAAACTTAATTATGTTAAGTTTATAATATTGCTATATTTGTTGTGTGTATATAATGTTGAGATAAAATATAAACCTATTTTGCATTACATATTTTGTGAAATACAAGCATGACTTACCGTGATGCACACTGCCTCACCTATGGCCTCTATAAACGGCAGCCGATGCGTCGGCCATTTTCTGTTTAAAGGTTTGAACATCTTGGTGCTTTGCCATTGAAACCAATGTAAAACTCAGCCAACTTCTTTAACGCCGTATGTTAAAGATGGAAGATACAGTAAAAAGATGGAAATTTTGTTTTTCGTTCTTGTTGGCATGATATATTCGAATAATTCTCAAGTGGGTTTCCACGTTGGCAATCCACTGCTACTTGGCGACTTACAATAAATCTATCTTGAGTGGTTTTCGTCGAGTCTGAAATTGGGTTTCCGTGTTGGCGCTTTATCCTAACTTGGCGACTTCATACTGTTTGTGCAAGATAACTTTTTAAAACTGTTTTTTTCTCTCGTGATAATGTTTGCGTTACGCAGAATTGTAATTAAGTGGACTTTTGTTGGGACTTGATACCGTTTTTAACCGTTTTTTTCTTTCTTTTTTATTTACGTTAAGCTAAATTATAATTGAGCGAAGTTGTTTTTTGCTGCTAAATATACTAACGATAAATTAAAGCGAATAAAATAGAAACAAAGTATTTCATTACGAACATATTGCGTAATTGTTGATTGTTTTGAATATGTAACTGAGAAATATAGGGGTTATGATGCTCCGAAACATTTGTTTTGAAGTTTCAAGTCACAAAAAGGAGGAGTGGCTTCAGTGAGATTTTGCAGAGAAACTGCTGCGCATTTGCGTCTCGAAATGCAGAAAACCCAGATTTTGGTTGATAATTTAAAACGTGAGCATTGTTGAAACGATGCTTCTTGTATTTAAGTAATACTCCACAACTTGTTTTGTCAAACTGCAGCAGTCTGGAACAAAACCCTTGCATTGAGCAACAATTTCATTAATGAATACCGGCTCAATTTTTATGTGTGCATTTACAATTTTGTGCCTGTTGTGTATTATAACCTTTTCGGTTACAAGGCACATATTGTATACGAAGCACGAAGGCTTCTTTAACCCACCTAAGTTGCTCGAATTCAATAAATGTTGCACTTGATTTTAAACTTTTTCGATCTCCTTCATTTTCAAAACTTTTAGGCAATTGTCGCAAAATCTTCATTTTTTTAGGGCATTTACAGTTGCACCTGCTTTATAATGGATGTCATTCTGATCAGAAGTTGATATCTGGAGTTCTTCCCAATTCAAAGGCATTTTCAGAAGACATGTATGCTGCAAGTTTGAAGGATTTGATTTCTTCAACTTAGTGAAGTTTAATAGATGTCGATCAGCATTATTTGCATAATTTGAGCTTTTCACATCACTCAACTATTGTGAAACACAATCAACTTTAATGCTTTGCAGGATTGAAGGGCTGTTGGCTTGCTTCCTGCTTTTCTACAAAGTTGGGGAAAAACATTTTCCAATGCATCTTGGGTGATTCTGCCTCTAAGAAAGAAGTCATATCCTCTATTCAAACAATCTTCAGATAATTTAATGATCACAATGGTAGAAAGTACCACTCCAGTGTTAAGTGGCTTCCAACCACCTGAAATTTTCAACGTTTTGAAAATCGTTATTATTTCATTGAGAAAAGCAATCTTCTTTCGACAATTAGTTTTAGTGATGAATTTTTTACCGCAGCGTGCTGTCATCACTTCATACGACTGGCAGATGAATTTAATCCACTAGGCAGTGGTCAAAGCGGTTTGAGGCTAAAGCTTCATCATCACAGCTTTTTCAATAGCAGCAGCAGTTTTATTGAAAAAACTGCACTGACAGACCATCATTCATCTGCTGGTATTTTCCCAAATAAAAGGGCAACCCATTTCCAAGGGCACTTTTATAGCAATTTGTATTTTGCCATATTTTCTATATTGTTTTACTTTTCCACCATGATGAATATTTTTAAATTATTATTATTTTTTTAAAGAATTTAATAATGCTTATAAGGCAGTGAATCAAAAACTTGCTCAGAAACTCAAACAATATCAAAATACTGATTAAGTGCTACAGTCCTACTTTTGCTGGAATGAGACTGAGAAAAATATTGAAAGAAAAAAGAGAAAAAAAACATCACATAAAATTTGCATCAAATATTCATTTTTATAAAAATATCAATTTATAATACTGTAGAATTAAGATAATGTTTTGGTATAATGAATGTTAAGAACTTTTCACAACTTGCCCACTTACAAAGTTTTCTAAAATTTGAATTAATCAACCTTCATTTTTTAGGCTTTTCCATTGTCATACAGGGAATAGTTTTTTGCTAAATTTAGCAATATTCATTGTGGGATATCACAAGGAGTATTCTGTTTAAAGAACTTGGCATGTGTCTTAAAATTTGTACATATTTTCCAAATCGAATAAAATTCTGTGTTAAAATTGTGATTTTTTTTATCGTACATATCGCTACTATATAGGCTATTATAGAAGTTTTATATTTATTTTTTAAATCGGAAATAATCCAGGAGTATGAAAGTATTCCTGTGATATTTAATTTTAAATATAAAATGAAGGTTTAGAAATTAATTATGTATGTTTAACAGCAGGTAAATTACAAAAAACATTCCCCTAATTTTAATTAGAAGACATCAGGATTATGCTTGTCTGAATGGAAATATTCTTTTTAAATGCTTAGTTTAAATATTTTGATGGATATACACCTTTAACTAATTT
This sequence comes from Linyphia triangularis, assembly GCA_963978545.1. Classification (NCBI taxonomy): domain Eukaryota; kingdom Metazoa; phylum Arthropoda; class Arachnida; order Araneae; family Linyphiidae; genus Linyphia; species Linyphia triangularis. The sequence continues at coordinate 25,783,783 of OZ021721.1, read as the reverse complement.
AATCAACCTTCTCAAATTATTTTCTCTATTTTGAGGAAGAGGACATGGTAAAAATCCGACACAATATGTTTAATCAAAGTAGATACAAACTGGCCATCTATGCTAACTAGCACTCGGAAATTTTAAAACCACCCTCTATAATCCACCTACTTATGATGCACTTAATATCGGTATCATCTAAGTGATTTCAGTGTCTATTCTGTATATTGCACGTTTTCAATGAAAAAGGGCAGGAAGGGCACTATTTTTAAAGATAAAGGGCAGGCTGGATCTGCTGCCCCTCGAAAAACACATAGGGGCAATTCTCTCCTGAATGCAGAGGACATTTTAGCTTTTTTTTTTCTATTCTTAAACAGATTATAATTTTAAAATTATGATGAATCTGGTATTTTTGTTTTATATAATATTAGTTTGTTGCAAAGTTACATGGAAAAATAGTTATTTTAACTAGGTCAAATATGCATCTTCTAACATGTCTGTGTCCCGTGCGTTGGTGACTTATAAGTGTGTGTTTGACCTAGTTAAATGAATTATTTTGCCATAAACTAATTTTATTTAAAACTTATCATAACTACTACATTCCTCATAATTTTGCTGTTCTAACTTTTACTTAAAAAAGAGCGAAAATGTCATGTGCGTCATCTAGAGAATTACCCCTAGGATTAACTCTGTTAGAATTTAGGAAAAGTCAATTAATAGGTGAAATAAGACAACTTTTTCCTTCAAAATATCTTTATTTGTATCTATCTTTTAAGGCTTTAAAAGAATTATTTGTAATATTAGAATTAAAAAAAATAAGAAAATGTGTTCTGCATCGGGTGACACCCCATAGTTATATTCTCTTCTATTTAGGTTATTTTTCAGAAATAAAACAGTCAAAATATTGTTTCCAAAAATCTTATGAAAGTCAAAAATATGCACTTAAATTATTATATTTGGTCTATTTTTAAGTTTGATATTGAACCAGTTGTAATAGTAATGTTACTTAATATTCCATAACTTTTTGCTTTATATTTAACTTTATTGAATAATTCTCTGCAGCATTTTATACCTCATGTTATGTCACTGAACACAACTTTTTATAATTTATTAAATATTTTTATCTCAACCACTATAATAGTATTATTACTCTTGATTGTATCTTCTTGTCAACTTAGCCAGACACAGTATTTTTAATACTACGCTGTTGTTTTTCCCACTCCTATATTTAGACATTATTGCCTTTCTTAGTACTTTTTAAAGTGCAGGTAGTCTTAGTTTTTTGTGCTATTGATATTTCAATAGGTAAAAATATTATTAAATATTTTTACCTATTGAAATATCAATAGTACTTACAATACTAAGTACTATTGTCCAAAATGCCCTTGTAAAAAATTGCCTTTCTAAGAATTAAAGTCCAAAGTCGTGCTACGGGACTCCCTGTATACTAGTAGGTAGGTATCAAGAATTTTGAAGAATGTTTTTTTTATATATATATAATTTTATAAATTCTTGAATTTCTGTAGAATGACCTAGTTTCACTTAAATATTGGGCTATTTTATGGTTAAAAAAAAGTTTACAAAATATTTTAAAGGAAAATATATTCACACAATTAAAATATAAAACCTTACCTATTTAGTATGCTTTGATAAATGAATTTACTCAACTTATAGTATTTAACAAGATCATTGTTTTTAAAAAAATCCTACTAAAATTGAAAAAGTTCATTTATTTCCAGAAGAAAATTATGTATGACAAATGACCAAATATGAACTTTTGAAGTATAAGTTATATCCACTTTTTTCTGTAATTGTTCAATAATAAATTTTAAAAAACTGTTACGTTTATTTGTTGAGATAGTAGATATTTTACTTCTCGAGTGACATTTTCATTGAAGAGAAATTTGATTAATTGTGGTCTTGGAACCATCAGAGATAGGAACTTACTTCCGTGTTTAATTATGGTAGTTGTGTGATGCGCTAGCTACTTGACAATAGTTTTGAGGCTGGTTTGAGTTTAATTTCTTATATTTTGGTGAAGATTGAAAATGAATTGTATGGTATTCAAAGGACAACATTAATGATTATCCAATATATATATATATATATAAATAGGTAATTCAGTTATTTTATTAAAATTCTGATTGTTTTCACTTAATATCAGTAGCTGCACAAAAGGAGCAGGAATTTTCAATGTCTTAAAATTAATATACTATGTGCACATGCAGAATAAGTACATCAGAGAGTATTTACATGGAGTTGCTAGACATCCAATAGATCAAAAATAGACACATCTTAAGTTCTATGCATGATAGAAACCAGAAACCCATTTCTTCAGTACCTAACTTGATATATTTTGTTGAATTTACACTTGTTGGACATGGCACTGTACAAAAAAACCCATTTTCAATTTTCTTTAACACTTAAAATATAATGCCTTACTCTGAAATTACAGAATTTTAATGTTTACTCAGTTATTAAAAATTCCTTAATATCTACTTATTTTTTTACTTTTGAAAATCTATATGAACCCTGTTACTTCTGCAAAAGTTTGTATGTAAGTACATTACTTTTTTAAAAAAATTTGAAATACACTTTTTAAATTTTTTGAGTTTTCCATATAGATGCAAAATACTGACGTATATGTACATTATTTTACTTTTCAATTCATATGCTCATTACACACAAATGTTGAACACAATTTTATTATGATGTCGTTCAGGGGTCGAATCTTGTAATTTTCTGTGGCTGTCCTCAAGTAAAGTTTGTTAGCTTCAATTTTTCAATGTTATCGAATATGAAAACTAGAAATTCCTTTTACTGTTGTTAGAATGACTTTATAAATGCTCATAAAATAAGTGTTAGAGATCTTATTGATTAGTTTTGTCCTAATTATCAAAACAAAGCATGCATTTATGAAAAAGATGGGTTGAGACATGATTACCCAAAGGGCAATTGAAATTTTTCGTTAAGCTACCCTTTTAAAATTCTGGTTGCCTCGGGCAACCACAAATTTTGACCCCTGATGTTGTTTGTTAAATCAATTAATCTATTACATGGTTCGTACGGTCCTTAAAAGTCCTTAAAAACTCGAAAAAATTTCTAAGGCCCTTAAAAGTTCTTATTTCTTAAAAAAATCCTTAGAAGTCTTTATTTTTTTCCAAGTTGAAAACCAATGTTAACGAAATTTGGAGATCATCTTTTAAAGTGTTTTCATCCTTCCTGCCTTTTTTGTTTAAAAAAACAGTTTTTCTCCGAAAATAGCATCTTTTCTGTTCTTTTCTGAAAAAAAGAGCAAAATTTTCAAATGGAATGCAATATGCGGATCACCCCTACCGAAATCGCCTGTTGCGCATGCTCATTCATGTACAAACGTGCCACGCACAGACCAGTGACTCGCTGAAGTCATTGAATGGCTTTTGATGCCAGGTGCATCATTAGTAGGTAGATTGCTGGGGTCCGTCCCAAAAATTACGAGTGTTAGTAAGCATGTATACCTATTTCATACGTACCTTGATTAAGTGTATGCCTCTGGATTTTTTTTTACCATGCCTTCTTACTCAAAATAGAGATGAAAGTTATTGGAAACGATAGTTTAAAACATATTCTAAGGTATATAAACCATAAAGTGTTTTTTACGAAGCATTTAAAAAGAATATATTTCCGCACCGATACGCGAAATCGCGATGATCTTTTACTAAATTTAGGGGAACGTTTTGTGTAATTTTAGCTATTGCTAATAAATTTCTGAACGTCCGTTTTATATTTGAAATTAAATATCACAGGGATGTAATCAAAATCCCGGATTATTTCCGATTTAAAATATATATACACATCTTTTAAAGCATATAGTAGCTGCAATTTTTGCAGTTTTAAGCAGAATTTGATCTGATTTTGGAAATAAAAATTCACATATTTTAAAACATAGTCCAAATTCTTTAATTAGAATATTCTTTTTGTGATATTATGAATCTGGTATGCTTTTAATAGCCAGCAAAAAGTACGGCTAAATTTGGAGAAATACTATCTCTTGTCTAACAATGGCTAAGCCTAAAAAGTAAAGTTTAAACGGTTGGGGTTGATCAAATTTTAGAAAATTTTTCATTGAAGTTGGTTGCAAATACTTTATTAACGTTCTTAGCTAAATATTACAGTTATAAATTGCTATCTTTGTACAAATCAGGGTGGTGACAGACCAGGAATTCAGGGAAATGTCAGGGAATTTCACTCTTCTGGACCACTCTGGGAATTTCGTACAATTACTCTTTAATCAGGGAATTTTTAAATATTTGAGTTTCTTTTCTCGCTTTCCCTGTGCGGGTGCGGACATCTATTTCGGATCGCTTCACGTGAAGTGGATGCCGTGAAGTCAGCGCCGGCGCCGTATTATTAGAAAAAAAATCCTCAAACTTCAATCTGACTGCATCCTTTAGAGACATGATTATTTTCTTCTTGCCTCGCGTTTTTTATCAACAGAATATATTAGAACTCAAATTATTTACTTATTATTTATGTTAGATTTTTAGTAACCATATAACTTAGAAGCGTGGTCGCCAGTAGCCTTTCGGTTAAAAAAAATCTTCTAATTTTAATCTAACTGCATCCTTTACAGATATGATTATTTTTCTTCTTGACTTAGATATTTTGTCAACAGAATATATTAGAGCTCTAAATTCCTTAATATTGAAAATTGATTCCATCAGATTTTTTCGTTTTTTTTTTTAACCGTTTTAGCGCTGTGTTACAGTTTTGCAACAATCCTAAAAGGATTCATAAGCAAAAATGCTTAGATCCTGTACTTGATATTTTGTACTTTTATTTTGACATTTTATTGAACACAATTAACTGAAAGTGACGTGTGTGAATTTTTAATCTTTTAATGTTTTCCATTCTTTTTCGTGCTTTAAAGATGCTTGTTTTGATTTTTAGTGTACATTTTTTTTGGAGCAATTATGCTTAGACTATTTAAAATTACATTTACTTATAAAATTTGTATATTTTTAAATTAGCCATTATTTTCTGTTTCGTTTTTTGAATGATTACATCGACAGAGAGACATCAGGGAATTTTCTGGCAATCAGTTAAATGTCAGGGAATTTTGTTTCTTGAATTCTGTAGCCACCCTACAAATGAATATTTTATGAAAATTTTACTAAGTGTAGATGTTTTTCTTTATATTCAATAATTTTCTTTTAATCACATTCCAACAGAGGTGGGACTGGAGCATTTTTAATTGATATTTTAGCATTTTAATATCATTTAACTTTTGAGTATTAAAATATTTTCTGAAGAAGTTTTTAATTCCGCCCTTTTGAGCATCATTGTTAAAATTTTGAAATCATTGTTAATTTAAATGTATTCATTGTGGTAGAAAAATAAAATAATGTAGAAATTATGGCAGAAAACCAGTTACGAAATTTTGCAATTTGCTTTACCCTCGGAAACAGGAGATTATTAAAAATATGCATAATTTATATTGCACTTTAAGAATTTAAACTACATTTAGTAAAAGTATAACTATATCTCAAAATGATTGGTTATAATCATAAGGAATTAAAAAAAATTTCATTCATGAATTTTAATATGCATTAAAATTTTCTTTTCATTCAATTTCCCCCCATTGTATAAATCACAAAGAAAATTGAGATCCTTAAAAAAAGTTAACAAAGTACTTAGAAAGTCCTTATTTTTTATTTTGAAAATCTGTATGAACCATGTATTAGGCATCGCACATGGATTTGAATATAATATAGAAAATCTTGAGGTCGTTTTGCAATCAAGATAGCAATCAGGGCTTAAAAAATATAAATCTTTACTGTCCTGGTTGGCATGTTTGTCTAAAAAATATGTGTCCGAATAAAACTTTTGCATGCTCCATGTGTTGACTTATCAATCTGAGACTTCCTTTTATTTCTGTGTTTATTTCTGCATTCTTATAATTGTTTGCCTTTTTTTCTTGTGTTGATTACTTTATTTGATTTATTACCCAATTCAATTCCAAAAAAAGATATTCTTTTAAAAATAAAATGCTACAAAATGTTTATAGTCAGCATAAATATTTTTTGGAGGCATCATAAGGAATCTTGGAGCATGTCCCAACCCTCTCAAGAGTTATGGTATCTCCTCCCTCCCTATACATAACATTTATTTCAATAAAATAGCTTATTGATAGAAACATGCTGATTTGAGACTAAATTAACTGCTGATTTATAAAAGTTTTATTATTGGACCTACAAAACTTTAAGAATTATGTTAGTAACAATGAATGAGATTGTTAGCAACAATGAAAACTTATTGAAATTGTAAGTATTTATTTACTTTTGGTATTGTAAAATAGCCTTTTTATCACATAAATTCAAATAAACTTGCAACTAAAATGATTCTTAGCAAAAAATGATGTATTGCATCATCTTTACATAGTGTAAAGAGTCGGAAATGAAAAGCGATGTTTCTTTCAGTCATAATTGTTGGTGTCCCATTCCTCCCACTGTCTTATATCCCTCTCCCATATTATTGTTGGTGGAAAACACGAAAATTTTATGAATTCGTGTAGGGTGATAACAAAAGAATTTCACTTAACCCACACCTTTAGACAAAGTTAATTGGTTCTGTAAGGTAAACATCAACTTAGAGATTATTAAGTTTTGTTGGATGCTTAGTTATTTTTATTTGTAATAATTTATCAACATATCTTAAAATGTTTCGTTTTTACAGTTTGTAAAAGTTGTCTAGTTAAGCATCTTGAAGATAACAACACATGCCCCACCTGTGAAATTGTCATTCATCAAAGTCACCCTTTGCAATACATAAGGTAATGTAAACTTTTCATCTGCTAATATGGCAAATAGTTTCTGTACATTAGACACACCTTGTGTTGGTGTATAAGTCTTTCCTTTGTACAAATAATAGCAAGTATATGATATGGTATTTCAAGTTGCTGCAATGGCATCAGGCAATCTTAACAACTTTGTATGATTCAGTGAAGTTTGCAGGGTATCACTTTTCAAATGAAAAATAAAAAATTATAGTTCAATTATATTAATTGTCAACAAGAAAAATTCAAAAGAATGGAAATTCATAATTGAAAGGCCAAGAGTATGTAGATATAATTTGTTTTGTAATTGTATACTTAACACTGGGTAAATAAGCTATATTAGAACTGTGTTCCTTAAATTCTATCTTAATAATATAAATAATGTACATGTTCTTTAATATTGACAAGATTGTAATAACTAAAATAAGACTTTTATTACTTAACCAATTAATGTTAATTGAAAATATTCCCAAATTTGTTATTTTAATTACAAATATTAAGGTCTTCTATTGTTTGAATTAATTTAAACTTAAAAGAATTCACTTTAATTTTTTCTGAACAAAATTTACTATAATTAAAATATAGTTTTAAAAAAGTAAGATGAAATCTGCAGTTATGTGGTCAGGTACAGTGTTAAGCTCATGATTACAGAATTAAGAGTTTGAACCTGAATTCTAACCTTAGACTGACTTGTTAAATAGTATGGGCTGCTTCACAATAAATCTGTTGTGGGCTCAATATCTGCTTGTCTGTATGGATGTTGAGAGGTGCTAGCTCGGGTGTAATTTGTCTTTTGGGAATGTTTATTTCAGGTGATCTCAGTATTGAATACAGGATGGAGTTGTTGCGCCACTGTCATAAAAGAGTTGACTAGGTGGCAATTGTGACCAAAAATTCTTGTGGAGATTTTCTGGATTTTCTTTCATTCAAGATGCAAAAATTGTGCAGTTTTCCTTGAACGACTTCTCAGACCCCTGATATTCTACAATTTCAACAATGCTTCAAGTAACCCTTGTAATCTGGGATGTGTTCTCCTTTTGGAGGATTTCCTCTGTAATATTTTCTTTCTCTTTGTCACTGTTTCGAGCATCTGCATGAACCAGTTTTTCCTGCCAAAAGTATACTTTTCTTCATGTCTGAACAAAAGATTTTCTCTCTTAACTCCCCTTTCCTCACAGATTACTTCAGAAACTCCTAATATTTGAAATATAATTATTATATAGTTTGAGAAATTTCATTGTATCTTTAAAATTATTGAACCATCATTCCTGCATACTTTTTCATTGAATTTTTGTGTATTCCTTTTGCGAACTTTTTTAACAAATTTTTGGATTTCCTCCTTTTTGCTCTCTGATCACTCTCATCCCTGCTTGCAATAGATCTTGTGCCTAACAATATATAAAGCAATCAAATTTAGAAGTGTTATTCTAGTGTTCATCTTGTTATGGTCTTTTCTTGTCCTATGCACGAAGAAAATTCAGTACAATATCCTAAATCTAAACCTTGACACATTTTATACATTCATTTACCAACATAATATACAGTTTTGCATAACCTGGCCGTTTTTATGGCACAGTTATGAAGCTTATCTTGCGAAAAGGCTTTTGTGAAGATAATTATTTAAGAACTGATCAGCATTGTCTTGCCATTGATTTCTTTCCATCTTTTGATTTACATAAACTTGTCATTTTATAGATTATGTTATTTAATTTTGTCATTGATTATTATCTACATAACTTGTATAAAGAAATAATGCTCTTAATTTCTTTAGATACCCTATATGTATATACAAATCTAATTATATTATACTTTTCATTGCAATTGGGGTTTCAAAATGTTTAATTTAAATAAAGACTTGTTAACAACCATTATTTCTACTTTTAGCTATGACCGGACAATGCAAGATATTGTATATAAATTAGTTCCCAACCTTCAACAAAGTAAGTTACCATAAACCTAGGCTATTTTTATGTGGTGTTAGTTTGGCGTAACATCACTTTTTCCAACTCTAAAAATTAAAACTTCTTTTGTGTACATTACTCTCTAGTTTTAAGTTTTCTCTTAAAGTAGACTTTTTCCTCTTTTTTTTTCTTTACGGCTTAATTATAATTGTTTGTATTAATTTATTCCTTCCTAATTGTTTGTATTAGTTTTTTCCTGGTTTGCATTTTCTAACAAGAGTTTAAAGAAATAAATTTAAAATAACGAATCCATCAAATAACTAAATAGGTCTAAATTGTATTAATTTTATTTAATGTGGTTCTAACTAACAAGCATATTAATAATTCCATAAAAAGACAATTACACTAAATTTAAGGAAGTAGAATGTTTGTCTAGAGAGCATACAACCAGATTGATTAAATTCTCAGTGTGTTGACGCTCTGCAAAATTCCTAAAAAAATATGTAGAAATGACTGTAAGTCTTTAATCAGGTCCTGGATTACCTGATAAGAGAGACCTCCCAGAAAAAGTTCCCTTAAGGGCTCTGACTGCTTTAAATGCGTTAAAAAAATGCTAATTTTATTAATTTTTTTTAAAGAATACTTATATGTTTATTGATATAAAACTTGTTAGGCTTAACAAAAACATTTGCAAATTACAGGGGAAAAAAAATATTGATTTTAACCACTTTTTAGTGTGAAAATACAAGGTAAACAGGAGTCCTCAAAAAGTAGGTAGGTGTGCGCTGTTGAAAAAATCTCAGAAATTTTGAACTGATCTTTATGAAATTTTAACCACATATTCTGTACACTTATCGCTATACAAAAAAAAAAAACATTTAAAAAAATAAAATTTCGTCCGCCATTTTATTATTTTCGCATATAAATTAATATTAGAGGTATGGGGTATAGCCACTGTCACACTAAACTTAAAACCTTTCAATTTTTTTGTTTCAGATGGGCCATTGTTCAGATTTTTTCAACAGTGCACACCTACTTACTTTTTAAAGACTCCTGTTTACCTGACATTTTCCCACTAAAGAAGTGGTTAAAATCCATAATTTTTTAATTTTTTTTTATAATTTACGAATGTTTTTGTTAAGCTTAACAAGTTTTATATCAATAAACATAAAATAAAATAAAAGTAGGGTTTTTTTTTTGCCATGCATAAAAAGTAGAGAGCCCTTAAATTGTGAGCTATTCTTGGCAGATTATAGGCACGTTATTTTTTTTATTTTTTTTTATTTTCAGTATGTCCTTGTGTGATTCTTGTACCAGAAAACATCAACCAACTACTGGAATAAAGCCAATTTTTGGGATGGGGGTTGGTTATTTTTTCAACCTTTAGATAAATTGCTGATAATAAATAATGAATTACTGATAATGATTAATAAATAATTAAGTAATAAACAATTGGAGAAAAAGGCATTTTTGTCGATTATGGTATTTTCGTGACTACCATAATCTGCTCCAAAATACGAGAATTATTCTGTATATGTTATGGCAAAAGCCTAAATAACATATGTAACCCCAAAATTCTCCTTCTATAAGGTTTGAAAGTCAGAAACATTAAAACAACAATGAGAAAAGCAAACATAATTTTAATAAGTTTTCAATCCGAATAAAGAAGAACTTGTAAAAATTCAAACTTACCACAATTTTGAAATGGCTGATTAAATCTGGATTGGGAAATGTGTCCTTATAGAATAAAACTTGAAAATCATTCGTTAACACCCTGCGCCATCTGTCGGTCTTAAATGTAAACCTTAGTCAACATTAAAAAAAAAAATTGCAAATTGCTCTTAATCAAACTAATCCTAAAATTGTTGCATCACTCTTTGAAATCTTTCAAATTGTTTCAGATCCTTTTAATTCTATTAAATTGATTAAAGAAGAGGTTTTAAAAAATCTTTTTGTGGAAATTAGTAAAAGAATTACCTCAAATTTAAAATCCAATCTTTTTTCATAAACTCCTGTGAAAATATTGTGTATTACAATTTTTATATCCAAGTAATTGGCAGATTTGGAATTGAAATTTGTCAATTTTAGTGTCAAAGCTTCTGGATAAATATCCCTTAAAATTTCAAGATTGTCACAATCAAACAAAATTAAATGGTCAATGTATCTGAAACCCTTGATCTCTGTTATTTTCAGAAATTTTTGTTCATAAAAATTTAAGTATAGATTGACAAAAGCAATTGTGAAACTGGATCTCATTGGAATTCCTCTGTTTTGTCAAAAAAAAATATTTTCCGTTAAAAAGGAAATTTCCCAAAATATCGAACTTGCATAAATCAATCCATTCTGTAAACAGTAAATTACTATCTGTAAGATAGTTTTTGAACATTTCGACGCAAATTTCTAAAGGATTATCATGTGGGATGCTAGTAAAAAGGTTTTCAAAATCAAAAGTGCTAATTTTTTGTATTTGGTTGTTATGCAAAAAATCTAGTAGAATATTATAAATAATCGGAGATCTCTCGTGTATTTTAATTTTATTCAAAGTTATGTTTTATTTTACTTATATTACTATTACTGATAATATATATTTTAATTACAGATGAAGTAAGACGTGAAAGAGACTTCTACAAAAGGAGAGGAATGCCTTATCCTAAAACTATACCTAGTTAGTACCTAATTATCTATATCTAGAGTGTCTATAATCTCCTTATAGGCACTATATCTATAGCATAAAATCCAGTTTAAAAAAAATCAAAATGGGTTGTGTATGCGGATGTATGAAAATGCTTAATTTCAGAATAACTAGTTTTCTGATTTATTTATTTTACTCGGGCTTTTTTGTAAGAATGGAAATACTATGTTAATTAATATGTCTGAAGAAAGTTTTCTCAGTTGTCTTTATATTTCGTTAGCTCATTCATCTTGAAGACCTTATTGTGGTATGGTCTTCAAGTGCGTGCTAATGATCCATTACAACTAACCTAAGTTAAGAATACTGACATTGATGGATCTTGCTTTAGTGTAGATATAGAATGTTTGTTTCACAAGTTGTAAAAACAAGAAGCAAATATTGCCAAATTGTAAAAGTAAATTGTCTTGTAGTTTTTTAGACCACATTTACTTTAACATTAATTAACAATTTATGAAAGGATTTTAAAATATTTTTCAATTCATTATATTTGTTATCTGTAAGCTTAAATTAAATCAATACCTTTGTATTTTCAGATAACTGTATAGAAAAGGAAGCTGGCTCACAGTCTTCTTCTTCAAAATTAGAAGATTCTGACTATCATAGATCTGATGAACAAGTCAATATTTTACTTGAAGCACAGACCAGTGCTTTAAAACAAATGAGAAGAAAGTTTATCCGATGTTCAGCACAAGTTACTGTAACTCATTTAAAAAAGTTTATTGCTAAAAAGGTTTTTAATAATATGGATAAATACCGTGAGGTGAGTTATTTGGATACCTGTAATTATTTTGGTAGATATTATTTCTCTTTGTTTTAGGAATTTTTTTTTTTTTTGTAAAAAAATGTTCTGGCTTTTTTTTTTTTTTTTTAAATAATTTAGCTTTAAAATTTTAGAATAAATATTTTGTTGTATCCTTTTAACAGTAATAAATCAATTTTTAACTGGTATATATATTTCAGGTTGATATTTTGTGCAATGAAGAAGTTTTAGGAAAGGATCATACAGTAAAATTTGTTTGCGTCACTCGTTGGAGGTTCAAGGTTTGTTTTTTATCTATAATAAGGTTTTCACATTTATAATGTCTAACTTAACTTTTTTAGTGCACATTTCTTATGCAATTGAATATTTTACCTATTTAATTCCCGAAATTAACGTTTTGACTGAAATTGGCTTGAAAAATTACAATTTTTAAGTAATCAAGTTACAAAACATGTATATTCTTTGAACTTTTATGTATTTTGATGATTACTCTGGTATATAGAAAACGCCTTTCAAGTAACTAAATTGTTCATTCTAATTACCCTGGGCCTTAAGAGGCGTGTGACCGCCTAAAAAAAAGGTGATTTTTTGGGAATTTTTTTAAAGAAAACTACTACATGAAATGTTTAAAATTTTGAGGATATATTTATACATAATTAATGAATATACACTGAAATTTTCAATTGAAAAATTTAATTTTCAGCGAGTTATTCGCTATCTCCCAAGTCACCAAAACAAAATGGTCCTTCACTGCTGCAGTGATTGCGGCCTTCACCATGGATGAAATAAAAAGATTATTAAACTAGAAGGTATTGCCTATACAATGACCCACAATTGAGAAAAAAAATTTAAATTTAACAAAAGGGCAGAGTTTTGAAGAAAAAATGTTGAAATTTGCTCAAAATTTGAATGGTTTTTGGCGTGCCAAAATTATGTTTTTTATACAATCAAAAAACTGGAGGGTCATTGTATAGAGAAACATATACAAAATAAGCAGAAAAAAAATCAAAGCGATCGGATGATTTGTCTTCGAGTTACGACTGCTGCAAATTTGAAAAATGTAGTTTGGGGAATAACTCGTTTAAAGATAAAATGATTGATTTCATTGTTTTTAATAAATAAAAATCATACATACTGTAACTCAAAAACTATTTTAAATATTCATTTGAAATTTTAGTATGTTATTTTTAAAGGTATAGACTAACGAAATATGCAACAAAAAATCTATTTTTTCAAAATTTCACACTAGGTGTGCCCCTTAAGCCCAAGGGTATTGTTTTCGTTTTTTCAAAAGTGTGTTTCGTCCGCACTTTTCAAAGGTATGGCAAAAGAGGTTTCAACGTCAACTGCTGCCGGTTCCCAATGAAGGAAGTGGGGGGGGGGGGGATTTTGCGTGTAACACTACGCTGGTCGTACCGTTGAAACTTTTCATAGTGCAAGTTCCATGCTGACTGCTTCTTCATTGTGCAAGGACCAAACAGCACTATTGTTGAAACGTTTCATTATGTAAGGAGTGCACTACGCTCTGCAGATCTGTTAATAATCAAGATAGCTATGGCATGTTGGATGTCGTAGAAGAGTTGAGCATGTTGGTGGTACCGAGTGTACCGTCGTTGGTACCATTTCCGGTTTGTCGTTTATCAAGATGCCTATGGCATGTTGGGTGTCGTTGGACTCGTCTTGAAGTATTATGATCGTTGGTGATACCGAGTATACTGTTGGTGGTATCATTCCCGTTTTGTCATTTGTCAAGTTAGCTGTGGCATGTTGGTGTCCTTGGACTCAACATGAATTATTATGATCTTTGATGGTAGCGAGTGTACCATCTGTGGTACCATTTCTGGTTTTTCATTCTTCAAGAGAACTTTGGCATGTTGTGTGTCGCTAGACTCGTCTTGAAGTATTATGATTGTTTAGTGGTACCGAGTGTACCTTCTGTGGTACCATTTCCGGTTTGTCATTTTTCAAGATAGCTATGGCATGTTGAATGTCCTTGAATTTGTCTTGAAGAGTTGAGTATGTTGGTGGTACCATTTCCAGATTGTCGTTTTTCAAGATAGCTATGGTATGTTGCGTGTCATTCGACTCACCTTGAAGTTTTTCGACCATTGGTGGTACCGGATGTACCATGTATGGTACCATTTCCAGTTGGTCAATTTTCAAGATAGCTATAGCATGTTAGGTACCCCACAATGCTATAGCCCAAGGGTATTGTTTTCAATTGGTCAAGTGTGATCCGGTGTCCGTCCCTACTTAATGGTTAGGAATGAGTCAGAAAGGCATTGCGTGGGCACAATTCTGTCCCGCCTGCTTGTATAAATAGAGATAGAGTATGCTGATGTTTTTCAGTTGTATTGTTGTATCGATGTTTTATAAAACTCAAATTAAAAAAAAACTATGGTAAGGGGGCTTGGATTTAAGGCCTGGGTAAACTGTACATCAGCCCTTAACTGATTACAGTTTTTTTTTTCCTTTAATTCTTTTTATTTCAGCTAAACAATTGTACAAATTTATAAATTTAGAATTGAGTTACTTATATTTTGCTTTTATTAGAATGTAACTTTAAGTATTTAAAAGTATTGGTTGTTTCTTGTTGCAAAGTGAGTTGACTTGTATAATTTGTAAACAAAATTGCTTTTGTTAATTTGCGTGAAGCTGAACTTTTCGTTGGAAAAGATAGTGTGATGGAATTACAGTATTCAAATGAATTTTTATAATTAATTATAAAGTACACAGATAATTTAATGATTGATAAATGTTTTGCTATGATTGACAGCATTTTTTTTTTCCAGGACCCTCCTTTAAAGTTATATTATCGACCAAAACCGGATCTTTAACTTAATTGCTACCAAACAAAGAAATAATTTATGGAACACTACAAAGAACTTGATCTAAATATGTGTACATAGATTTGTAAAGCTAAGTTGAACTAACATGTCTCTGATAAACATATAATTTAATTTTAAGAACTTCCCTTCTAAAAGTGCTATCCTGACACTTGTATTACAGATACTCAAACAAAATACTTTCTTTTTATCAGCTGTTATGAAATCTAAATGGTTCCAAGTAAAACAGCTAAAAATAGTGTAGGTGGTATTCACTTAATTTTTGTTTTTATTACACAGTAATAGTCATCTAGTGATTCATTTTCCATTTGTAACACATCATCATAATTTATTTGAACATACTGTATGCATCATTGTGAATTTAAATCATCTTCATGCTCATGGTAAAATGTAAATATTTATATTGTATAACTCTTAAAAAGAAGGAAAGAAAAATATTTTTCTCGTTATGTTTCCTTCAAGTACACAACATGTTTCAAAATTCTTATACCATCTGCAATATATCATTATTGCACTTGATAATCATAAATTTTTTTGTTTGTTTTTTCAAAAATTTCATTTTGTTCACAAATTTTTATATTTCCTGTGTAATCACACTAAATTAATCAAGTAACCAATAATATTTCAAACTTTTACTGAGTAATTAATGATATGTTATACTGTAATATTTATCACTTAAAATAGAAGATTTTGACCTAATTTTAGGTTGAATTTTTCAATCTATAAATATAATGAGTTTGACATGTTTTTATTAAAAGTGAACAGAATTTAAGCAAAAAAATAAATTGACTACAGTTTAAATAATTTGTTTTTAGGAAATAGCTAGTGTGTTAATGAGTCAGGCATGCCATAGGCATTTATGCCTAAAATCCTAATTTTGAACATCCTTAGTTTTAGTTTTATTATCATTAATAAATGTGAGAATTCATATTATTTTCATCAACTATATGCTCTTTTGGACTTTGATGTATACTCCTTATATGAACAATGCAATGGGAGTTTTTGATAAACAAGGAATGTTTAGGAAAAATTTTTGGTTCACACAATGTTTGTTTGCATATACTTTCTCAATATTCATGCAAATGTGGCAGTGCAATTTTATAGAAATGTGAAACTTTCACATATTAAATGTCTAGTAGTTATAAAAATAATTTAAAAAAATTCTTAGCCAAGTACTTATTGTTGTTACACTATCCCAAATGTGTTTTTCTTTTCCACTTTTGTTTTGAAGCATTAGAATCGTAAAAATACATCCTTTAAATAAAAATATTCCTGACCTAAGTTCTTAGTTGTTATTTGTATAGAAACATCAAATACCCTTGTAGGGGTCATATAAAAAAAATTATATTTCATGGGATTTTGTCATTATAAAGCCATCTATTCTTGAACCCAAGTGGAGCGGAATTTTGTCCATTACATGTTCAACTTCAAAAATATTTCCTGTTTAATTTAAAAATGTTCTGTACATTTTATTTCCAACTGAAAATATTGCCTGTTTAGTGATGTGGAAAATATTTGTTTAATTTTTTTAAAAGGCTTAATACTAAACATCTTTTCATGTCTTTTTAGAA
Organism: Linyphia triangularis; assembly: GCA_963978545.1. Taxonomy (NCBI): domain Eukaryota; kingdom Metazoa; phylum Arthropoda; class Arachnida; order Araneae; family Linyphiidae; genus Linyphia; species Linyphia triangularis. The sequence continues at coordinate 25,767,220 of OZ021721.1, read as the reverse complement.
AAGAATTCTATTCATTGTCCTCAATCTGATAAATTGCTCATGTAATAGTTATTTTAATAAAATAACATGTAATGTTTTATATTTAGTGTTAGCTTTATCAAGTGATTTCAAAATTCATCTACATCCAATTTCATAAATTTTATTTTTATTAAAATAAATTTGGTGTCTGTAGAATTTATTCTTAATAAGCGAACAACTTTTGGGATTTTTGTATTTGCTCAGAGAATCGTTGGCTTTCAGTATTATATTATACTCCCATATTTTGATTTTAAATCATATTTAAAACTCATTTCTATTAGTTTTAGTTATGTCATCTATGTGGTATTTTTTATTCATGCTTAAATGTGGGTTCTTTCTGTTTCGGTTTTGCCATTCCCTTAAAGTTATAATTAACTCTTTATTGGTTGTGGTACAAGTGTTTATTCATTACTTTGCTAAAAGATCTCCAAGTTTTTATATGTCTACTGTGTGTTACTATACATGTATACTACAAAATTAAACTGTTAAAGTTTTAAACAATTTTGCAAGTTATCTTTAATTCTCAGTTGTGTTTTAGATTTTTTTTTATATATAAAAAATAAATTCTTTTAATTTGTATTTTTTAGCCTAAATATTGTATTTTGTTTTTTAGTTATATTTGTTGTAATGCTTTGGTGTTTACTTTTTATCTAAGGTAACATATATTACTGAGCCTGTATTAATAGTCTGCTTATTTTAATTTTTTATGTATGAAAAAATTCCTCTTTCAAAGTAATAGTCTCTGGAAACCTTTTTAGTTCTTTTATGTGAAATAATATTCACTTTTTATAAACATTGTCTTGTAACAAGTATGGCTTTTATCTCAACTGTAATATACATTGTATACTGTAATATACATTGTATTCTATTAGACTCTTTTGTTTGTATGAGGAACATTCATTTCGGGAATATGTATTTGAATAGCCATAAAATCATTTACAATTACTCTTAATTTAAATTCACTCTAATACTGGTCGAGAAAACAAATTAAGTTTTTAAAAATTGTTGGCTTTGTAGCAAGTAGAAAACTGAAACTGCTATTCTACAGTGTAGGCTAAAAAATTAAATTACATTCTCTTTTTTAAAAGTAAATTTACAAATGTTTGAATTAGTTTATAATAGTTTATTTTGTTTGTATTTTTTTAATTAATTTTTCAAATTTGCCAGCGTTTTCGAAGCTATTGCATACATTTTGTTTCATCCATCTGATGTCTAATAAACGAAACCTTGTTTTGCTTGAAGATAAACTGAACCGAGTCTGACCTTGTGCCTTGCCTCTTAATTTATACTTTTATTCTGGGTATGCAGTAGTGACCCAGAAGTTTTTCATACTCCCAATTAACATTTAAGATCAAAATGTTCTTAGGAGGGTAATTCTTGTGTAAACAATTGTTTGTGTGAAAATTTAGTCATTTGCTAATCATGTTCCAGTTTGTAAATCTGTCCTTGTCTTAAACATTGTACAATTTAATTTATTGAATTGTCTGTATTTCAGAAAGCTTATAGTCTACCTTAAAACTTATTATTCATTCAGCAAAAAAATTTCTGAAAATCGTACATGACTTGAACGTTCCTCGTACCTTTGTGTTCTGAAATGTCTTTCAAGTAATCTCCCTAAAAAGTCTATTTTTCCCTAAATTTATTTGAAATATTTTGTAACCTACCTCAAAAGCCTGAAAAAACTAGTCATAAAAGTTTGACAACTTACTTTGATAAATTCTGTATTGTTTCTCACTATACTTGCAGAATTTTATATGTGTGCTCAATTGCTTGATTTTATAACCACTGTTAAATATATTATACATTTTAGTTCTATACTTTGCCAGAAACTTGTTTATGTTTATAGCTTTATGAGCTTTATTTTTGAGCCACCAACTTAAATGTTATAGAGTAAGTGTATATTTTAACAGTTGGTTAAGTTCATCCTAAATGAAATGCAATTGCTGCTCTCTTATCAATCAAGAATATCACAAATGGGTAATATATATCAGAATACATACATGATTCTACTTAAACATATTGCTGATTGATAAAATTTAGATATTTGTACTTTTATGTACATATTTTAAGTTCATGTGTTCTTCACATTAAATCAGTAAATAAAAAGTTTTGTCAGTTCAATAACTGAGTAAAAATCTTAATTTGCCAAATTTATTTCCTTTTTTTTTTTTTTTTTTTTTTTTTTTATATATATGATCTACTTTTACATGTGTGTAATTCTTTCAGATATTTGGTATTTGTGTTAAACAATCCATAAGCAAATTAAAAATTGATTACTGTTATATATCTTTACAAAATTAAGTTTCAAATGTGTTAAAAAAAATAAGCATCATTAAAATGACTTAACACATACTCTTAACATTACTATATTGCTAATTATGCCTAGATAAATAAAAATCCAAAAATGTGGACAAGGATTTTTTATTGTTTCTTACTTAACGCTGGAAATATTACTCTCAAATACAATATTAAAAGTGAATGATTAGTTGGTGGCTCCCTTATTAAATAAGTAGTAAAAAATATAAGTGTTGCAATTTGTAAATGCTCTGGGCAGGTTACTACTAAAACAACTTTTTCACTTAAACATCCTTACTGCCAATATATTGAGTTAATTTTCCATTGGTATTTTCCTGTGTTACTATAATAATATGCTTGTGTTGTGTATATTAAGTGCTTACTGTCTTTAGAGTAAAAATTTAAAATTTATTGTAATATTCAATAATTAATAGTTTAAAAAATTTGTAATATAATTTTACTTTTTGTCATAACACTAACTGTGATACTGTGTATACTGTTTAATTGATATCTGAATATTCAATAAAGTATTACTTCATTCTCATAGTTTTTTTTTTATTATTATTATTACTGTTGTATATTTTAATAATCAGTGGAATATCTACAATTTTTGAATATATGCAGCATATGGGAGAAAGTGTTCCTTTTACCATTTTGCATGGCTTGAATTTTTTAAACTTTAATATTAAAGAAAAATTCAATTTTCTTATTTATTGTAATCAGTATCATATGGTTTATTCATGTATAATTTTTTCAATGTCTTATGTTTATTCTAATTATTTTGTATTTAATTTTTAAAAATAAGATTGTTGTCTAAGGTACAACATATAGTTGTACCTCTAACCAGTTAATTAAACGATGAAAAAAAAATCCTTCATTTATTGCAAATTTTCAATTTAAGTTGAATGTATACACAACATAATAAAAATGTATTAACTGTCGAACAGATCAATTTGTAGTAATAGGGTTTGGAAGTTTAGCTATAATATCTATATCAATTCATACAACTTTTCATCTCTTATTAACTTGCCACTTGGAAGTTTTTTTTCCTTAATGTTTGTTTGAAACACTGGATAACTATTAATATCACACATCTCTGCAATAAAATTCTTAGTTTTTTTACTTGAAATTTTTTAAGAAGATTAAAATTTCCCTTTTCTATGTCATTCTTCTCAAATTGTAGCTGGTTGTCTAATTCACAACATTCATCTACAAGACTTTCTAACAGACTTTTAATGAACTGTTGAATCTATTTTCACCTGAAGAAATTTTGGTATCGGATTCAGAACTGTCCTCAAAGAAAAGGATTTTTACTTTTTTTAAAGGATTTGTATGTGGTTTCTTGTTTTTAGGCCGGCCCCTATATCGCCTTTTCCTTGCCTGCACATTTGGATGAGGCCTCACTGCTTCAGGTGTAACAATAGGAGTTAATATATCTGAACTGCTACACTGAGGGTTGACATTGCCAGTTTGAACTGCACCAAAAGTTGATGGTTCTTCAAATCAAAAAGAGGAAAATTTTCAGAGGTGCAGGTTTCTTGTAACATCGGTCCTTTGACCTGGTCAAAGGAATAACTGATCATGATCAAAAGTACAGCACCATTACATTGCAAATTAAAAAGTATGCTACTGTTTTAGGGTTGAGAAAAGGATTTTCAAAAGCTACACAATATTTTCTAAGGTGTATTGCTACTATGTTCAATGATTTTAATCTACAAAAACGTAACAAAAATATTATTAGACAAACATTATAAAAAAATTCATTTTCATGATGGAAATGGTTTAGTGTCATTCATTAGAATCTTGCATTGTGTAAAAATAATCAATAATAGATTGTACAATCCCTTTATTAAAGAAGCTACAGTCAAACCCTGTTAACGCCAATTCATTTAACTTGGAATCCCGTTTAATGCGAAGTAAAATCAGTTATCCTTACTTAAAATTTAACATTAATATATTTGGTTAACGCAAGCAATTTTGGTGGATCCATCGACTTCGCATGAACGGGGTTTAACTATTCACTATTTACATTAATTTTCATAATGTGATGTTGCAGAGCATCATAGATAGGTGATCAAATGAACAATATGGTCAGGAGTACAACACCTTCCCTTACAATAAAAAACATTGAAAGTTAAAAACTAGATAAGTTTAAATACCTGTCAAATCCACAGCACCAACAGTTCCAGAGTCCATTATGTCCAATTACTGAACCAAAAATCGTTATATTCACTTAGTGCATCAGTTCTATGTGACACGTAAAAAAAAAACCTAATCCTTGCTATCTTATTTTTTTTTAAATTTAACATTTTTATCAAAAGATGGCAGGAGCTATTTCATTATTTTTTAATTCAATGTTAGGTTGGTTGTATTCTCAACGATCTATTGTTTTGCTCAATGACTGCTAATCAGACTGAGACCTACAGTTTAACATGAATTCTGAACAACAACGAACATCCATGCCTAACCCAGGATTCGAACCTGGCACCTTTGGCATGCAATGCCAGAGAACTAACCCTACTGCTATCAGGTGAGCCAATATAATGTTAATAAAGTAAGTAATATTTAATTTTTTTACAATGAAAAAAAAATTAATATGAATTTTTTCATACTGTCTCAACATTGGGTTTGAATCGCCTGTAACTAATGTTCTTTCATTTTACCTCATGTAAAGAGTGACTAAGATTGAGCAACGATGAAGAACAAAACTAAAATAAAGGCTGAGTTTACTGTCCACAAGGCAATGGCTTGTTATGACCACTTTGTTTGAAGGAGTCAAAATTATTTTTCATTGCCAAAAGAATCCATCGTTCCCGAATTGCCCTGATCTGCACTCTTATTACTTCAGACAGCTGTACTAAATATTACAACTTGGTGTGCCAAGGTTTATCCTCTGATTAACAAACCACCAAAAGTGCAATTTGCTATGTTTGGCCGGAAATGTTGTAGGAATGGTTTGCACTTGGCCACTCAACCAACAGTACAAAAATACTCCATCAGTTCTATTCCCTATTGTAGGAATTCATTATGTCCATTCTTAATTTTCAAAATTCGTTATGTCCAACATTTCTTAGTTTTAATTTATAAAATAAATTGTTTCCTGAAAAATTTCAGTTCTTGGATATGACTTTTGTAATTGTGTGACTCATGTATACAGGAGAAATATATTTAATTTTCTATGTTTTCACTAAAATTTGAAAAGCTAACATTTGAGTAGGGTGCTGTTCCCTTGCTTCATAAAGGATGTCCAACAAATCTGGATTCTAGTTGTATAGTAATAATTCAGTTGACATTTGCAGATTCTGCTAATTGGGCATCGAGCGTGGCGGCAAAACACTGCCACATAAATACAATAAGTTATCTCTCATTTGAAACATTTAAAATTATTTTCTCAAGATGTATGGAATTTATAACAATTTTTGTAGTAAGTGTGAAAAATATTTTTAAAAAATTGTAAAAGGTTTCATTATTTAATAACAAGGCACAACTGACAATTTTAGCCAAATATATGGTTCAAATTTGGTCAGTTTCAAACAAAATGTATATTTATAAATACATCAAAATTGTTTTATAATAGATGCTGCACATATATTTAAGTCTAACAAACTTTTGTAGATTAGGTCGTTTTTTAGTATGTGAAATTATTGCATTTCATTAAAACTAAAGATAATTTCTATGTTTTATTTGAAAATTGCTTTTACTGTTGCCCCCCCCCCCCCACCATCTCCCCATCTGTTAAAGCAATAAACAGCTATTTGACAGTACTACGCTAGAGCTACAGCATTCAATGGCCTGGAAACCCAGGATACTGAAGAGTAGCAGATTCAATATTGTTCAGGACAAAGACCATATCCTATTTCTCAACTTAATTTTTCCAAAGCATGAGTAAAATGAATGGGCTATTGTACTTGGGTGTTAAGCATGTTAGAAAATTTTTCTTCCGAAGTTATTCAGATAACAATATTCTTCGAATTCTAGAGTAAAATAATATTCAGAGACAAAATGCTGTGACCATTGTTTCCAAAAATTTCATTTGTTTGGAAAAAGCCCTTTCTATACTAGAAGACAACATACCTTGAGCTCACTGAATAGCCTACAACAATGAGAAAATCGGTTCCTATAACGTATTCAGTAAGCTCAGGGCAAGTTGTCTTCTAAATGTATAGCCAAGAAGTCCTCATTTGCCATTTGACTAATGTCTTGTGGTCCCTAACAAAAATGAAAACTTTCCAATTTTTCTTGGTAATAAAATCAGCACTTACATAGTTTTAATTGTTTTATAAACATTTGATCATGTACATTTAATCAGGGATGACAGTTTTCCTCCTTTTTGGTTTTTTATGTAACATTTTACTTCTCTTTGTCCCTGTTTTGAGAATCTGCATTTTTCAGATATGAAGCAGTTTTTCCTGCAAAAAATATACTTTTCCACATGTCTAAACAAAAGATTTTCCATTTTAGCTCCCCTTTCTTCACAGATTACTTCACTAACTCCTAATATTTAAAATGTAATTACTATGTAGTATGAGAAATTTCATTGTATCTTTAAAATTATTGAATCATCCTTCCTGCATACTTTTTTGTTGAATTTTTGTGTATTCTTTTTGCGAGCTTTTTTTGCGTATTTTTGAATTTCCTCCTTGTTGCTCTCTGATCACTCTCATCCCCGATTTAATGAAAAAAAAACCTTTTTCCATATACTCATGAAATTACCAATATGGTAGATAAAGTTGATATGATATTAGAACCCTTTAAATAGTTTTGAAAAGTAAAAAAACCCAGAAAACGAAATTATAAATAAAAATGAAATTTAAAGTTATATTAAAGAATCGTATCTATGCTTTCATGTGAGGTTCTAAAAATTTGAGTTCCATACTTTTTTTAATGAACAAAAATGCAATTTTTAATTGCATCTTGCATCCCTCAATCAAGACAATTTACAAAGTTAAACTTGGGGTCTATCATTGTTTTACTGTAGTGTATTTTTTAATCCACACCTTATTGTGACTATGATTAGAAGATTTCAAAGTTAATTTATTGTTTAAATCCACCAAGTAAAATGGTCAACCAGAAAAAAGTATGAAATCTAATGTTTGCTACCAAGTGACTGTGTTTAATTTCTTTGGGAATTTAAAATATGTGCATACTAGTTTTAACTTGAATACAAAAACATCCAAATAATGCACTAAAATATAAGTATTAATAAAAAGTAAAGGCATAGAAAGAAAATGTGCTTTATATATGAAATAGAGAAAGTTTTTTTGAAACACATTCTTTTTTATATCTATTCGTAGCTGGTAATCCTCTAAGTTTGAAGTATAAGATTTATTATTTTCAGAGAAATTTAAGCAAACTTCAGTGGTGCTGTCATTAAGGGAGTATTCTACTGTAGAGGCATGAATTTCGCCCGGTTTTTGAAGCGCTGTACAAAGGAAACAAAAAGTATTTTTACCATCAATTTTTTTATCATTTGTTTATTGATGTTTTATTATTACATAAAAAAATTATTAAAAAAAAAAATTAAAATTGACAAAGTTATGAGCAGTCAAAGTGGGGGGTCAAAAAAAAAGAGGGTGTCCTAGCGTGCATTATTCCAACCCTCCTGGTGATCTGAAACATAAAAAACAGACGGATTCTTAATTATTATAGATGCCGCTATCGTATAACCCTCAGATCACCAGGAGGGTTGGAATAATGCACGCCAGGACACCCTCTTTTTTTTTTTGACCCCCCACTTTGACTGCTCATAACTTTGTCAATTTTAATTTTTTTTTTTTAATAATTTTTTTATGTAATAATAAAACATCAATAAACAAATGATAAAAAAATTGATGGTAAAAATATTTTGTTTCCTTTGTACAGCGCTTCAAAAACCGGGCGAAATTCATGCCTCTACAGTAGAATACTCCCTTAAGATTGCTGGCTATTATCAGAAGATACGTAGTTCAAAACCAACCAGGTGACTTCTGAACTTCATTTTAAAATGAAAGTGGTTTTCTATCTCAAATTTGAAACACGTGTTTTCAGAGCTTTGATAAAGCATGAAATTTAACTGGAAAAAAAGTACATATATTATTTTCTAATCGCGGTGTTTGATACTTTAAGTTGAACTTTTAATATTCACTTCTTGAAATTGAGTGAAAAATGAATATACAAAATCTGACGACCCTTTTAAATCATTCATTGCTTTGGCTAAAATTTTCAACTTTCGGGGATCATTTCCAGGGGGTACAGATCCTCGTATCCATACAAAAGGCACTTCCTCTAATCATGCTGAGGAGAATTAAAAAAGAATAGCCAGGGCCATAGCCAAAATTATTTTATTTTTGGCCAAAGTTTTGGTCAGAAGCAGAACAAAATTCCAGTGACTTCAGTAATTTTCAAAGGCATTTCTTGCCATGTTCCCTTCAACGTAATTATTTTTTTGTCGCCTCACCCAGACAATCTCCCAAAAAACTAGTATTCTAGCTATAATAGAAGCTGAGCGGTAAAGGGTCGAAAACGAGCATATTTGCTGTTAACATAATATACACGTGTATGTCTGCCGCTTTGACATCGTACATGGCAGCATGACCACCGACAGAATTTTCGGACCCTTATGCAGCAACCCTCCCGACACCCTCCATATTTTCACGCAAAAAAAAATGGCATAAACTTAGAAGGAAAAGTAGGATATTTTTTGAAATGTGACATTCCATATTCTTGCAATGATTTAATTTATTGAAACCAAATGAAAGTCCTAAAACTTAAATTTATTTTATTTAAAAAAAATTCCGATGTTATGAAACATATTTATGTTTCAACATCTTAGATACACTGTTCTAAGATACTGAAACAGCATTAGAGGGATCCGAATATATATTCATGTCATGTTAAACTTTAATCAGTGACTGGTTAATAATATAAAAATAAATTGTTAAAGTCTTCCATTAAACTATGAGCGTAGATATATAGCATTTAAATGTAAAAGTTATATAAAATTTCTATTTAATTTGACATCTTAAATCCTATGAGTCATAAATAGTAAAATATCTCAAAATTATTATTAGTGATATACTGCCAAAAAGAACTATTAATAGAAAACTTAACATTATTTTTGTTTAAAAATTCAAAGAGACTGCGTTTTCGCTTATCAATAAAATTTTAAGACTGAAAAAAATTATTTAGATCTCGAAGTTGATATTTGCGAGGCCTATACACAATTTTCCGAATTTAGAATCATAAATTAGAAAGGTTGGGTGAAGTTTATCGGCGCAAGGGCAACATGTGGGCCATACTGCATCTAAAATAGGTAGGAAAAGTTTTAATAATTTTGAGATTAAAAATTCCAAAATTAGGCGTTGCAAAGTGGCAGACGTTTTCAACTTAAAACTCCTTAACAGCTTTTTATAAAATTGGAAGTAAAAGTGCATTGCCCTTTTTTAATACAATTTTCACTAAACCTTTTTAAATGTTCATATGTAAATACTCAACAACTCACTATCTTGTATAAAATTCCATGGACATGGAAAGTTTTAATTTATAATTTAAAAGGGGCAAATCTCATTTAAGTTTCAGCATCCACATTAGATTAATGAAAAGAGAAAGTTATACAAAGGTTCTGTTTATAGGTCAGCATACCCAGAAAACTGTACATATAAATTTCCATAAAATTGCATAGAAGTATTTTTTATCTGTTGCAAATAGAAATATCGGATTGGAACTGGGATAGGACAAGTTTATCACGCAACATTTTTTTTAAACACGATACTCAATTGGCAGGGGTTTTGATGTCAACCTTAATAAGCAGACACTTCAGTCATTAAATGTCGGCAAATTGTACATGCTTGGTACTAGACCCAATGGCCCGAAACAGAAATTAATGTAGCAGCAGCTTTTTAGTGACGGTGACTATCACAATCCAACTTGTTTAAAGATGGTGCATCTTAAAGCATTCATCATTTATTTTCCCTATAAGAGAATTTTTAAAATATAGTAAACAGCATTTTTGTTAATTTTTTTAAATGAAAGGGAAAGAGAACTTGATAATGTAATATCAGTACAACATTTAAGGAATTACTTTTTAAATACAGTTCAACCTCATTTAACTTGAACTCAGTAGGAAGTGAATTATTTTTTTCAATCTATCTGAAGGTCTTGTTATTAGAACTAATATCTCGGATGTAATCGTAAATGTTGTCTAAATTACATTTCAATTTCATGTAAATAAGTTTTAGTATCTTATCTACAAATTTACAGTTTTCAACTCATTTAATACAGTATAAATAGAAAAAAATATATTAAAAGACAAACTAAGTTAATTTCAGAAAAATGATTTCAGCTATCCTTCATCAAGTTTAACAAGCAAATTTATCACAAAGCTCTTGCATAGTTCCGAAAACCTTCTACTCTGGATGTGTCCAAATTGGAAATGAACTGTACCGTAGGTTCTTTCAGATGACAATTTTATAAATGATTCGTGAACAACTTACAATAATGTTTTGCATTGAACCATTCACTAGTAATACAAATGTATTTAGTTCATTAATGAAAGCTATGCCACCGCTAAGTACCTGACAAGTTACGTGTATAAAAAAAATTGCAACTCAATGTCAAAAGAGTAGGGCAGTTTGATAAAACATTAGGCTAATGACTTGTGCAGAGCATCTTCTGTCAACGCACCATAAAAACCTTTTGTTGGAGAAACTGAACGCTTCAAGTAACCGCAGTTGAGAAGTCTGACCAAGTTTGAAATATTCTTAACCTCTGAACCTGTATGGTGTTAAAGGGTAAATACCATATTAGCACATTGGAATTTTCTTTTCCAGAGAAGAAAAAGGGAAGGGGAGAGAGCAAGCGATTTACATCAATTAAAGAACTTTTGGCTGAAGGGGTCTTCTATAAAAGAAAAAAAAAATGGATTTCTTGACTTTTATGTTAAGTACTAAGGACCCTTTATATAGTTTTTAGTAATATATATATATATATATATTTTTAATGTAGACCAGATATCAGAGGCCCCATTTGAGTTTACAGGGCTCCAATGTAATGCCGTTTTGTCCTCCCCTGCTGGCGGCTCTGCTTAGCAGAGGAACACTACTCCTGTTCCTAGATACAACATTTTATAATTTTTCTGTGATACCTAATTTGAAAAGTTTTTATTCATGTAGGTTTAGGCATTTCTACAATGTGTTAACTGCTACATGAGTATTGATTTTACTTTCAATGACTTCAAATTGCTATATAATATATATGATGGTAAAGAATTTGAACAATATTAAAAAGAAATTAGGTCTAAAAAAAACCTTTGTTCTCAATTTAATTTTTTTATTACAATTTGATAGACAAATCAATCTCTGATCGCAATACAGATCTATACAAGTAGCTCAAATTTCATTTTTGCACACATGGATATACTTATAAATACATATCTTCTTAGACAAATAGTGATCCTAAAACTATAACAACTATTGTATACTACATTTTCAACACTTTTTCAATACATTTAACAAAGTCACATATACTTGAAACATTAAATTTATAGAATAAATTGACATATGATTATAACACACTTGGATGCAAAAGATAAAATAAATGAAATTCATTTTAATTAGAAAATATTGCAATTTAATAAATGAGATGTGTTATAGCAGGTGAATTAAAAAAATATGTCTTTACAATATTAAATTTAAATAAGATATTGAAATAATAACAAAAAACTTAAACAAATGTATATTTAGTGTCAAGGGAGAATTTGCCATCACAGATCCCAACAGCAGTCAGCTGATAACTCATTTGAATCAGCACTTATGAATTTTATGTAATGTTTGATATATCACAGGAAAAGAATGCATACTATGATCTAAGGTTCTATCAATTGGTCAGATAAGTATAAAAGACAATGATACAAAAACTGATCTAGGACGGTCGAAAAATACTGAAAACATTAAAGTTTTTATATATAACAAAGTTCCTCCAGTCATACAACCCTAAGACATAAAAGTCAATTATTAATTGGATTACAAAAGTGAGCAATTATTAACTTTTAAAAAACATCAGAAAGTTATAAATACAAATGAGAATATTCACATAAAAGAAATGCTGTTTAACATTTCTTTCAAGCCTTAACATTTGAAAATTTATTGTTTACAATGGAAAACAGCAATAAACTATACATGATGTGTATGTATAACAAATGCAACTTCTGTTTGCTGCAAAGTACAATATATGTTTAATAAAGTTCTCTACAGGTACAATGTAAACAGTTTGTACAAAGAAAATGTTTTTAGTCATTTGTATTTCAATCAGTTTTTCAAAATCTCATAAAACACTGGAAGTTTAACATGAGTTGAGAAGTATCAAGGTCTCTTAGAAACCTATATGCATATCTTTCAGGTCAATTGATATAAATATGAAAATTCAGAAAAGTTTTGTTTCCACAAGCCACGACACAAAAAATGTAAAATTCACACCACATACTATGCCTACAACTAAAAACAGAGCAGCCATCATACCAGCAATGGGAGCATGTTCAGTGTCGACACATCTAGAAATAAAGACATTTTTAACAACATTGAACTACTTAGTCACTAAAAAGTAGTCTTGAAGTTGAGTGCTGTTTAATTAAAAAAAATTAATAAGTAAATTTTTCATTTTTAAATATCGAAAACTTTAAATTCTCTGACAAAATATTTGTCGTAAATTTGAACCCCTCAGAGATAAATTATGAAAACTGAAACATCTTGTTTTGCAATTGAGAAAAATGTATTCATTCACAGTACGATCACTCTAGAACCAGTGTAGAAGCTAGATGAAGTTTCACACTTTTCTATGCTATGATTTTAGCATAGAAAAGTTTTTCACAATTAAAACTCTAACATTAGAAATTTTACATTTACAATAGTTTACTTCTGATGTACAGAACTATGAAGACAACACTTAGTTAATCTTGTTAAAAATATAAATACTCTACCAACAGATTTTCTATAATAAAATAATTGAATTTGAAGTAAATTAATCTTTTTGAATTTTAAATGCTAGATATCCACTTGCAAGCTAGCTATTTAAGAGCTTGTTTGATATTCTAGACAAAATTTCTATTGCAAGAGAAAATCAGGGAATCATTTTAATGAATCTTGCTTGTAATGCGTCTAAATATTATAAATACAAAATATTTATATAATATTTAGATACTTTAATCACTTAAAAATATTGATGAAATTAGCAGTAATTACTTTAATACTGAATGTATGGGGAGAACAAGGTTAATTTGCGGAAATGCTGTGATTTATAAGACTGACAGGAAGTAGGGGGAAGGTTTCAACTGCTTTGGTCAAATATGGCCAACTTGCCAACCCCGGTCAACTTACCAATCTTCAAGCATGGGCAACTTATCATTTCTTAAGCATGGTCAATTTACCAACCCTCCAAATATGGTTAATTAAATATTCCTCATAAACAATTAATTTACAAACATCAAATATTGTTAATTTAAAAGTTAATATCGAAGCAATCATTAATATATTGTCCGAAATGTTAACTATACATAATGATCTAAAATTAATTTACTAAAGGATAACACAATAGGGCAACATAATTCTTTAAAAATATAAATTGTACATTAAATTTACTAACCCAGGAGCATACATCATAGCAAGACTGCTATAATATCCACTGGTGAGACCTAGAGCAACTGCCATTCCAAAATATGCCCAATCATTATCAATTAACACTGGAATTGCTCTTTTATCAGGCTTAAAATTGCATAACATAAAATACGGTATCATCAATACTCGTAGCAAAACTGGTATCCATAAGAATCTAGGTCCAGGCTGAAAAAGAATAAGAAATTCAATGTGAAGTTATTTATTAAGTATTTAATAATTGAAAATGTTACTTATTAAGACAGCGATTCTCAACCTGTGCAGCGCAAGCACACTAGAGGGAGGCGCGAGAATATCCAAGAGAAAATATTATTTTAAAAAATTGATTAACTGACTAAAAGGAAAACACACATACACATAGAAAACAAAATACATTGACATATTTAACAAATAAAATAAAACAACTTACTAAATCAAAACTTACTTAATTAAAACATACTAAATTAAAAACAAATTTAATAATTATTAGTGACTTCCTTGAGCCTGTCTTGCAGAACAAAGTTTTTTGAAGGGCTTAATATTAGAAATAGCCACTCTCAGTTCTGTTTCTATATTTAGCCGAGATCTACATTTTGTCTTCAAAGAAGCTACAGCAGAAAATCCAGTTTCACAAAGGTAGGATGTTGAAAATGGTAATAGAATGCAAAATGCCCTTGTTTTTAGTGCAGAAAAATCCTCCTCCTGTCCAAAATTCAAATAGTGATTTATTACTAAACTGTCTTTTGGTTTCGTGAAGTCTATGAATTTTTCTTCATCAATTGAGTCCTTCGGGAGTCATGAAATGGATCCACAACCCACTCGTAACTTGCTATCAGTTTGTCGTCAGTAAGAAAATACTTTTTAAAATTCTTTGCCAGTATGGCCAAATGATTTTCAATGTTTACAAAAACAACTTTTACATGTTCTTCTTCAGCCTTGTAAGTTCTAGTAGAATCATCCACATTTGCAAACATTGTTAGGTTCTTTTTTTTTAAATTTCTGCTCTATAATTCGAATTTTCTACAAAAAGCATTAACTTTATCACTTGTATCCAACATATGTGTATTTGCTCCTTGGAGTTGAAGATTCAAGTTATTTAATTTCTCGAATATATCGACCAAGTAGCTCAATTTCATCACAAATAAACCATCGCGAAAACTCTAGGCTTCCGGTCCGTTTTCTTCTAGGAAAGTGGCGATTTCTTCTCTTAATTAATGAACACCTTGCAAAAATTCCCCACGTGATAACCATCTTGCTTCGCAATAAAATAGTAACGCTAAATCTACTGAACCCATGTCTTTACAAAGTGCATAAAAGATTTTCGATTTCAGGGGTCTCATTTTTATATACTACGGTTACAACAGTAGTTAACACAATATTCAGACCAGAACTCATTTCTTTCAAAGCCATGGCTACTCTGTGGATCATGCAATGTGTCCAGACGCACCGAGGCGATTTTTGTTTTACATGCACTTGTATACCTTGGAATCTTCCAGACATTGAATGAGCACCATCGATGCATATTCCAATGCAATTTTTCCATTCTATGTTTGCCTCGTTCATAAAATCATTTAAAATAGCAAATAATGCGAGCACTGTTGTTTGGAGTTCTATTGGTTTGCAGTAAAGTAGTTCTTCTACTACTGACATATTATCACGAAATCAAACATAGGCAATTAAATGAGTATCTTTATTACTATATGTTGCTTCATCAAGCTGTATTGAAAACAATTTGTCGCATAACTTCGAGAAAAGCTGATAGTGCACATCTTCAGCTATATCACCAATTCGACAAGCAACAGCATCATTTGAAAGAGATATGGACTGAAATTGTTTTGAAAAATTATCTCCAAACATAGTTTCTACAATCTCAATTGCTGCTAGCAAAATAAGCTCTTCACCAATGGTGTGAGGTTTTTTACACCTGGCTATTTTATATGAAACTTTGTAAAATGAAATTAAAGCTTTTATTCAGACAAAGTTTCTTTAAAAAATTATTTTTGCTTTTTATATGATTTCAACTCGAAGAATTCTCTGGGTTTGTTGATGTACTTACTATGAAGCGTTTCCAAATGTCGTTTAAGTTTATAAGGTTTCATGCTGTCTGCGTCCAATATTTTGGAGCAAATGGTACACAGGAGCCTTTCTTCTTCATTTACTTCAGTACTGGTAAACCCAAGATTTAAGTATTCTTGAGAATATTTTCTCAATTTTATTTTCGGAACCATGCTTGTCTGTGTACTTGTTGATACTTGACTATCGTCTAATGCTCGCTTACTTCCGCTTAAAAATTTATCCACAAGTCTGCATAAATCTGCTGTCGTGAATATTTAATATGGTGAATTGCAATTAACATGAAAACATAAATAACATACACATTCACGATAGATTCGATAGAAGGATTGACTCAAATGAGACTGGCTGGAATTGAAACTTGTGTTATCGAACATTTTCCTTCTTCCAATGAGAAAACATTTGCTCTGTGCATGCTCGAGACGGCATCGGTCATGTTCACCACCACTTGGCAAAATGCCAGAAGTGGTATCTCACCAACATTGGCTCGTTTTTACTCTTGTTTTGACAGTTAAAAATAATTTAAAACCAGAATCCAAAATACTCAATATACATTATTGTTGTATATATGTCATTGTAAGCGGGGGCACTATGAAAAATATGATTGAAAACTGGGCCGTGAATACTGAAAGGTTGAGAAACGCTGCATTAAGAGATGTAATCAAATATTGGACTTGTTATGCATATCATAAGTAGAGAATGTTTATTACATATATAAGAAAAAAGTATAAAAAGTTTACAAATCAATGACTGGGAAAATTATTTTGTATTGTAAAATATTAGAAAAACTAACCAAGTCCATTATCTGAAATGAAAGATATCTTAAGAGTTCATATATTTCTGTGTTTTCCAGTTATTCATGATACGACAGTTTTAAAGGCCAAAGCCTTTCTAATTTATACAACTCAAATTAAGTAAATCTTTCATACTGTTTGTTTTTATACAAATACATTATTTATCAAAGTTGCAGCTGGTATAAAAACTCTAAAAAAAAGTTTAGAATTTAATTTCCAAATTGTTACATTATAGACAGAAACATATAGGAATTTGAATCCATCTTGAATAAAGCTAACACCTCCAGTTAATGGCAGCACTATAGAAAAAGAAAACTGTAATTTAAACATGTTGAAGAAACCTAAGAAACATTATTTGAGAGATATGATGCCTGTTTGATAGGTCCATGACTCTAGGAAAGGTAGTGCTATGAACACACTTTTATTATGTGTTTACTTTATTAATATCTGTGGCAATATTAGTCAAATTTGCAGATATTTAAAAAAATACGTGTTTTATTGGACTCAAAGCATATAGATAACGTGTTTGTTTTAATTTTGGAGAAAAGAGAATTGCAGATTTAAGTGATTGTATTCAATATCCTGTATAAATATTTATTTAAGAAAAAGTTACCAGCAAGATAGCTGCTGCGATTTCCAACAATAAATCAAAATCAGATTTTTGTAAACATTTAAAAAACATGCCTCTGCAAATCCAAGTACAGTTCAAGGAAGTTTTAGTGGTTTTGCATTATAGTTGATGACACAGATACATTACACACCAGAAGTAAAAACAGCAATGAGTGAATTTCTCCAGGTGTATTTGCTACAAAGAAGGCGAAAACAATTCTATTGGCCTTAAAGGTTATAAACGATTTTTTTGCGACACAAAGAGCACAATTCTCATCGACTCATGCTGATTTATCAGACCTTTTTAGCATAAAATTGAGTGAGAAGTGGCCTGATATGTCCAAGAAAAAATGATGTTTCATCATGGCAACACACTGGTTCACATGTCCATTCAGTCAATAAATTGGTTGATTTAATCTATGAATCACCCCTTATCCACCCTACTCTCCCAATAACGCCCTGTGATTTTTTTTGGTTCACAAATATGAAACAATCGTTTGGGGAACAGATTTTATTCAAATTCGGTGATCATTAATGTAACAAGTGCCTATTTTGAGGAGTTTGAGAAATCCTATTTTTTGAAGTGTTAAAGTTAGAAAATCATTGGGAAAAGTATATTGAGTTGAAGACTGTGGAGAAATTAAATTCATTTTAGTATTATATTTATTTTCATTTAAGAGTAATTTTTCAAGCAGCCCTCTTAGATACAACTCTGGTGAACTTAAAAAAAAAAAAAAAAAAAAAAAAAGTTTCTCTAATTTAACTCCTCAATTTTAAATATGCAGGCTGCATACAAGTGTCATTAGTCAATGAAATAAGTTTATAAAAATAAAATATTTATGTGTACTAAAATTCTTTAATTCCAGTAAAAGCTGCTAAAAACTAACAAATGGCTGATTAAATAAAACTACAGAAAACAAGTACCCATTTTATCCAGTTAGGCAACAAACTTCCAAGCATTGCAAAAAAGTTGAAGCAAAGATAGCAAGTCACAGGGGTGAAATATTTTTCTGTAAAAAATGACTTCAAGTTAATAATCACTTTCATATTGAATAACATAATTTTTATAAAAATCATAACTTCAAAATGTTCAATGGTTTTCATTTGTTAAACAATGTAATAAAGAATATTTAGCCATTTTGAAGTATTTTTTTTTTAATTACAATGGTATACTTATATTAACAGTGAAAAATAAAATGCTTCTTTGATAAATAAGAAACATACACTTTATAGATAGAATTTTTTAAAAAAAATATTAAAAATTATATACTTTTTTTTCTATATGAAGGCCCTTTAGGGAACTGAATGGGCAAGTATGAATGATACACATCCAAAAATTTAAATTTGAAGCTGATTAATCAGAAATTGTACAGAGAAGTATTGAGGAAATGCATCTGTATACCCCAAAAAAACACCACTGTTCGATTTTTAAGTTAAGATTGAGACATGCATGTTTTTATATTTTCTAGAGGTTTAACAAGGAAACATAATACAAGTATTTATAACAAAGAATCATTTAAAAAAAAAGCAGTAATAAGAGGAAATAGTTTAACTCTGATGAGCTCTCCTGTAAAATAAGGGGAAATTAAGATAGTGTCCCTTACCTCTGGGATGCATATATTGATTATACTGGTCAATACATGTACAGTAACGGGCATCATCCCGTTTTTCGTAATTTGACAGATTTAGGGTCAGTTCCAGAAAAAAGCCAATAGTGACAGCTGTTGTAGCATAACGAAAATACATGCTCTTCCCTCCCCCCACCACCACCATTTCCCATTTGTGAAAGATTAATAATTATAAACCTCCCCTATTCCAGATCTTATGAAGCAAAATGCCTGCTTCCTCCACAGTACTTAAAACATTCATTTTAATTAAAATAATTGTGGATGGCCATTGTGGAAACCATCCATTAATAAGAGTATTCTAGGACATCAAACCCAAGGAATTGGTAGTGTTAAAGAAGATATCTCTTATAGAATATTTCTTTGAACTGCTTAATGCCAGTGCCGGAACTGCAAAAACTTGGTAGTCTCCGTATGAAATCCGATTTGTAGGCTCCGATTTGCAGGCTTTTTAATGATCAAAGGCTTCCTTGATCTCTTGGTTGGGGGAAGGGGAGCAAGAATAGCTCAGTAAGGTCAAGACATCGAAACCAATTTAACTGGTTTCTAGAAGAGTAACTGCAGACGACAGCGTTTTAAAGATTGTAAGGCAGATTCTGACTAGCTTTGAAGAATTAGGTTTCAGATATTTACTGCTCCCCAGATTTAACTGTAATTTTCCTGAATATTTTGAATTCAAAATGCTAAAAAGGGTTTCCAGTTTTCGAGATGTAGGACCTTAAAAAAGAAAATATTAAACCTGCCAAGTTTGGCGAAGTCATTCTCAAATTGGCAGCGTGGGGAAGTGCGAAGGCATAGATGGACATTTCCACCAAGCACTTTAAAGAATAGCTGGCATAATTTGTGGCCAACACTACTTTGTTTAGTCAAGATGTTAATTTTAAAGGTTTCCTTATTTCCAAAGACAAAATAGAAATACACAAATTAAATGAAATTTGTAAATAGCTCTAAGGGACACAGCTTGAAAGATATTTCAGAAGTGTTCCATTGCGAAGATGGAGCACTGACCATTTATCAATTAACAGAAAGCAAAATTTCCGAAATAAGGCTGTATCCTGAAAATTTTGCAATTGCTGGCAATGCAGAAAACGATAAAGTTATGGAAAGCAAAATTCGTCAGAACGAATTGGAAGGAATTTTTGTCTTACAAAAAAAATAAAATGTTTAGAATTAAGAGACTTTATAACTGACAAGGAAATTATGGCTGTCAACAAAGTTATAGAGAAGTTATTGAACGAAAGAACTGATTTTAAAAGAAATATTTAATAAATCTAAATAAGATGTTGGAGTTTTAAAAAATTTCACTGTTTGGTTATTGTTTAAATAAACACTTGTACTTTTCCTTATTTTAACTTTTGGATGTGAGGGATACCCACTTTATATTGAGGATATTGAGCAAAATTAACCACTTAGATCTGCTAGCAAATTATGTACATTGATTTTAGACATTTAGGTGATAATTTAATAACAGTATGAAAACAGTTCTTGCATGTCTCAGCTACTGCATGGATAAAAGAGAATTTTATTGACACTAAGTAATGAATTGTTCAAATAAAAGCCCAAACTTAAATCATAGTAAGCATGTTTAAATTACTGTGGATAAGGTATAACTATCCATAAAATATTTATGAAGTTGATTTGGACAGTTTTAACATACTATACAAACCATACTCCTGCAATATTTCTAAGAGCTTGTGGAATTTGTTATTTGTGGAATAGACACTATCAAGACTAGCCAACTAGTTTTTAGATCATACCTAATTCGATGGTAGTTAAGTTCTAAAAAAGTAACATTTTAAATTAAAGAAACTAACACATTACCTGGTATTATAAAGTCTGGATCTACTTGCTTGATATCAGCATGAATTGCAGGAAATATTGTTAGAGTTACAAAAAACACGAAAAAAACATTGAAACACTGAGGCCAGGCCTAAAAAAAGAAACATTTACATTACAAATTATAGGCTAAGGCATTGCATTAACGTTAAATGTTCAAAACATTAAGAGGCCCGTTGCACATACAGCAAACCATTTGAAGGGCAAGTATTTTCCCACAAACATTCATTATGTTTTCATTAAATTGTTGCAATATTTAAAGTTTTTTTTTTTTTAAATGTCTCTGCACTAATTCAATCTACTAGTAGGAAAAGGGCTCAGGTCAATTTTTTTTTAGGAAAGTGAATATTTCGGTAACCACTATAGAACAAAAAACACTACTCTCTAAAATAAAGTACTTTTTTTTCAGTACAATCTATCTATTAAAACATAAAATTAGACAAATAAAAACTAATAAAAGTAATCTTTAAAACTGCTTAAAAACATTGTGATTAAGCTACAAATAATATTCCAAGCCAAAAGCAACAGTTGCCATACCACCCAAACCATTTTAAAATATTAGTTTATCAGTATTGTTATGCAAGAGTTTGATTATAACTAAAACAACTTTTGAATAACACCTAATATTCATGCTTTTCCCAGTCAAATTCTACAATATTAATTGTAAATTGATTTTCTTTCTATAAGTTTTCTTTTCCTTTATTAGAATTGAATTGAAAAATTTATGCCCACTATTTTAATTAAACTCTTAATAGTCTTTCGATAGTCAACTTCAGTGAGATTCTTACTCAAATTTTTACATTGGCAAAAGATAGTGTTAAATTCTTACTTAAGATAAATACTTATTTATAGCAAATAAAGAAAACTCAACATTTTTGCATTAATGAAATAACTGGAGCTATCTTTTTCCACAGTTAAATGATTTTAGTAAGTTTTAAGAAATATTCGGAAGACTTTTCCAATGGGAAATCACATCTTATAGTAAAACGTTAATAGATATGGGAGAAAGTTAAAGTTTAATACATAATTAGTCTTACCTTCAAAAATATTTTACAATATGGTGGTCTTCTAGTACTTTGTCCACTATCTGTTATAGCCTTTTGGGTTAATCCATCATAATATCGATAGAAACGCTACAAGGAAACCCCAAAGAATAAATTATAGGCCAAGATAGGTAATATTAAACTTTCTAACAATGCCATCCTTAACTGAAATTTACTACACTGGTTTCATTTGATCCCACCTATGCAGCAAATAAAATTTGCAGAACTCCACTGATGAACCACTCAATGCCAGAAAACTGACAAAAGAAAGCAGTGCATTTTATGAGTGAAAAGTTTTATTTCAATTTAGTAATTAATAAAAAAGGGCAACAAGTACAAAATCTAGTATGTGTGTAAATAACCACAAGAGAATAATACAATGCTCAAATAAAATTTAGTATTCTGATTATATTTAAAAAAAATTAAAACTGAAATATAAATTTTTGGCCCTAAAAATGGCATTTCTAATAAGCAATATCGCTTGAGCCATTGAAGAAGAATGCTCTCTCCACATTATGAAAGAACTACCTTCTTGAAGCTAGTACTTTTGCTACCATAAAAGAAAACCTTCTTTGTGTTGCTAGCTTTGGAGAACGACACATTTTGCAGTAAACATATTGGAAGGATGAATGAAGGCGTTTTTTTTTCAATGAGGAAAATAAATTCATTTAGATGGTCTTGTTCGTTAGGCATACTATCAGCAAGATCTTGGCAAAAGCCCCACACTTTCTTCAGCCGACCCCATAAGACTATTCTTTCATGACATAGGGAGTATACTCCTTCAATAGCTCAATCGATACTGTTTATTTGAAAGGTTGTCAATGTTCACATAATGACCAGAATGAGTTGTTAGGATTGAACAATTGGACATGTCAAGAAGACAATGCTTCAATTCACACCTTCAAAACAGTGGTTTAGAAAAAACTCTGACTTATAGAGTAGCCAGCCATCAGTTCTACCTTAACTTCATAAAGAATACCATTAGTATACATGAAATATGTATACCAAGGGCGGATCCAGAGTTTTACAACGGAGGGGGGGGGGGGGCGGTTTGTAAGTTATATTACTATACCATGGGATAACTTGATTATACAGAATATGCTACAGAGTCTGTTAAAAAGTCAAATATGTTAAAAAGTCTCACTAAGCGAAGCTATGTGTGAATTTGCGACTGTAAATTAGCGTTGTCTTTAACAATATTGTTCAGGATAAATTATTGCTGTATATGATAGAAAGGATAATCTACCAAAGCATATATATACAAAACCAAAACTGCTTTTTGCTTTGTCCACTGCTTTTTCATCTCTATTTTTTGGGAAGAAAACATTTATATAAAATATATTCAGAATGGATTCATCAAATTTGGATTGACTGCATTCAAAGCCTGAGTGAAGCGTGCGTTAAAAACACTATAGTACATTTTGGTTTTATTTTTAATTCTAATCTTTCACATGTTCATAAACTTGTATAAATTAAATAATAAAATACGAGTATTCTAATTAAAATATATATAAATTGAATGTCTGAGTTAGTTTTGGACGCCAATGTTAGACTTTTATTTATTATAGTCATGACAAACAGCACACAAAATATTCATTATCGTCGTTATTTTTTTCTTATTTAATCCAGAACGGAGGTGGCGATCGCCTCCTCCGCCCCTTGCTGGATCCGCCAATGATGTATACTAATGGTCATCTATTTACAAAGAGCAACGAATATTCAACATAACAGGAACATTTAGAGCAAAACTATGAGTAAACAACACTTTAAATTGAAATCTTATTATCCCTAAAAATGTTTCACATAAAATCTGTGATCCAACTCTGAATAACCCAATACTCAAATTATATTTCTCAAATAATAGTTTATAAAAAAAAAAAAAATTGAACTCGCAGATTTTGTGTAAGTATTGGAATATTCTTTTCTGGTTATTTGCTTGTTACATTTCTTTTTACTTTTAAATCCAAAAAAGAAAAGGGTTGTTTATAAAATTGCAAGATACATTGTAAATACTTGATTGATGCAAGTTAAATAATAAAGGATGAATTTTGAAAAGTTTTCTGATCACATACTTTTATTTTTCATTTCAAAACAAAATAATTACTTTGTTTTAAATTTCTAATAAATTAAATCAATACAACACATATTAAGCATATGAGCAGCATAAAGTTATTCAAGTTTCCCCTAAGCAATGATATATTCTATGATGTTGATAAAAATAGATTGCTACAAAAAAGTGGAAGTAAAATACTAGAAACAAAATACTTTTATACAAACTAAAGATTTTATGTAATAAATTCTGAGTAACATTTAACCAATGCAACTTACTATCAATGGTAGAGCAAAATATGTATCAACACAAGCTAAGAGTACAAACAGGGCTGTGATGAAATAATAAATAGCTGCTGTTCTCTGATTGGGAGAAGCTGAAAAAAGTTAAGTATAAAAGTAATATATTTGATATTTTTCATGACATTTTATTGATAGGAATAGATTAAAAATTTTACACAAAAAAATCATTCATTCTTGATTTATAGGACTTAAATAAGGAGGGTATTTCAAGAATCTTTCTTTTCCTAGTTGAGAAAAGGTGGCCAAGGTACCAAATAATTTCTTTGCAATAATACATCCAATCCTCAAAAACTTATCTAAAAGTGATAAGTTAAAGAGCTAGTACATAAAGCAAAATGTGGAAAATGCAAAACAGGTAAAATGAACCTTCCAATAGATCCTGTTTTACAGTAGATACTTAGAAGTATGGTACATGGATCACAGAACATTTTAAAATTTAAACAATCTTATTTCACAACCATTTCCAGAAGTAACATAGTCTGATAATTTATAGCATTGGCTGAATATCATTACTTAACATTAAAGCATGGCTTTCCAAACATATTGTGAGGTTCTCTCATACCCTTAACAATTTAGAAAGAATTTTAAATATCCTGCAGATATGGTTTAGATATTAAAATTTACCTGCTATTGAAAGTATAAGAATTAGAGATGTGAATGTTCCACTTGTATTCTAAAACAAAAGGAGAAATTGTTAATACTCAAGGAAGTACTAAATACCACATTCATTTATTATTGACTATACAGTGGGTTACGAATTGATAGGTCCACTAGTTTTTAAATTTTTGTCACTGTAATTTATCAGTAGTGAAACTGTTTTTGCATCAATTATTATAAAGTTTTCAATTTGACTATTCATGTATAAAATAAGATAATTTAACAATCAATTAAAGTTTTAATTTTAGTATGTTTTAAAATGTTTCGAAAGTTGTTTCGTAGTAAAGTTACCAAAAATTTGCACAAGTCTCGTTCTTGGATGACCTTGACAGTTCACTGTATGACTTTAAGCAGGTTTGAGTTTTTTTTTCACTGAAGAATAATTTAACGAAGTGGGTCGTAAATTAAAGTGTGCAGTTAAGGGTGAGAGGTAAAATTCTTACTTTTAAACGTAGAAAATCAAACTGAAATTTCCAGACATTTAACAAGGTCATATAATGAAATTAATAACTTTTCTGTGGCATGGTAACGCTTATGCATGATGGAAATCCTCTGGAAGACCAAAAAAAAGTTACACCATGTACGAGACTGCTTTTAAGATCCCTAAAATTAGGCAATACAAGAGCTTCAATCTTAGCCTGAAAGCAAAACCTTCAATATCCACAAATGCAGTATTTAGTTCAAGAAAAGAAAAGCAGCTCCAAACAAGACATAAGTACAAAAAGAAAAGAGTTTGAAATTTGCACAGGAAGTTATGGCTTGAAAGCATGATTGGTGTCGAGTCATCTTCAGTGATGAAATTTTTTTTAATTTGGATGGTTCAGACGATTGCCAATACCATTAGCATAACCTTCGCAACAAGAGATATTTTCTCGAAAAGGCAGGCTGGTGAGGGTTCTGTTATGGCGGGGACTAGATTTGGATGGGGAGAAAAACCTGATATAGCCTTCATAAATAAGTCTAAGTAGGATACCAAGAATTACTTGAACATTACTTATTACCCAATACCGAAAACAATGGTGGTCCGTAATTCATGTTTCAGTAGGATAAAGCATTCATTCGATTCATGTGGCGAATTCTATTTTTGAATGATTTTGGACAATGGTATACATATCGATTGGTCACCTTACAGTCGAGACCAGTGGAAACATGTGGGGCATACTTACAAATGCCGTTTACGCAGGAGATGAGCAATATAACTGCATTGGTGATCTAAAGACTAATATATTGTTGCTTTTTTCAAACAACGGTGATTTCTCTATTATTTCTGCGTTTTTTTTTAATACCATTTGTACAATGAAATTTATGCATAAAATAAATTTTGTTCAGCTTATACATAGTTTGTTTGTTTGTTGTTTTATGGCGCAAAGGCAACACAAGGGCCATGCTGCGCCATCAGCTTATACATAGATTAAAACAATAAAATTTATGCATAAAATAAATTTTATTCAGCTTATACATAGATTAAAACAATAAAATATCCTTTTATACAAGAGTAAATAGGTAATTATAGGATGGACCTATCATTTTGTAATGCACTGCAAATAGAAATGTCAGGGGAATCTTGAGCTTTCTGATCTGAACTCCTTACTAACATGTTTAATCATACAACCATTATTAAAATATAAAATGTCCATCTAAATACTTCATGCTATTTAATATTTTCTTATAATACAAAAACCAGATTCTACCTAGCAAGATTACACCTCGTCCAAGATCTTGCCAATACCAAGCATCATATTTTTAAAACAAAACATAATATCCAAATTAAGATAGTGTAAATAAAATTACAGCATATTCTTAACTATCTGGCCAAATGGCTGAAGGGCAAGCCAGATAGGCCAGAACACTTCTTCCCCCTATAACATAAAAAAACTTATAAAACATAACCCACTCAAACTCGTATTTTCATATCTGAGTAAAAACAAGTGCTTTATAACGGGTATGTACTGTAAGTTAAACTGTTTATCACAGAAATTGGAAGTCCAATAAAAAAAGTATACAACAAATTTTCTGATAAATTATATAATGTCAAACTCAATTGCAGGAGATATAAAATCATGTACCCTACACAGTATGAGCACTAAACAAAATATTAAGGTTAAGAGGAGGTTTTGGGAGTTCAAGGATTATGGAGGTTTGGAACCAAGTTGGATACTATGAAGGTAAAATAGAGAGTAATATACTAGTATAGCAAAACAGCGACTTAAAAATTCAATATACTTACTGATCCCAACACAATAGCCATAGAATATTTCATGGGGAGTTTAGCTGCAAGTCCATAAATACTGTTTTGATATATTCCATTAGCCACTATAAAAAGTAAAAACTAACATAGTAATGAAATTGCACAAGCTATCTTGATTAGTCTTCATAACAGTAAGCAGATTAAATTTAGAGTGGTAGATTGATATGCACAGGAACACTTTATACAAGCCACTTGGTAACAAGAATCAATGCGGCAAAAATCAAACATTTAGCAACTAAAAACAAAAATAGCTAATTATACTTTCCTTCTGCATTTTCTCTTGTATTTAATCAAACCACAGCATGTATACACCACAGGATCTGATTTAGTTAACTATTCTTTTACAATGTTAGTTTACGCTGTGACCATTAACCCACTTAGAGCACATCTCTTAAATTATAGTGGAAAAAATAATTATGTGACAGCATATCAGCACTTAGCACAACTTTTTATTATTATTGAAAGGGTTTGGGAGACCGATCATAAAGCAACAAACTATAGGAAGATAAAGTACCTAATGATTTCAAATAATGTCAAACCTACCAAAAAATTTAAAACTTGCATAGAAGCAAAAAATCCCTTTAAAACATTTGAATCAATATAACAAATATTTTCATTAATGTGAAACTATTGACTAGTGAACATTTTTTATCTTTACGAGAAGTAAGGACCTGTTACGTCAAATATGTAGTAAATTCATAAAACAATGGATAAATGTAAAATTTAGAAATAGAGATACCCATTTTGGTTTAAAAAATACTTCCCAGGAAATCACACACATATAACTTGCTTAACATATTTTCTCAAATATTACATTGAATGCCACGTAATTGTCAATTAGACTTTATTATATAACTAATTTGCCAAATTATTAGGAGCACCCTGTTATGTAATAATTTAGCATTTAACTTCTTCTGGCTTCAAGGAGAGCAGATATCCTTCTACTCATAGACCCTATATTTTTCTGTAATTGCTATGAAATAATAGCTCATGAAAATGAAATAGCAGCTCTAGAACTTTGAACAGATTTTTTTTATTGCTACAGACAAATACTCATTCAGGTTGATAAAGATTAACTGGGCTTTGGATACATCAAACAAAACAACCTTCGATTCATCAAGTGTTTATTGTTGGAGCTTATCCTAAAAAAAAACAAAAAAACTTTCTTTTGTAGTAAACTTAAATGGTTTTTAGATTAGTCTTAAAGCATTCAATTCCGTTCAATTTATGTATCTCAATTTTCCCAAATTTATTTTGTGTAATATGTATATTGATCACAAACTTTGTATTGATCTTTGTCAGTTGATAAAGACTTTGTGACACAAGAAAAGCTAAGGTTAGCGGTTTCATAGAAACAAAACCAACCTTTCTAGCACCCACAATAATGCTGTGTTCAAAATGACTCAAAGACCTGGTTTTTCTCATAAATAAGTGAATAGATTAGCTGAATAAGCTCTGTTGATTGAACATTTGACTCTCCGAGTGAGATCAGTTGATTTAAGCTGAGATTCATAAGATCAGACAACCTTTTATTCATTATGTGTCAATTGTAATATGCACTGGTGTCATGGACAAGGAAAATTATTTTTGAAGAGAACTTGAAGTCAGAAATTTTATGAATAGAATATTTTAACCCTTAAAAAGTAACTCAACTTGAATACAACAATACATTAGTACAGAATTGAAAACATTGGTATATTAAGCACATAATTGAAAAAATAGCATAACCAATTCAGGTAATCAAATTTTTAAAACATTAAAGATAAAAACCAACTAACTTACTGTTAATAACAACAACTGATGCCATTGTAATATAGAAGAAAGCACCAGGCCCTATAACAAATAAACAATCTTAACATTTTGAAACTTTAATAGTAACTGTTTGTGTAATCTAATCATCTGAATATGCAATATATTTCAATATGCAATTTAACAAGATATTCAGAGAGTATTGGACAAAATGATAAAAAAAATTTCATTAAATGTTTTAAATCATCAAATTGTCAAGATTTATCAATAAAATATGTACTAAATGTATTCAAATAAAATAACATGGATATCATCAAGAAAAATTATACACTATTTCAAAATTGCTGGATGAAGCTTCTAAATGTAAGCCCACAATTCTTGAGAAGGTATCTAGTGAAAGAACACAAGTTTCGTCTCTAAACTTTCCCATCTGTGCATCAAGTATTAAATATGAAATTCCCCAACTCAAGGTTGGGTGAGATGGCCTCTATGAAGCCCTGATCTTATGTTGCAGGACATCAAGAGCATTGCCCTTGTATAAAACATGCATCAATAACATTAATTTTGATGCATCCCAAGATGTCCAGTGATCTGAGATCAGGCTTTTGAGGCCAGGAATGAGGATACCCCACCCAATCAATGAAAGCAGAAACTTCACATTTAAGGCTTAACACAAAGGTAGGAATTAATCGGGAGTGGGGGCAGAGATACAATACTAGTTCTTTTACTACATTTACTCACAAGTAGTATGTGAATGATACATTTAACAGCTTTTCTATCTTTTGCTTCTCTATTGGTATCAATAGATTCTCTATTGGTTTGAAATAATGTCCATATTTTTGATGTCACTATACTTTCAAATTAAATAATTTGAAGGAGGCTTTCTACCACTGGAAACAAAGTAATAAAATAAAAAATCAAATTGATTTTTGCTCATTTTAAAAAGAATACTTACATCCTGAAGAATCCAGCATCGCCAAGAATACTGTACAAATGAATATGAAAATCTCAATAATAATGCTACCAATGATACGGAATGTCAATGTTCCCCCTCTAAAGAAAAGTAAAACATATTGATATATATAAGGAGACACATGTTTGGAAGTGTAATATTTAAGGCCAGTTACAAGTTTTTTTTTAAGAAAGTAGTTCCATCGTTAACCATTTGTAAATATAAAAAAGCTTTTTTAATACTACAATCCACTATGTTCTTACATTTAGTAAAGCATTTAATTAAAATTACCGATTTTGAAGAATTACAGCTATAATTTTAAGGGAGAAAAGCTTTACAAATCTTAAATTGTGACAATTAGAAATTTGCGTTTGTATGCATTGAGAAAAAGTATCTACATATATTATTGCTTTTATTTATAGAACCACATTTCCATAAAATTATTAACATTAATGTCACCTTAATCATCTGTTAGAAGAACAAGACTGAGAATTCAGCCAAAATGTTTTAAAATAAAATTAAACAATTTTTATAACATTAAAATATATTGTTGCTGTTGTGAGAAATGTTTTAAAATTCAAAATAGATCAAAGGAGAAATTTCTTACCCAAATTGTACAAAGATGTTAAGCGCATTGCATATGACATTAGGTACTTGAGAAGCAACACCAAGATATGATAAAAAATGCAACCTGTATTCATCTGTAGAGACATCAGTATCATTTACATTCAATTTGTAATCTACGAAATACTGAAAAAAAACAAAAAAACAATGGAAATCAATCACAGAAAGGAGAGTTAGAGAAGAAAGAACTTTGAAACAGGATGTTTTGGAAGCACACATTGTTTGGGAGTTAAAGCCAGGTTTTTCTATACCTTGTCATTAATGAATTTCTAAACAAGACTATTATTGCAAAAATGAAACAATCAGACATAAAATATTTTTAATTCAGTCTAGTCATTCAATTTAGTCATTTTGGAATGAGTTGGTTGGTTTGAGCTTTACTGGCACAAAAGCAACTTGAAGGCCATACTGCGCCGAAACCATAAAAACATTAAAAATCATTTAAAAAGATTACAGCCAATATTGTTGAAAAAATTTAAGGTTTCGGAGATGGTATATATACAAGTAAAGTAGTTTTAAAATCAATAAATTAGGTGATAAAAACCAATCTCTAGTAAAAATTTTAAAAGGTTAACATGAGGTGGTGAATTTAATAGTGTAGATAATGAGGGACGAGATGTTAAAAAGGCGTTGCCTTATTTGATTGTAGCGATCATCTTCTCTCCCCTCTCGGCCAATCACACAGAGGCACACTTCCGACTCAGACATTCACAGTCAGGCTCGCCTCTGACATCAGTCGCCATTCGAACGCAGGCTGCTGTCGAGACGAGAGAGGTGAGGTGCAGCGTAGGCCCATGGCGATGAGTATCGGAAGTAATTATGCGGTGCAATAAATTTTATACTACTGGATCATTGTTGATAACGCATTGGACATTTCTTATGGAGTCAGACATCAAATATAGGCCACATGAAGGGTAGTCTTCATTGCTCATATAATAACCTTTTCCACATGATTAAAAGAACGACATTCTGCTAAAATGTGATAAACAGGGAAATTAATGTTACATTAGGAGACACCTTCTGCCAACAGGAGGTGAACATGGGTAAAGCGTGTGACCGATATGCAGTCTTGACAAAATCACTTCTCTCTTCCTATTTGGTTGAGAGAAGTCAAAACCAGATATAATTGGCTGCAAAGTCCGAAGTTTATTTGTGGGCTCTGCATCCCACATGGCCTGCCATGTATCAAACAGAGTCTTTGAACATACTCTCAGAGCATCGTCAAGACAAAATGAATCGTTCACGGTCCCAGACGCAGCTCGAGCAATGGCAACGGCGTGCTCATTACTCATGATACCCACACGCCCTGAATCCAACAAAAGAAAATGTAAAAACCTTTCTGTAAAAGCTTTGAATGAGAGGTTAAAATTTCAATAATGAATGGATGATTTTGTGAAAAAGGATTGCCAAGAGTGTCTAGACAACTCTTGGAATCCGTAAAAACAATCCAGAATTTATGTGGGTGCTTGGAGATGTAACCTAGGACCAGTAGAAAAGCATGAAATTCAGCTGTGAAAACTGAGCAGCTGGGATACAGCTCAACCAACAAGGTGATATTTTCAACAGCAGCTGAACCCACGTGACACTCGCTTTTAGACCCGTCAGTAAAAACAGCTTTGAAATTAGAGAAACTAAAGCAGTGGATATAAAAGAATACTTGTAAAAAGAGTGTCAGGGTTTCAGAATTTTTAAATTAAAGAAACTGTTAAAAATCTTAATGTCATGATGATGCAGGGTTGGAATGGGGAAAAATTCTCATGTTATCCAGTAGATGGAATGAGAGAATGTTCTTAACTCTCAATGAAAAAGATGGGATGATAGATGGTCCCGCATTAAAAATTCATTCATACGATGGGTTTAAAATATGATTTAAAAGTGGATGCATAGGATTTGTTTTAATTTTAAAATATATATTTAGACTAAGCTTATCTCATCTCAGTCCCAGAGAGGGTTCCAAACACAAAGTGTACAAACTCTTAACTGGTAACGTATGGAACACTCCTGATACCATGGTGCTGAACAGAATCCAGGAGTATCACAGCCGATTTTCTGGCTGATCCATAACACCATCGAACCGTAGTCAAGCTTAGAACGCACACAGCATCTGTAAATCCTCAACATGGAGGTATTGTCCGCACTCCAGGAAGTGTTTGCGAGAGTCTTGTGTCAATTCAGAGTTGTCTACATGGAGCAGATCAGACTCTGAAATAACCCCTTGCGAGTAGTTAAGAGATTTATGGGGAGTTACAAGGACTGCTATATTGGCTATTGATGTAGTGATGAGGAGATAGTGGGATTGTCTTGAGTATTGTTTGTATAAGTAAATCACCAGAGCGTAGGTTTTTTTTTGGATCGCTACCACAGATTCCTTTTTGAACTATGTCGCTAACTAATGCAGACAATTCAGATTCTTTAACCGTAATTGAAATAACTTCTTGGCGTCGAAAAAACGGTAAATTCCTAGTTCACGTTTATGGGTTGGCGCACTTTTGAAAAGTTGGCGACAAAGCCAGAATGTTGCCAATTCGGAATTCCATTATGAAAAATTGAGAAACGAACCAGTTCCATGATTTGTGGAATAGAAAGGTTGAAGCCAAAGCTCGTCAATAAAAAAAATGGGGTTGCCAAATTTAGAACTGTATCGCCTACAAAACAGCGCCAAATCGGCTTGGCGATATTTTAACGTCAACTAGGAATAGACCAAGAACTACGTTAGAAAATAAACTTTAACCCGATAACTTTAAAAGTTCGTCGATCGTCTCCGAATGTCCAGAAGTAGCGGTTTTCTTCATCTTCTTCCAGTTCACATGGAAAATATCGATGACGTCACACGCGAGTGCTCACGCAACAAACTAAGAATGGAGATGAATTAGCTAATTGGTCAGAATCGGAATGTATAATCAGAAAGGATGGCAAATCAGATGGAATAGTAGGTTTCTTTGAACTCAGCCTAAGCCGGTTTCAAGCCCGGTTGAAAAACGAAGAGGGTGACTAAAAGCTGCCATGGCATAGTCTGTTACAACCCTGACGATTTGCTGATGGTCGTAAGGCCTAGGTGGATAAGACGGACGTAACAGATGAACGGCAACCAAAATCCAAGGTGTGAATACCGTGTTTAAGAGAATGTGAATGTCACATGGCAACCGGGGTTAAAGGTTATCGCTAACGATTCACCTCGTGAAGTGGCGAATCACGTTGTATTTAGCCTTCCGCCTGCACTGAGGGTCCATACAGGTGGCGACTCACACTTACCCTCAGTTCTCTATAACTTATGTGAAATAAAAAAATAAAAAAAAAAACGGCGGGTCAAACCGCAAAACAAGTTTGGAACAACCATTTTCTGCCTTAGGCCGGCGACACATAGGAACGGTCCGGGAACGGCGCGGCAACAAGGCCCCTTTTGATAAATGTCGAAAGGGGAGAAATGCACTGAAATCTTGAAAGTGGAATTTGTAAGGGGTTGGAAAAAACTTACCTTAATTGGGACAGCTACTCCTCCCCCTTACAAATCCCACCCTTCTTAAAGATTTCTGTGTATTATCTCCCCCTTCAACATTCATCAAAAGGGGGCTTGTAACCGCGCCGTTCCAGTGTTTCGTCAGCTTTACGGGTCACCACACACGGCAAACGTGCTGGCCAATAAATTGGCAAATCGAAACAATTCAAATGGATAACTGAAAGAGAATAACTGAACAAAATAAAGCCAATTATTCGAAATGTAAAAAATCAATCCAAAGACACAGGGCAAATGCAGCAAAATTAAACAAATATGAAATCAGGCAAATGCTTCAAAATTAACCAAATAATATAAACAGGCAAATGCAACAAAGTTAAATAAGAATCAATAGTATAACTTAAACCATAAAATCAGCATAAATGGTAGGGCATTAGCAAAAAAGGAAAGGAAAGAAAATGCTAGGCCCATCAGCTAAGGCACCCCGGTTCGCCTAGCCCGTACTCGCAAGATGCGAGTCCCTGAGGGGCATTTTGGAATGAGACTTTCCATTTAGATAAATTTTGATTAATTTTTTTTTCACTCCACAACGAGTAAAGTGTTTTCATAACAAATAGACACAAACTCAATTATCATTGCATCAATTCCAATTTTTTAGTGGAAGTTGATATGATTCTATTGTTGGGAGTCTTATGTAATTTGGATAGTTATTTGTTATGAGTAAAACTTTTTCCTCCAAAACTGTCATTGAATAATTTCTCAAAACAATTTAATTACTCCGGCACAATTTTATTTTACCAAGTTTGGTTTTAAAACCGGTCAAAATATTTAATTAATGTTCTAAAATTTTTATAACTATTCTCTTTGACAATTTATAATATTTATTTTACCCAAAGATTAATTATTTGTAACAGTTAAAATTGTAACTGCCAATTTCCAAACGTAAAACTAATTTATACTATTAGCTTTTTTATATCATAAGTTGGGTAAAATATTGTGAATTTGCATTTTATACTTCTTAAAAAATCCCAGACTTCAGTTGAGGTTACCGAAAGATCGGGAAGTTCGCGCAACGGATTATTATTTTTTTTTTTTAAGCACTACAACCCTGCTTATAGTATCAATTATTCACATGAATTAAAGTCAGAAACTGATTGTATTCCAATTATTCCACGGTTATATATATATATATACACACACACAAAGAAGCATCTGTAGAAAGGTGTCATATATAAATCTACAGTGCAAGTCCAATTTTGTTGAAACTTGGACTTGCACTGTAAAGTTGTATCAGGCATAGACACTTGAAATAAAGTCGCAAATAGTATTTTGAAAAATCACCATAATTTCCGTTTACCTATTCCATTCTCTCTTCCCCCCCCACTCCACTCCCTAAAAAAAGGTATGATATTAAAACTTGAAATCTTCTGAACCAGATTCTTTTTACAGGTATCATGACAAATCCAGATGACCAGGAACACAATTTCATTCCGATGTTTTATGGTTAAAAGGTGGTGAAATCAAGAATATGGAATGATAGGGGGTAAGCTTAGAATTGCCGTCGACTGAACCAATTTAAACCAAGTTGTATCAGGCAATGCAAGGATTATTTGAGTATGTGCAATGCCAGGCACTTCAGATAGATTTATGTATTAAAACAAAACAAAAAAACAGATTTTTTTTCAATTAAAGTTACAGAATAACTTGAAACACTAATACTATTTGAAATTAGGCTACCCACTCAAAAATGTGTAACTAGTTTCATAAATGGTATAAGCATGATGACCAGAGCAAAGCCATTTTGAATTCCCTTGCAAATCCCTGCAGTCACTCGCATTTTTATGATAATGCATATATCTAAAAAGTTGAAAATTAAAGTTTGTGCCACAAAAAATTAATTTAACAGGATTAAACATTGGAAACCAGGAACATCCAATAAAAACAAAAAGAGTCTTCAAACAAGAAAAGTTGGTTGGTTGTTTTCAGATTATCTGGCGCCGTCAGCAACACGAGGGCTATAATGCGCCGAAACATTCGTCATTAGACAAGCCAACATACATTTACAAACACCCATGTCTAACACGGGACTCGAACCCGCAACCTCGCGGTCTAGAAGCTAGCACATTAACCACTATGCCGCTTGGTCGGCTCAAACAAGAAAAGAAACTTTTGTAAGTGAATTATATTGATTAGAATGTAAAAACATATTAAGTTGATTGCGAAAATGTTATTTCTTATTCTTGTAAAATTTATTCTTTTAAAAGAAACATTCAATTCATTGTTATATTGCAATTTTTCAAAAATTCTTTAACCAGGCCGATATTTACAGAATTAACCATTTTCCCTAATATTTTTTTACTTTTGGATACCCTTGATAAGTCCAACTGTTTTGTGTTAAAACATAGGATAAATCTACAAATGTTAAAAGCAAAATCTGATAAAATGTAATAAAGACTTACTGATTTTGCTGTGATGAACATGTTCCATGGCATCAATGTTCCAACTCCATGTAACATCAAGATCAAGAACACAAGATTTAATCTAAAATCAAAAATAGGTATTACCAATTGTGTAGCAATATTAAAATTTTAAATATGAAAAGTTTTACAGTTTAAAGATTTAATAGCACATGTATAGTATTTACAGGAATCGGTAATTACATACTTGATAATTGCTGATTAGAGCATTTCCATGCATGTTTTTCCGATTCATTGAAAAGCAATTTAAATTACTATGGTTTAGTTTGCATTCAAGATAATTTTTCAAATAAAAATACTCGATCTTGAAATGCTATTTTTTTTTAAAAAGAAATTTTTTAACATCAATAAACAACTTTACACTGTACATTCAGATTATTTAATTAATGAAATAATTCAAATAAGCTTAATACATATTAGTTTAATTATTAGAGTTCAAGGTTCCTAAATTGGATTCCAAGATTATAAGGGGGGGGGGGGGATTAGAAATTCCTAAAAAAAATGCAGTGCATGTCTTGTTATAATTGAGGTAATATTAGAAACATTTTATAAACAGTAAAAATCTACAGTAGAGAAACATCAAAATAATCAGGGGCATAGCCAGGTATTTTTTTCGGGAAGGGTTATGAAATTATTACTCAAGTCATAACAATACATTTTGTTATTAAAGCCAAATATATTTAATTACAGGTATGTTTTTTTCTATGTATGTTTAAAAATTGAAAAACATTTAAATAAATTTACTGTTTTAAACAAAAAATCTTTCGAATAGCAAACTGAAATATTTCGGGAGGGGATATTTCCCCATATCCCTCCCCCTGGCTACACGCCTGAAAATAATTATATATAAAATACAATGAAAACATTAGTTTTAATTAGAGCACAAAACCTAGAAATACTTTCCCATCAGGTAGATCCCAGGAATTTTCTTAAGAAATTAGATATGTTTTACAAAGACATGACCCTATTGCATGTTTATTTCTCCTCTTACAAAGAGTAAAAATAAGTTACGCTCAATAATATTTGCTGGCATAAAATTTCTTTTTTAGAGTCTAAACTCCTAGAACATTAAATACAGATAAATTTGATCCATTTTACAAATTTATCTCAGCCAAGCATTGTTGTAGACATGCTATATAGTTATTGCACTAATATTGAGATTATTTTAAATATAGTAACATATCAATAGGGTTATCTTTCCAAACCTAAGCAAAAACTCAACCAAATTCCAACAATAAACATTGGAAAGTCTCTACAGCTTAGAAATAAAAGAATAAGTTTTCTAGAAATATCATAATTGTACTAAAATCAATCACACTTTTATACAAAGGCCACAGGAAAATATTTCAAGTAAATGAAAAAAACAAGTACTTTGGGAAATTTAATATATATCTATAGAAAAAATCATTTCAAACTTTTATTGATATCTAAAAATTCAAAACAGATTCAAGAATTTTTTTGCTAGTAAGATTTTTTTTTTTTTAAAATAAAAGTTACTTTTAATATAAGCCTTAATTAAATTTAATAATAGCCTTAATTAATTTTAATATAGCCTAATTAAATGAATACACGATTTTTATAAAAGTATATTTCTAAACATCAAACAATTGATTTCCACATTTCTAATATTTCACAATAATGAATTTAAATTTTCTGCCTCAAACTGTTACAAAATTAAATTGATAAATTTAAACAAAATCCATCCATTATACCTGTCAGTTACAGGAGGTTTTTTGAAAGATTGAAGTTGATATAATGCATTAGATTTATCTTGTGTATTGTCTTTTTCCACATTTGAAGCTTCTTTGTTTTTTGCTTGTGGCAATGGGGATCCTTCCACATTCAATTCTTCCATAGAAGCCAACGGAATGCGATCCATTTTTCGCTCCATTTCTTAAATAAATAGCAATTCCCTTTACAAATAATTGCGAGAATCTACTTCAGGTTAATCCTGTAATAAATATTACGAACTGGACAACGCATAGGAATACCGTAAAATTTCGCTAAAGCATCGAAATGCGCTGGAATTCAGTAAAAGTGAATAGGAAGCAAGATCGTTGTCATATACGACAGTTCAACAAGAACTCCACTTGAGGTCAGAAAGGAATTTTTTCGGATGCAGTTTTTTTCCATGCCACTTCGAAAAGGCAATTGTGTGAGTGAGTGAATCGTTAGGAAAAGGGATAAACCGCCCTGCAGAAACACGAAAACAGAACTGTGGCAAGAATCGAGCAATCCCATTGCATCACGGGTATTTACAAAAATCAATACTTCAGTAGCCACTCACAATTGCAGATCGCAAGCGAGCGTGCGCGCGTTGACCGCACACTATAAAAAATTGTTTCTTAAGAGCAAAGAAATTGAGATGCATGTGACATTACAAGAGCAAAAGAGTGATAAGCAGTGAGGTGTCAATTTAGTGATATGTTTTTATGATGCCAAACGTGCATGATAAAAAAAATAAAAAAAATTTCACCACCCTTTATCTTAATTCAAAGCTTTCACGATTACAAAAAACCTGAGTATAAAAACTCGCTTTTATCTACTCAATATAAGTTTGAAACATTGCATTCGTTTGAAATTCGAACTTTTGTATGTTGTGTTTATGCGCGTCGCAGTAAAATTGTCAAAGGTCTATATGCTGGTGAATCTAACAAAGTTAACAAGTTAAGACTAATTTTAGAAATTAAAAAAAAATAATAAATACTGACCAGAGAATGAAACTGAAATTTAATTAATATTTAAATATCAACATTAAGGTAAGAACAATTGAGAACTAAGCTAGATTCGAAAGTGCCGCACAGGAAAGCATTTCCTTTTTAATAGTAGTCTTGTCTTGAGTGCCATCTTGTGGTCGCAAAAAGAAGTATGAAATGCCTAGCCAGAACTTGATAGCGTTTTTTTAAAGGTCATGCTGTGTTCAAAATTAAAATTAAAAAGAAAAAATCTGTTTGAGGGTATGCAGGGGCTGGTGTACTATAGGGTTGTTCGGTACAATCACCGGGCCGGAAAGTGTCTAAAAAAAATGGACCGGTCAAGTACATAAGTATTTTAAGTTCAAGTATAGTTTCTCATTTTTTCCCAGTATAATTAGTTTCCCTCTAATGTTTTTCAAATACAAATTTATTCTAACCACTCCCACCAGAATTATTATTAAGCTAATACGACTTTAGTTTCAACGGTATTATACCGTTAAAAATTAATTTAATTTTTAAGCAATTTTTTAATATAAAAACTATACTATAGTTTTTATATTAAAAAATTGCTTAATAATTAAATTAATTTTTATAGATTTAGTTGTATTTAGAAAATATGTGCACTAAGATTTATATATTATTGTATATGACTTTACTAATTTTATAACCTTTAAGGTTACAAAAATCAAAGGTTTGTAGGAACTAAGTTAACTTAAATGAGGTATAAATAGTAGAGACAGAAAATCTGATTTAATTAAACTAATTATTAAAATTAATAAGTAAATCTAATTATTAAAATTGATTATTAAATATAATTATATAAATAAAATATATCATTTATAAAAATAATTTAATTGTTAAATTATTGGAATTACTAAAATTTGATTAATGATTATAGTGAAAATTTGGGCCAGCATAAATCTAAAATCTCCTTGCCGATTTAATGTCTTAGTAGTGAGTATTCTGAGGGTAATTCCATGAGGAGAATAGCACAAAAGACTTCAGGATACCACTTTTTTCATGATCTACCTACTAAATATATTGAACTAGCCTTCATCGCACGCAATAAATTTTTCTCAAACTATTTGATTCATGTAGTAAAGTTATTCGTATAAAATTACTTCAGAAACATTTCATGGAACAAGTAACAGCACTAATCAGTTAATTCATCACTATAAAACATGGGCGCCGCCAGGAGGGTACAAGGGGGTGCGCTTGTACTCCCTGGATTTTGGGAAATTAATTTTTTTTTTTAAATCTAAATCTAAAAAAAAAAGAAAAACTTTTTTTCGACGTGACGTGCCGCACAACATAACGCATTAATTTGCTTCATTATAATTTAAAATTCGTTTAAAGAGTAAAGTATCTTTTTTAAAAATTACATCATCTTTTAGATAATCTCAAATTTTCTACTTCCTTTTTGAATAAAAAATAGAATCTTCCATTGCAAACATTGACTGTGGCTTTGTGGTATTTCTTTATACTTAACATATTTTTTGTATTTTTTAAATAGGATTATTTTCTTTATTGTCGCGAGAGGGAAGCATTTATATCTTTTGCGTCGTCATCCGGTCTATTAGAAAAAGAAAAAAAATATATATAAGTATGAGTACAATTAGAAAGCTTGGTGAAATAAAAGGAGAAGGGGTATTAAATCATTGAATAGTAGGATGATTTCTCGATGGATAATCTTATGAAATTATTTCCGGTTTTAAATTCCTATCCTGTGCTTTTGAGAATGATTGAAATGTATTGCTTTTAAAAATGATCTAGATATGTTTTCTATTGTATAAATCCGTTAAGTATTTCATAGAATGACTAAGGTTTTTGTTTTATTTTTGTATACGCATGTTTCTTTCATTGCAAAAATAAATATATACTTTTTTTGTGCCTTATTTTTTAATCAGAGTACAGATGCAACATAAACGGTTGTGAACAACTGATTGTGCGCTGTATTTGATGACATGATTTTACAAGCACAGATTTAAAGAGAGTAAACAGTGAAAGCGAAAAATTAGTTTGTATATAAAAAAAATTCTTCACGAATTTAATCCGAAGAATTATCCGATTCGAACTCCCCAACATTTTCTCGACTTCAATATGCATCAGGCTTATTAATTTTTAGTTCAATTTCATCGTCACAAATATTTAAATTTTAAATAATTTTAAATAATTTTTAAATAATTTTAAAAGTGGAGAATAGTCTCAAGAGATAATTACTTCGGAAAACAGAAGTAAGCTTTGATTTTGACAATTCCAAAATAAAAAGTATTTTCCCTTTTTCGATGCTTATCCTATTCTTATATTATAAAAATTATATTGTTTGCGATTTTCAGAACTACAAACTTTTGTTCTACAATGAAATCCAAAATAATCTTTAGATGCAATAGCTTTCATTCAGAATTTAAATCAATATCAATAAATTTATTGTGACTCTTAGTTTTAAAATTTTTAATTATTAATTTTAATTAAAATGTTTTAGATTTTAAACAATCCTTCCGTTGATTAAAATTTGTTAAAAATTGATCAATTATTTAATTTATGTCGTCATATGATTGACGAAAAATTGACTTGAACCCAATAAAATGGGTAGGCACCCCCTGTAAATAATCCTGCGGTGCCCATGCTATAAAATAATTTCAATATCATACATTATTTTAAAAGAGATACCGTTACGATATTGCACTAAAATGAAGAAAGCAAATTTTAATAATTCTGGGTAATAATTAATAAAAAAACGCCTATACCAGTAATCTTGTTACAAAATTACTTTTTCCAATATTATACTATAATGTATATATTTTTATGAAATTGCACAAAAGAGGTGCTACACTTAATTCTTATATTTGAAGGAAAGGGGTTGATAGTGTCAGTGTGCTTACAAATATTGTGTCTACTTTCTATTTTTATGGAAATTCTTTTCCCCTTTAGAACACTACAAAATGTGTTTTTTACTTAATATTTTTTAATAAAAAACCATTTTCAAATTTTTTGGAGCCGGGGCGAAATGATACCTTTGCCCTGAAAGGCTATGAGCTGGAAGTTCGGGATTCAGTAAAGAGGTACTGTTTGAAAGTGAGGTGGATAAGGATATCGTTTAATACATTTGCAGTTTTTAATTAAATAAATTACAATCGTTACTAGAACAAAATTATTTAATTTCCATGCCAAATTGTATTAAATGCTATACAGCGTAAAATATTAATTTCGCAGATGAGCCATTTGAAACATTTGTGGTACACATCGGTACGTTTATTGTTATATTTATTTCATTAGAGTTCTCGTCATTTCTTTTAACTGATGCGAGAATATCACGTAAGCTTAGAGCATTTGTCCCCTCAAAAGCGTTCCTCAAAGCTAACTTTTCCTACATGATTTATTTCTTTTCTTAGACTTTAAATGTGCGTTTTTTTTTAAAGCAACGATAGAAAATTCCAGAATTATTGCAGATTAAAAAACGAGCTCAAGAAAGTTTGGTTATTTAACATTCACATGACATTGAGAAGGCGCCGGAGAGATGTGTTAGCAGGGTGCCGTATCGTAGCCTAACGAGGCCTCAAGGTTGCAGCAGGTAACCATTCCTTCTAGTTTAGTAAAAAAAAAGTGGTAGCGTCAGGGCTGGAAGAATGCATGTTATAATTTTGACTGAAAATAGTATAGGCAGGGACGACGCGAACCGGGGGCGAAGGGGGCGCCCTCCCCGCCCCCCAAAGTTTTAGAAAGTTGAACAGTCGGCAAATTTTCGAAATTTTATCGAGCCCTTTTTTTAAAGTTGATCCACAAAAAAAATTGAATTGAATAAAAAAATATAAATAAAAAAATATAAAAAATATCGAACAAAAAATATTAAAAATACCGACCCGAGTTTCACAAATCGGCATTTTTACACTAGAAGTCTATTATTTTCCCGTATACATTGATGGACTGCGTACGCAAATATAATAGGTATCTAGCGAACACAAATCAATCAATCATTATCTCATCCCGCCAAAGTTTTTAGAAAA
The DNA here is from genome assembly GCA_963978545.1 of Linyphia triangularis. Lineage (NCBI taxonomy): Eukaryota > Metazoa > Arthropoda > Arachnida > Araneae > Linyphiidae > Linyphia > Linyphia triangularis. The sequence goes on along the minus strand of OZ021721.1, from coordinate 25,724,093 downwards.
GAAAGACGGCACCCGGCAAATTTCCAAAATTTCATCAATTCCTTTAAAAGAAAGTAAGTGATGGATGTTTTAAAACGTATTGAATAGAAAAAAATATAAATAATTAATATCTTCAATAGTATTACAAAATCCTGATCACAATTCAGCCCAAGTTGGCGGTCGGCAATTTTAAATTGGAGTAAGTGTATCTTTTTTTTTTTGCAGGAACATTTAAGTTGATATCGCCACTGACAGCTTCTAAATGAAATAAATTATAAACATATCTCCCGTACCCCGTACTGTTGCACAAGTATCAATATCCACAAATTATCTACAGTGAATGAATAATTGAGGACTAAAAATGGAAAACGACCCAAGTATAAAAAAAAAATCGAAAAATCTTTCTTTTTACGGAAAAATGTCCTAAAGGCCACGCTAAACAAAGTGGAGAACGCCCAAAGTGCGAACTCCTTTAGCAATAGTTCAAATTCAATCTGAAGTATGTACTTAACCATTGCCTTAAGTACCAGATGCAATCCTTTTTCGTTTGTTTTTTTTACAAAAAAAAAAAAAAAAAAAAAAAAATTACTAGACCGCGAGGTTGCGGGTTTGAGTCCCGTGTAAGGCATGAGTGTTTCTAAATGTATGTTGGCTTGTCAAATGATGAATGTTTCGGAGCATCATAGCCCTCGTGTTGCTGACGGCGCCAGATAATCTGAAAACAACCAACCAGAAAAATTTACTTTTTTGGACTTCGGTCGTTTTCCATTTCTAGTCCTCAATTTTCCTTCAATTTCAAATCTGTACATTTAATTGTATAAATCGTCAAGTCGACTGTCGTAAGTTTTTTAATTCAGTCACCTGGTAAGCACACACTATATTCTCAGGAAGAAACTGACAATAATTACTTATTCTTCCAATTAATAGATAACTCTGATGTGTAACAGTGGGTGAAATTTTTAGTACGTCAGGTAACGCCTCAAAAACCACGATATGCCCATTAAACGTCATTTACATGAAGTGTGTATTGTACATCATATGAATTAAAAGTCTTACAGAAAATTTCAAAACATCTAAATTTTAACATCCGAAAAATGAGCCCTCTTTTATCAAATACATACCCTACGTACACCACTGGCCTGGCGAGAAGTTTCAATTTCGAATAAAACTTTTTTTTTGGTAAAGATAAAAATAAACACATTTTTAGGTTATTCAACGAGATTTATTTTTACTTATTACGAAAGTGAAGTTGAGTGAAATGGAAGTAGCGTACAATTCTGTTGAAAAATATTTCTATTACATTTTGCCAAATTATTGCAATTAGTGTCAAGCAGAACTCTATAAATGATGTTATATAGTACTTCATTTATTAAAAATGTGTAACGGTATGCGGTAATTGAGAGTCGAACACGGGACTCCTAGATCGGAAGACAGACGCGCTAACCACTAGGCAAAAGTGATCACTAGTGGTTGGTTGTTTTCAGATTATCTGGCGCCGTCACCAACACGAGGGCTATAATGCGCCGAAACATTCGTCATTAGACAAGCCAACATACATTTACAAACAACCATGCCAACACGGGACTCGAACCCGCAACCTCGCGGTCTAGAAGCTAACACGCTAACCACTATACCGTTTGGTCGGCGTGATCACTAGTGACCAGTGGTAGAAGTGGAGACAAAAAAAGTGGGGGCATTCCCCAAAGTTGGTGACAAGTGCACCCCCTTCCCCTTCTCTAAACGATAAATGTTAATATTTTGTTAATAAAAATGCTTAGTATAATACATTTAGTATAATAATTTAGTATAAAAGTAGTAAAATACATTTTTATAATAGTATGATACATATATCATAAATAGCTGAGTTTTTTTTTTTTACATTTGAAAACTTTGAATCATTTTTTCACAGTGTCACTACATTTAAAGGTTAATGTTATTTTTCTTTAGTAATTTTTAGACACATTGCATGTTTTTAAAAGTGAGGGGATGAATTTTAATGTGTTTAAAAGTGGGGGATGGGTTTCAGAGGTTATAGAAGTAAGGGAACGCATGGGTATTTTCTTGAAAAGTGGGGTGACGCATCACCTCGCGTCTACCCACACTTCTAGCACTGCTAGTGACTAGGTGTTGTATCTGTCATTTGTACACGAGACCACGACATAGCCCCATCCCAGTGAGTTGCGAAGGGGTGAACGATTGAGTTGCTTGAGTGTGGCAGTGAGTCACCAGAGGTTGCTTTCTGTGTGGCAGTGAGTCGACAGAGATGCTGAAGTGGTAATGTGGATGTCGTGCAGTAGAACGTGCCACTGATGTGTTCGAATATTCGGGTCACCAATGCAGCGGTGTGCACTAACGGGGAGTCAAACCCGGGACTCTTAGATCAGATGACAGGCGCTCTAACCACTGGGCAAAAGTGACCACTAGTGCCTAGGTGTTATATCTGTCATTTGTACACGAGACCACCACAAATGTGTTACCGAAATAATGCATGCCATGTAAATTGTAAGACAATGTATTTATTGCAACAAAATATTAGAAAAGTAATAAATCATTAGAAAAGTATTGAAAGGTTTGTTATAATACTATCTAGCAATTATTATAATACGTTAACAAAACGTTTTTAATAATTATTGTATTTTGAAATGCAATTATATTGTCCATAAGCGCCGACAGAATTATTTGCAGGGATGTGCAGATCGCTAACAGGGAGATATAAGGCGATAAAAGTCTGTTTAATCTTAGATTTTTCGAAAATGGGAATTGGGCTTCCTAATTTGATGTTTGTTAATAGCTGTTTAGAATTTTTTGCTCGAATTGATAATTTACTACCTATATATTTTGTACTTGTGAATTACTTCTTCCACAATACTTTATTGTTCGAAAGGCAGGAGGGAATGTAAGTGCATGTTTCTTATATGTCCCTGGCAGTGTCTATATTATAAAAATCGCAGTGTTTCGCGTAGGTAGTTTTGTGTGATAGTAATAATCTGCCAGGATTTTACAAGGAAGAATTTGTTTGATTAACTTTTTTTTACAATTCTAAATTAGAAGCACCTATTTGATCAATATTTTTCATTTATTTTATTCCGTGCTGTAGTGCGATTTCCATCCACTTTACACGTTTAATTAATTTTTTAAAAACTGCAATTTGAAAATTTAAAAAAAAAATTGTATTGAGATGGAGCCTTTGTACTACTCATGTTACTGAATTGGTTCAAGATTGTGAGAATGCATTCTATCTGAAAGTGATAAATGCCTGCCCTCCCCCTCCCAAAAAAAAGCACTTCGAAAAATTATCCCCTTTGTTCGGGAAAGAGGGGGGGGGGGTATTTATTAAACAAAAAATAAAAATTAAATGAATCAGATGGAACTTTAACTAAAATGTGATGGGAATTTACTTAAAATATGACATTAATTACGTATTAATGAAATGTCATAAAATATTAAAAACATTAAATAAAATAATTCACAATTAAATAAAAATAATTCACAATTAAATAAAAATAATTCACAATTAAATAAAAAAAATTCACAATTAAATAAAAAAAATTAACAATTACGCATTAATTAACAATTAATTACGCATTAATTAACAATTAATTACGCATTAATTAACAATTAATTACGCATTAATTAACAATTAATTACGCATTAATTAACAATTAATTACGCATTAATTAAGAAATAATTACGCATTAATTAAGAAATAATTACGCATTAACAAATAATTATATATTAATTACAAAAATTATGCATTAATAAAATTTTATTAATAATAGATTAACACCTTAATGAATATTTTCTACATTTACACTGTACTTGTCTTTATTTTAGTCGGCAAAAGTATGTCTAACGCCCCCCCCCCCCCCCCCAATCCCCCAATCGAAATTCTTAGCGACGACCCTGAGTATGGGGAATGTGGAATACAGAGAGAAATTCTTTACAGTACCTGTCAACGGGAGGCTTTCCATCAAATTCGCCTTTGGCAGAATTAGTTTTAAAATTAAGCTCATCGTTTGGGGCATGCCTAGATTCCCAGCATGGAGCTAATCTCACTGGACCAGGGTCAAGTAGAGTTTCTTGTTCCATAGGATTTATTACATCTGAAAGGGAATGAATAGTACATTAAATAATGAAAAGCATTTATTAAATTACTTTCTATACACATTAAGAGTGTCCGTGTGTATGTTTTTTATAGGAAGATCCGATCTTGATGAAATTTGGCATACTTGATAGTTAAAACACAAGGAAAATTCCTGGCTACTTGAGCCGACCAAACGGTATAGTGGTTAGCGTGATAGCTTAGCTTCTAGACAGCGAGGTTGCGGGTTCGAGTCCCGTGTTGGCATGGGTGTTTGTAAATGTATGTTGGCTTGTCTAATGACGAAATGTTTCGGTGCATTATAGCCCTCGTGTTGCTGACGGCACCAGATAATCTGAATACAACCAACCTGGCTACTTGAAATTTCGAAAAACCCACCCCTCTTTTTCACCCCTTAAGAAGTATAACTTGAGACTTACTGAATCAATTTTAACCGAAGTTTTTTCTATAGGTTTCTCGACAAATCCAAATTATCGGGTATACAATCCGATGTTCTGTAAGTAAGGTGGTTATCGAGGATGGGGGTGTTGCCATAACTTGAGGTTGATTGGTTATTTGTACGCTCAACTTCTGCTCGCGCTCTCTTCAGAAGTTGCCCTTCCGCTCTCAATCAGTGAACTTTCATACGATTTTTATGCACAATGACGGTTGATCACTCCGGGACTGCCTAACCCACAATCAGAACCCGGCAACTTTGGCATGCGATACCAGAGCGCTAACCATACAGCTATCAGGTGGGCGCCATAACTTGAGATCTACTGAAGCAATTTAAAGTTGGTTTTTCTATAGATATCTTCACTAATCTCGAACAGCGGGAACACAATTTTATTAACATTTTTGGTATTTAAGATGGTTCAATCGAGACGAAGAGTGAAAGGGATATTGATCATAATTTGAGATCTACTGAAACAATTTGAACAGGTTTTTTTCTTCATGTATATCTTGACTAATCCAGAATATTGGGAACACAATTTCATTCTGATATTTTGTTGTTAAGGTGCTGAAATGGAGGATAGTGAATTAAAGGGACGGGAGAGGGTCTTACAATCAACTAAACCAATTTGAACCGGGTTGTTTCAGGAACACAGCTGCTTGAGCCCGTGTAACACAGGGAACTTCATAGAGTAGTTCATAAATGTGAATGTTTATATTTTATATCATAGAATACTTAAGACTGATGCTATATTCATTTCTTACATTATCTTATTCCGAAATTCCTCTCATTGATCCCGTTCTGAATATCTAATATCATACAGTAACAGTCTTTTTAAAACATATTTAAATATGCGGCGGTATCGTGTAACTGATACAACACCTAGACACAAGAGATATATTTTATCTAGTGGTTAGCTCGCCCGTCTTCTGATCTTGGAGTACCGGGTTCCTAGTTAGCGCACATTCGCTACATTGATGACCGGATATTTGAACACATCAGAGGCGCCATCTACTGCACGACATTCACACTACCACCTCGGCATCTCTCTGGCGACTCACTGCCACACCCAAAAACAGCTCAATCATTCGCCCCCTCGCGACTCACTGGGAAGGTGGTTATGTGGTGGTATCGTGTACAGATAACAGATACAATACTTAGACACCAGAGATCTCTTTTGTCTAGTTGTTAGCACGCCTGTCTTCTGAACTAGGGGCCCGGGTTCGACTCCCCTTTAGCGCACATCCGTTACAAATATAACCACGATTTGCAATGCCGTTATTTCAAACTCTGAGTGTTTTATGAATAAAAAAAGCAGACAATTAAGGTTAATTCTGCTTAACTGAATATTAAATTTTACTATAACTCTGATAAATTGTTTAGTGTTCAGTAAAATGAAGGGGAAGCCCTTCTGGTCGAGTGTATCGCAATTGATATGCGGCTATATTTGGTGTGACCTGGGCTGTATTAGACGGGGTTGATTATAAACATTTTCCCCTACTACATTTTACAAGTCTCCATTGGATACGATTGAATAGTATTCGTATTTCGACGACAAGATTAGGAGAGGAGCAGTGAAGGATAAAAGTACATAAAAGTTGGCACTTATGACAAGGCATATTTTGCTATTGAACATATTGAATGGGGGCGGGGACTGTTACACTTGTATACTCGCGCTCTTAACACTGAGCGTGTGCAGAACTTAATCTATTGCACGAAAGTGTCCTCATTCTATCATTTCCAGACAAATATGGTTTAAGTCTTTCATTTTTAAAATTCCAACAGATTGTATCGCTCCCGATTTTTATTATTTACCGATTCATTAATATAATTTTTGATACGGTGAGGTTTAAATGTGTGAAAATTCTTATACAAATTTGCATTTGCATTAAATATTTATTTAAACTGTTTACTACTACTTACAAATTTTAGGTTTTCAGCAGGTTGACATACTTAATTTGAAATATTTCAAGCATTATTTGCGAGAGCATACAAAACAGCAAAAGTTTTTCTTAAGTGATTTTTTGAAAATGTTATTGGATTTACTACTGACACATTAATAATTATGAATTAATTTTCTGTTTAAATAAATAATTTAAAATGCATATCATATAAAATGCATACCCTGTAAATTCTACCACTTTTCATCACTTTAATTTTCGAAACGTCAGATAAATGCAAGTAGACTACCTTGACGGCGTCTATAAACAGTGCAATGTATATTCACCTTTTGGCCCTTCATAATTGAGATATCTCATTTCAGTCCTTTGTTTTAACCCTTTGCACTCCAGGCCTTTTTCACGCGGAGGAATCAGCAACTCGAGACATTTTAGGTTCGGCTGGGGTTTATGGATTTGCTTCATAGAAACTAAACACAGTCATTGACCTTGCATCGAATTTCCGCATCACACCTAATGGTCCTCTCGTGGTTTGGCATCCAATCGTGTGGCGCCTGAGAGGCGCCACTGGAGTGCAAAGGGTTAAATTTGTTTCCTTTTCTTACCCTTTCCAAAACTGTTGGACGGGACAATCGGTACCATTGTCTCTCACTGGATCCGCGCTTGGATTAAAACTCTTTTGACTTGAATTGCTGAGCTCAGTGTCTCGAATGTCATATGTCCCAGTTTTGTTATCATACTTAACAGTGATACAATATATACCATCAGTTATCAAATTAATGATTGATTATATATTATGTGTGTATTTATGAAAAATATGTGGTTATTACATCATAGACGATTGGGGCAAATAGTCACAAGTCGACTACACGATTGGGATATATTGTACCAGGAGATTCAGTAAACGGCAAAGGGCAACATTTTCCAATAGTAATTTTTTTCTAAAAAAAATCGCCAAAGATTTTTTCCCATGTATTTTGAAGGGATTTTTTTTTAATAGGAGTGGGAGGGGAAGGGGGGGGGGGGAGGGTGTCGAAGATGTGTTTTGGTATTGAAAATGAATGACTAAAAAGTGAGACTTCTTTAAACTCATGGTAAACTTCTTGTAGCATGTTGACATTAAGCTACTTTTCAAATTTTAATTTTAATCAATCAAAAGTCGGGTTAAAAGAGTTAAAGAAATTGGGCAGATGCCGATTTACTTTGCTCTGTAAGCATTTAACCAGCTGCTCTCTCTGGTGTGTAGTCTTCACATAAAGAACACTAAAAAAATTTCATCAATTGTAAAAAGCATTTTTGTAATTTTGGTGAACTAGTGGGTTTGTCTCGCATATTCCACGTACGAACAAAACAAGATTCAATAGCTTTGAAGTTTTTAGGCGTAAGAACACACACGGAATCAATATGAATAAATATTTTACGCTTAATGGAACAAATAGAATAAGCTTAAAGGCACCTGTAAAGCCAAATGTTGTAATCAAAATCCTCTGAAAATATTTTGAACCCCCAAGGGGTTGGGCGCAAGATCATCTGTCAAGATCTCAGAAAAGTCAATTGAACTGAAGCAAACATCTCGTGAAGGATTAAATCCCATAAGTAAACTTCTTGACATCTTGGCTTCAGAATTGTTGACTTCACACTCGTTGTCATGAACTCCGAAAGAAAAAGTTTTGAAACGAGCACTTTTCAGAAGTAGAGAGTATTTTTAGTTTGAAACATTTCAAGATGAACAGGGCCTATTTTTAGATCCATATTTGAATTTCACTTCTAACCTCTTTGAAACGACTTAGAAAATTAGTAGGTGGGTTGATCTCAACATTATCTGGAGCAAGAGTTGGGCTATGCTGCAGAAAAATCAAGGAGGGACGCTTTCCAGGAGGTATTTCAAGGTGAACTGTCCCGCTTTTGCGTTTTAAATGGGGGGGGGGGGGGAAGGGACCTGAAAACTTCTACCTGGTGGACATTAGTTTTTATGATACATTTGATACTTTATTAAAACTGGATGCATATTCGAATCTTTTTTTCATGTAAACTAGAATTACTAAATACAAAACGATATTCCATGTAAAATTTTCTCCTTTCATGATAAGGATGGTTAATACATTGACGAAAGCAATGACAATCTCTGAAGGAAAAATTCCAATACGAATTAAAGGAACTCATGTTAAAATCCCTTTATTTTCAACCTTTCAGAAGTACAGGGTGGTCATAAAGATACTTCGCCGATATATGAACCTCTAACTTCCGTTCCGTTCAACAGTTCGAGATGAGATTTCAGGTATAGTTATTCATAGGTATGAGCTCGGGATTCTGTGAATGGCAAGAAAATGGCGCTCACGATTGCAGTTATAATTACAGAAACTTGAAAATTTTGAATGACACCTAATTTTTCCTATCGCAAAATGCTCAGCGCATGCGAAAACCCTAAAGAGCGTTAAAACAGTATATGTATGACAAAAAACGGATGCGTTGTGCAGGGTGGAAATTTGCATATGACAGAGGCCAAAGTTCACATAGGTGAAATCAGACAATTTTATCGGTTTTCTACTCTGAATATCTGGCGAGCGGCGTTCTCTGATCGATGACTTGCCTCTGTCGTGCAAATTTCCTCCTTGTGCCCCGATCGTGTTTCTGTTGACCGTTCGCAGAGCTGTTTTTTTGTGTGTGCATAACGCGTCCGTTTTAAATGATACACGTACCGTTCCAACGTTCTGTAGTGTTTTTACATGCACTGGGCATTTTGCGACAGGAAAAAGTAGGAGTTGCTATTCAAAAATTTCGAGTTTCTGTAACTATAACCGTAACCATGAGCGCCATTTTGTTGCCATTCACAGAATTTCGAGCTCCATACCTCTGAATAACTATACCTGAAATATCATCTCGTTGAACCTAAGGGCCGCTAGAGGTCCATATATCGGCAAAGTTTCCTTATGACTACCCTGTACTTAGGTACAAATCCACAGCCAGGGGCGTAGCCAGAGATTTTTTTCGAGAGGGGATATGAAATTATAGTCAACAAATCTAAACAATTCCTTTTGTTATTAATGTCCTATTTAGTATTTAAGATAACATGTATTTTTTCTATGTATGTTTAGAAATCAATTTCTTTTTTTTAATAAATTTTAAAAATCCTTTGATTTTCACATTCTCAGACAAATTTCGGATAGGGATACATCCCCATACCCCTCCCCCTGGCTAATTCTGAAGTAATAATTATGAATACTTAAAAGTATAAAAAAATTTAGAGAAAATACAGGTCGTAAACATTTCAAATTTTTTTATTATCTAAACAGTCGATTAATTTAGAAATTATCAAAGGTGTAATAGTTTAGTTTAAAACAACCAATACCATACAATGTGTTTCTTGTGCGGATTGGTCGAATTAATGGTTTGTGGTGACAGATATGCGCCTAGCATGCGAGAGTACTCGTTTAACTGCGATTTGATCTTTGAACTTAGTGAAATTTAGAATGAAAAATAATGCTTACCTAAAGTGCCAATACGTTTCTTAGCTGGAGCAATTAATATGTCACCAGCTCCAGAGTTGGTCGAGATATGATGCAGGGGAATAGTATCGCCACTGTAGTAACTAGTGTCAGCATGCCCATTACGAGCCCTTATGTCACTGGACATCAGATACTGGTGGTCAGAAGGGTCGTCGCCCTGGGAATTGTAATCCGAATAATAGGGAGTTCTTTGCGGCATTGTTCTTCAAGGAAGTGAAATCTCGAATTTATAGATTAGGGAAAGGCAAGTAAAGGGTATCCAGCAACATGTTTGATAAGGTAACCTGAAATAAAAATAAAAACATTAAGTATAAAGTAATAAACGCAGAGAAAACAGTTTTAACTACTATCTTAATGTTTAGTGGTTTTCGTTTTTTTTTCTTTTTTTCTCGTTGTCTTTGCCAAATCTTGCTTATTTCTGTATGCTATTTCTGGTGTATTATTTAACATAAATCATCTAGGATTCAAATCCACTGACATTTCAACCAGGAAATGGCAACTAACGAAAAAGATATATATTTTACTTATTTCCACAAAATTGACCAGTCTTCTCCCCTTAACTGCGCATTTTATGTAGGTGAAAGAGCAGGTTAACCGATTTAAGGTCCCTTGGCACTCGTAAACAACATGACCATAACATCAGCCGCATCAAAAAGAAAAGCAACGATACAAAGTTAAAGCAGCAAGCATAAATTCAAGCTTATATCTGACAAAACACTGTTCAAGAAAGGTTGTGGAAGAGAGGAAAAAGAGGAAAACCTCATTCCAAAAGCGGAGCGTCGTAAAAACCGTCTCAGAATGACTTGGCGCCGTAAGAGTCATAATATGTTGAAGTCCGGATGACACGATAGTCGGTAGCTTAAGCTTCACATCAAGATGCTTCAACTTCAAGTATTTATGAGAGTTGGAAATTGCATTAAGGATGGCCTACTTGAGAAACTAATAACTTGAAAACTGCCCGAAAGAGATTAAGCGTTGAAGAGGCGTCGTAAGCTGAATTCGAAATATGTCGTGAAACAGTTTTGAAACTGCTCGATGTTTCACATGTAAGCTATTTGATGGAATTACTAAACTTTATCTATTAGGATAGTAATGATACTTAACTAGGATGGAGACGGATAAGATCCTAAGAGTCTCTTTCTTAGGAAATAAAGTGGTATTTGGATAGGGTTTATCTAATTTTAATCTTCATTATTAGCAAGGACTAAATTATTGACGGGCTCATATTTCGAAATTTTCTATGATACCATTGAAAATGTTTGGAAAATGCTTGTGCTCCTCGAATAAAAAATATTGTATACCTGAACATTGACATGCGAGTTTCCACCCATATTTATAACTTTTACCTAGGATAAGAGTTATTTGATGTTTTTCAGACGGCATCTCCACCAATTTCCCTTTGCTTTCTAAATCTTTTTAATCCACAATTATTTCCCTGTCTAAAACAATATTCCAGAAAACTAATCAAACTCTTATTACAGTGGTTATCAAAATATTCACTTTTTTCATATTCTTGAAAAACTTCTTTTCCGAGTTGAGCCCCGTTATAGTCCATTCATTTATGACTGTCTGTACCGATAGATTTTATTGAAATCAAATCATCGATCCGGTTTTCAATCTCTAGCTTTTGACGTAATTGCCTTTAGGTTTACGGAACACTTAAACACTTTTTTTTAATGAATAAATTATCCAACATTTTTCGTTTTCAATTAAAGGTAACGTATATGGGGAAAACGGAGTTGCAAGGGGGGGGGGGGGTTAGGTAGCAAGCAATGAGCTAATATTCCAATGTACCGAATTCTCTTCATCTTATGTTAGATTCGGATTTATAATTTGCTGTTTAGCAAGATTTCACGTCAAATACTACACTAAAGATGTCTTTTAAACAATGCTTATTTAACTAGATCAGAACTCAAGCAATTGATGCCTGAATGGGGACAATGAAATGTTGGAGGGGCGCCGCCTAGTCGGTGGGACTTATCATATTGAGAGGTTTGTCGTAAAACGAAAGAAATAAAAAGAGCAGCCGAAACCTTACACTGAAGATTTTAAAGTTTATAGGTGACGTTTGTGGGCGATGTGACGGCGGCGCACAGTGGGGCAGAAGGAATGAAAACCTGGCTCAAATGCAGAAGTGTGTTAATTTAAACCAAATGTTGATCTTAAAGTTTCTAATGAGTTTATTGATGTATACTAACCCTTAATTTTGGTTTTATTGACAAATTTTAACTATTGAGGTAAAAAATTACTATTTACTTTGCGATATCTGAATTTTTCTCACCTAAAACTACTAACCGAAATATATCTTTTAATAGTTTTCTTTTAAAATTAATATATTATGTGCATGGATTAAAAAATAATTTTATATTTGAAAAAAAAAAAAAAATGTATATTTTTACAGCAATTTACAAATAATGCGCAACAATTATTTATGAAAATTGCAAATATTAACACCAAAATCAACTTCAAATTGTATGGTTATATGTTCCTTCAAGCTGATTTATATAATAATTATAGCTTAATCTATCACTTAAAAATTCCCTGTAGTTTAAACAATAAAATTTGTAGATAAAATTGATATGGCAAATATTTCACACAAAACTTCAAATAAGAAAACAAAAACGCCAATTTCCTTCCATGGAAAACTCGTATGTTTGAAGTTATACTCTAGTAAAACTATAGTAATAGGTAAATTAGATCTTATAAACATACCATGTCCACACTTGCGACTTCTCATAATTGTTTTTATCCAACATAGTACATTTACAATGCACTAATATAATAGAGACATTAATATAACTCCCATAAGCATTAAAATTGAAACAAAGCACTTGCAAAAGTATTCGTGAAAAATATACAATTATAGTAAAAATAAAATATAAATTCTACTTATTTTTTTTGTTTTAAAATATGAATTAAAGTAAAATTAAGTTGTATTTGAAGTCCGGAAAAACGAAACAGTAGTTTAGTGATATAATATGAATATAGTTTAAAGATCTGCCAATGAAAGTGAATCATCTGAAGAATAGTTTGGGTCGGAATTAGATTCAACTGCATTTATGAATTCCTCTTGAGAGAATCGTATAAGTTCTAAAACATCTTTAGAAAATGTATTTAACTTCTTTGTAGGCAATTTTCTTAAACTAGAAATTATAGAATCAGATGCCAACTAAAGTCGATGCATCACATCTTTAAATTTTTCACTTAAGCTTTCTTGAAAATGCTTCGCGATATTTTTTAATGTCTTTATTAAGAACTTCCTGAGCTTCCTCTGCAAGCATTCCAATGAACATAAGCTCATTTTGTACTATTTCCGGTCCATGAACAGATATTGTCCATGAATGTTGTTGGTATATTGAACCATGGATAGAGTTTCCATATGCTATTTTGCCAATTCCAAGCAAAATGCTCTAAATACATTGGAAGCATCTGTCTTACACAAGCCCCGAGAATCATTTAGACTGCATAGGCCAACACTTTTGGAGTTGCTTTTGACCATATAAATTCTGGTTTCTTTAAACGTTTTGATCTTTCTCTACTTTCCAAAATATATGAAAATGGTTGACCTAATATTTTGCTTAAATATAATGGAAAGTAAACATCTTCATTTAGTCATTCTTTATTTTTAATTTGAAAAGCACTTCCAGTTCTGTTGCTGGCTTTCCAATTTTTTCTTATTGGGTTTAAAAATTATATCAAAACATCTTGGGTTCGAGATAAATATTGATTCGAACGGTTCGGTTTTTTTGTGGTTTTTTTCCCTTCTTCAAGTTTCAGACTTTTTTCATCTACAAGTAACGCGCATAGAAGCTGGGATGTTTGAAAATATTTCAAACTACTTCCTGTTTTTTTATAAATTTATAATATCCTTTAAACAAGAAATTACTTTATAAATCCAAAGGATTTCTACTATTTTGTACACTTGATTTAATTTGATTGTACGTGATGTTTGAAACTTATTGGTATGTTAAAAAAACTACTTTTTATAAATTTATGTACGGTTCTTACAACTTTTCAACTGTAAAATCTTCATGTATTTTTTACAATAAATTGAACTAAAACTATAGTTTTAATACTAAATATTAATAAATTTGAGTTCAAATTTAAATTTCAATAACTATTAAGTTAAAAATAATTTTATTCAAACTTTTTTACTATTATATGTATAAGGTCATAAAAACAAATTCAGTGAATAATTAAGGTGCTTTTTCGATATTAAATAAAAAATATTAAAATTAACACAAAAATTAATAAGATATTTTACATTCTACTAACCACTTGCTATAGACTCCATAGCAAAGGTTTACTTCTTATATAAAAACAAAATTCGAAGAGATGTTAAAAAAAAAGCAGTAGCTCTGAAGAAAACTTGTGCTTTACTGAAAACGTTTCTGTAAATTCAAACTTTCACCCTTACAACTGCACTGAAAAACTCGTAAAGCATCTGAAAAAGATGGTACCAGATGCTCAAGATACTTGTAAACAGAACTCTGTTGTTTAAATAGAAAAATTAAATAATTTTTTGAACTTTTGGCTAGCTTTTTCTTCATTTTGCCCCAATGTACGGCGAAAAAAAAAACGGATTTCCGATCTGTTAGGCGTCATTTCGGATTGAGCTGGAAAAAATAAAGTATCCTTTTCACTTCTTTTGATAAACTCGAGAGTATAAACTAAAAGAGTGTATTCAACAATCTCTATTGTCGGCCATAACGAATATAATTAGAAGACGAACAGTTAACAAATAAAAATGGGTATTTCTTGGATAAAATTGAATTCAAAAGTCGCCAAAATGTAAAACATAATCCCCCTTCCACAACTCCCACTGATAAACTTCGACTTTGTAAATTAAGCTCAAAACTAATGATGAATTAAAAAAAAAAAAAAAAAAAAAAAGTTATCTGAATAGTAGTGTATCAATAAAAAAACTGAATACTAATGGGCAATACTGTACATTTAAAACTCTCTGGAATAAGTATTTTTTATGTATATATACTAATACTATAAATTTATATGCTTAATACAAGTCCACTAAGATCAAATCCGTTTTTCTAGAGATTATCAAATGCTCAAAATCTTATCGAATATGTTATGCATCTGTTATTTCAGAAAAACATTGAATAATGTAACTTTCCAGGAAAATTATCGATTTCTTGGGTAGCAAATTTCTCAAACTAGTTCATCCAATTTTAACGATAGATCATTGTTATGGTCACGCTATTATTCTTTCATCGAATCTCTTGAACTGTTTTTGATATTTAACATTTTACCGGCTGTTCCGAGAAATTTGATAAACCTGTTAACATAAAATGACATTTTCTTCTAAAAAAAAAGTTATTCCACACAGATTATTCAAATAGTCAATTTCCTGTTTTATATTTAATAAAAATTTAACTTGACTTCCTGGATGTTGCAGGAAAACATTCAAATATTTTTTTTATTACACACACTAAATAATTCAAAGCATTGCTATGATTTTAATTAATCACATCACATTTAACAAATTTCCGTGACTTTCTAAAAAAAAATTTTAAGAAACCATAATCAACAATTTTTTGTTCAAAGTTTAAACTTAACTTTAGTTTCGAACAAATATTTATTCAAATAGTATTGTATTAACGCAATAACTATACATTTAATAATTTACTAGATTGCACTGATTAGATATTCACACATTACCTCGAAAAAAATCTTAGCATTATGCAAAAAGTTTTATTCAAATAGAGCCAGGATTTGGAGAATTCTTTGGACATAGATATGGATCTAATAATATTTTTGGAAGTCCCAATAAAATGGAATGGTGTGAACCATTTCTTATTTTTTTAAGCAGAAATGAAGTTTTTAAAACATACTAGAAAGAAAATATTTGAAAAAACACAAAACACTGCCTCAAAAAACTTAACTTAGAGCTCCCCCCCCCCCCCCCCCCCCCAATATACGGATACTTATCCCAAAAAACATTATGAAAGATGAAAGTTTGGGTAATAAATTATCAAAAAACAATAAAAGTAGTGGGCAAATTGTTTTTACCCGGAGGGGGAGGGGGAGAAAGAAAGTATACCCAAAGAAGAAATAAAAATATAAACTGGGGAGAGGGAAAAGGGGGGGGGGGGGATGTAATCCCAAGCTAAGGAAAAACTTGCAAGTAAAAAGTATGAGGCTATTCTTTTAACATAGTAATCTGAAGTTAACGTAGCGGTAAAAGGAAATTTATATTTGCTGTTTAAACTTTTTACCCAGGAGTTGTTCACTAGATAAAACCATACATTAACTGACCATAACTTTTGATGCTTTTAAAGGAACATTTGGTAAAGGGAAAATTGTTGATTATAAATTGAAAATTTCGTGTTTGATTACCAAATACTCTCATTACTTTACCAACAATATATTTAAAATGTATATGTGTGATAATTATTCAATGCCTTCTGAAATACAAATATCAAGAAGTGTAACTTTAAATTACTAAGAAGTCTTTTGTACGGACAGATTCACTAACTCAGATGTGCTATGTTATGTACGTTTTAGAGCTAAATAATAGTTTAGTAGGTGACTTGGTTTGTTTATATGCTAATTGTGTCCAGAGATGTTGACGAGTGCATTTAGAGTGGTCTAATCAAACCAAGTAGAAAGAATTCCCTGTATTTAGCTTGACAAATGTGTGATTTTCACTGAACAGTTCCTTGTTTCATAAAGAGACTGTTCTAAATTACCAATTTAATATTTATTAAGAGTTGTGCAAATTGAATAGGAAGTTATTATAGATCATTATTTCTTGACAATATTATTTCGTAGCATGCAACTTTGTAGTTATACAGAAAGATTAATTTTCATAAATATTTCTCTGAAGCGTTAAGCAATCCTTCAGAGAAATGAATGCTTAACAGTTTTTCTGCACTCCAGTCGTGATCTAGTAGCGAGGATCTTATCTTTGAGAAAATTCAACATTAGTAAAAATATAACTCTTACACGATAGTCTGTGCTAAATCTGCAAAGAATTTGATTGATTGGAATATATAGAAATTATTGAAATTAAATACGTCTTAAAAAGAGGGTAGAGGGGAGGGGGGGAGGTAAAAAATCAAATTTGGAAAAAAAGAAAAGTGTTAAGTTGTTAATTACGAAAACATGTTTTCTTGTTAATGTATTTGAAGATTCCATTAAGATTTTGTTTTAACAGATTTCATTACTTTTAAGTTCAAGAGAAGCGTACTTATGCACACTTTCTTGCTAACCGAATTGTTCTTTTCGTTTCTAATCTATTATAAAATGTCGAGCTATACTATAAAATGAACGAGGGATTTCACTACAAAAAGGTGAAGCTTTTGTTAAATTATATCAGCAATTAGGTTAGTGTATGTTTAAACAGTTTTATTTTTAGAAAAAAACTTTTATGAACGAGTGAAAATCCATCACAGAATTTGTGTCTCTTATTCATAAGAAAAAGTTCGTTAATTAATCGTTCGTTGTTAATCAAAAGTTCGATTGAATAAATGTTGGTTTTGAAAATAAAATGTAAGTAGATAAATACTGAAAAAGGAACAAAACCGTTGTAGGCTGACATTGGTTATCTACAAACCGGGATTTCTTTTCTTTTTCTCCATATTCTTTTGAAAATACACTGATGAAAAAGATATGAAATATACAGTTCAATTGCATATTCGTGGGTAGTCTCGCATGCTTTAGTAATATTGTGGCCCTTATACTTTAATTTATTAAATCACTACAGCTACACTACTAACAATTTAGTCTTGTATGAAAAACACTTAGTCATATACAAAATACAAGGTGTTCCGAATAGATTGAGACTCGCTTGAATTCTTTATCCATTAGAGGTAAGTCGGCAATGTAAATTGCAAAAATGTTGAAAATAAGGTAAAAAATATTATGTTAAAATATCCTACTATTATTTAAAAAAATTACACTTCGTAAATTTTTTTATAAGACCCTTCTATAAAAATTTCCTCATAAATGTAAATTGGAAAGTTTATTTTCCATCCATTTTCAAATATCACTAAAAGGCTGTTTCTTCGGCGAAAATAGGGATCATAAAGAAATTGATAATGGAAATTTTTAGGTCAAAAAATAACAAGCTAAAATAAAAATCCTAAATGTACTTAAAGAAAACCTTAACTCTTTGAAGCTTAGTGGTTCCACACAGAAACTACTTAAATTTTTATTTCTATACGCAGACTGGTTTTCACAGCGAAACCACGAAGCGTAGAAATTATCACTTACAAAAGTTAAAACAATTATTTTTTTTGCAAAAAGGAAGTATACTCTATTTTTCAACACATAAAGACAGTCCATACCAATCGAAATTAGTGCTTCAAAGGGTTAATAGATTTAGACAAATAGCAGTACTTGCTTTTAAAACCCGATACAATAAAAATTTAACCAAGCAATTGTACATAATTTACATTTAGAACTTGGAATATGTATCAAATTTACCATGTAGTGTAAAAAGATTGAATTCTTTTTAGCTTAACTTTATCTGAAGTTAAAATAATAAAAAGTCTCAATATAAGAAAACCCCTTAAGAACGTTACTGTATTGCGAATCTACCCTAAAATCCTAAAATTGTGTTATTGCAAATGTTATCATACATTTTATATTTTTATAAGTCACAAATTTACACTTAAATTTTCAATTAAGCATAACTAAAATGTTCCTAATTAATCAAATCTGTCTGGAGAGGTCGTATAAAAATTAAAAAATCGTAACTTTTTGAAAATTAACAAGAAATTTTTTTATTGGTCATAATTCTTACCTTATTTTGAACTCAATTAACATTGTCGACTTATCTTTAAAAAGTAAAACAGCTTTCAATATTTTTGGGACACCCTGCAGAGTGCTCAAAAAAGCAGAATGGTAAAATAAAACAACTTTGTCCTCTTACTGTGATTGAAAATCCATCAAAATGCGATCATAATAAAGTGGTTTCGAATTGTTAAATTCTGCATTTTGTTACTGTAACGCTCAAATTGAAAAAAATAATGATAATAATCCATAAAATTATACGTAGCTGATGTCTTAGCTAAATAAGCAGATAATTTTAAAGATAAATTGTATTTGAAAAGTTCCGAAATAAAAACCTTTTCGAGATAACATTTTCGAATTAGCTTATGCTTTGAAAAATATTGATGTCCACGAGGGAAAAAAAACTCTTAAAAGAAAGAATGACAAGCAAATAATAATTTTAGTCCAATGTCATTAAATTTTAATAAACTCGTTTACTAAATTAAAAGCATTTCAACTTACTTTATTGATGTTAACAAATATACAGGGTATTTTGGAAAGGATTCATTAATTTTAAAATGTCATAACTTCGATACAGTGAGAGAAATAAGTAGCATGATGGATATAGATAGGTACGTAATTTTAAATGCAACAGTTTGCAAAATTAGTTACAATACTGAAATGTGGCAACAAATTGTTCTAAATTTGAATACATCGGAATAAATTCATCGTTTAACTCACGAAAAAGGGGCACTATGATAGCTTTACTGGATAGTGCAGCCCAAACGGTCACGTTTGGAGAATGCAGTGGTTTTACAAGACACGTACGGATTTTGAATACCCCATTATTCACCAGTTTTGTTTGACAAATCCGTCCAAATGAAAATGGGCTGCATTGGTAAACTATATCTGGGTTTCAAATTTACTCTCATCAGTCGATTTTGCAAAGAGGTGTATTTAAAATTCATACTTGTCTATCTAATATACTATTTGTCTGTTCTTTCTGTCTCCCATTGTTTCATTTCAAAGTTACAAATTCCTTTCTAAAACACACTGTTCGTGATTAGTGTGATAACCATTTATTTATATTATTTAATAAATCCAATAACTTCTATATAGAAAATGGATACTTTCATGTAAAACCAATGTCTTACCCAATAAAAAAAATTTAGGTATATATTTTATATATAAGACAGCAATAGAAAGAAATAGAGAAATAAATAAATAAATAAATAAATAAATAAATAAAATTAAAAAAAAAAAAAAGCGTTTAGATAAAGTAATTCGCAATATAGTACCAATAAACGGAATAACGTTGACGGTAAAAAGATAAAGGTTAAATGTAAATGGATAAAGTAAAGCTCAGCACGTCGTCTTCTCTCATAAATATCGAAGTACAGAGAACGTGTTAAAATGTTATCCAACGTATTAAGAGTAACTGCAAGCTCAAGAAATACTGCAGGCAAAAAAGAAATGTTCTCGCTAGAATGAGAAATGATTTCGCTTCATTTCTATTTAGAGGAAGTTTTATAAGTTTAACGTCAGGGCCAACGGAAGAAATTTATCACTTAATTTTTAGAAAACGAAAATAGAAGATACGGAAATTGTGATAGGAATGGAAGGAAGTTATTTTGCTGGATCGCCGTTCGAAAAAGATTCTCGACAATAAATAGCATCGTCTAACTCGTATCCAAGTTGTATAATAATTTAAAAATTGTCTATCCCTTTTGAACAAAATCTAATTTGTTTAGTTTTATTCCGATGATTGCTAAGATTTGCAGAGATATTCTTCAGCAATTTGATAATCCAGAATTTATAACTTATTTTAAGTAAAAGATTGTTCTAAGTATGGACATTTAAATAATCCTGTAATTTTTTAAATTGATCCAAGAAACTCCGGAGAGAAAATAATTTGTCTTCTTGCACAAAATTAAAATTTTTGTGAAGCGTTTTAAATAGGGACGTTGCAAAATATGAGAAACAATGTTTATCTATATTATGGGATAATTTAGCGTTTATACGACTTAATAAAAATTCTTGAAATAGGCAGTAGCATTTAGATGAGAGGTTGGTTAAAAAAAGGTAAATGCCAAAAGGCACGTCTTTTGTACAATTCTTGGGAGTCAAAAGAAAAATTCAGAGTTTTCCCAAAAAAGAAATTGAATTTTGCTTATAGTATGGCAAGAGTTCGTAGTCAGTCAAGCATAATATAAGAGACAGCTACTGAAAAGCTTTGACATTTCTTTAGTGAAAATTTCAATCTTGCTTAGTTTCTAGACAGCAGCATATTTTACTTAAACATTTCAGTTATTTTTAGAAATATAGCTCTCCATATTTTATAATAGCTTATTCTTCGTACCTGGATTCTTATTGCTCATAATGAGTTTTACTTCCCTTATTTTGCGTGCTCAATTCCATTCGTAAATCTCTGTTTTCGAGCTGCCGTGATTACATGCCAGGGAAGAGAAAATCTCATTTAGAGCAGGCTAGAACTCATTTCAGGGAAGTGGATGCGGAATTTAATGTGTTTTTTTTTTAGGAATTGAATAACTGCGTTTGCTTCGGTATGGCTGGAATACATCTAAACATAAATATACTAACATACTGAAAAATATACTCAAGTAGTAGAATTAAGAGGAAAGAATGTTTACCAAATTCTACTACAGCGAAAAGCGATTCGTTTAATTTTTTTAATAACGCGGAAAACTTGAAAATGCATTTACCCTTATTCTTGAGCAATTCTTGTCAGTATATTTATGGTAAAACCAAATCTGACACCGAAAAATTGCCTCTGGGCCAGCGCTTTTATGATGTTCACCTAATTTTATCTCCATTAAACGCGAACGATATCCAAAACTATTCGGCTTCTTTACAATACTAAAATGCTCTCAATTTAAAATTGCTATGCAAATATTTGGTTGAATAAATTAAGGTGCATTCTTTCCAAAAAATTTCAATTCATAAAAAGCAGCAACAAAAACTAACTTTCAAACTGGTTGAAAAAATTTATTAAAACCGGTGTCTTTGAAGGTATAAGAGATTGCTTAAAAATGATATTGTGAAAGTCCACGCTGAAACAAGCAGAAACTTAAAAAATTCGATGATTTAATAATCTTATCTCTTAAAAATGACACTAAGATCCAACACTGTACTTCGATTTACAATGCAAAAGGATTTTCGTAATAACTCCCGCATATTTACTTAATATTCCCTTTCAATATTCTTCTCTTTACATCCCAAGGTAAATGTTTATCGACACATGTCAGACACAATGATGAAGGGTTTAAATCTTATCTCATGCATTAGTGATGCAATGTAGTATTAACAATATAAGATTTACTTTAAGTAAAATGCCTACAAACTGTGACAGAATAAATTGTTTTAAGAGATAGGACAATACAATGCCAAGATTTATTTGGCATGAACTAAATCAAATATCTTAAAGGGTCTGTTATTCGGTTCTCTCGTGTTAAGGATAAACTTCATAATTGCAATTTTTCATTATGACATTAATAACTTGCTTAAATACCGATATAAAAAAATTTCTTCAAATATTTGCGAAGTTATTTATAATTTTAACCTCATTAAGTTTTACTTTTGCATCCCATTTTTAATTAGAATAACGTATCCTCAGTTTTGTATTTCATAACATTTTGACAAATGCGACATTTTGCCTTTAACGTGAATATATTCTCAACCCAACATTTGTAGCTACCATATTCTACTCTGTAGTTTTGCAATGATATTCAGTTAATAACAAACGTATCTGCATTTGGCATATCTAAGATCTTTTAAACTCAAATTTATCAAAAAAATCAATCATCAGCGGGGCTTAATAATAACATACAATTACTTAATTGAATACATTAAATGGACATTTCAACATGACATTAGGATGAATCAATATACCAATACGAAATACTAACATTGAACTGAACTGCACAATACAACTAACTTCTGAAAGACACACCTATGAAGTCAACTAATAACTAAATATTACAAAACACGGAAGCAGAAGAAAGCCTTAAAAAACAACTAGTGGACCCGTGCACAACCTGGGCATTTAAGATTGCTCAGAAGATTGATTTTTTTTTTTTTTTTTTTGGAAGGTTCAACAGAGGTAGATATTGTATTCTATTGTTGAGAGATATAATGAAACTTGATTTGGAAAGCAGCTCGTGTAACTAGCTGGTCGGTCTGGTGAGAAATCGTAACCCGTACATCCATGCTAGAGAGTATCCAATGGAACTTTTATAATACTTCAGTTCAACAAATAATGAAGGGAATTGTTTAAAGCGGAGAACTATATCTTTAAAATAGTAATATATTTACCTACTGTAGCTTAAATAACGTAGGGGAAAGAGGGAATTCTTGTCGAGCCCACGCATCCCCTACAAAGAATACCCTCTACATAGAGTTCCAAAATAAACTCTAAATAGAATTCTCGCTTAGAGTAAAAAAATAAAACTTGAGCTTCCATTTTCTAGCAAATAAAGATGTGCAATTGCAAATAAACTATTCGTCAGAAGTGAAGATCTTAGCCATTAAATTGAAATATTATTTATCAATTTTGCATAAAGGGAGAAAAAGATCATTACAAAGAAAGAAAAAAACGCCATCCAAAAATATTCAACTTGCATTCAAACACAATTAAGCAATCAATTAATTGTGAAGTCTCCACTTGCTGTTTGAAAAGTTTAATAGTCCAAATTCAATTAAAAATTTATTTTTAATGTGGAATTTCGTAACTTTGACCAAAGTAAAAGTTTATTTTAAACGCTATTTAAAATAATTGCCATCATAAAAATGAGAAGCAGAGTAAAATTTGCAACATTGGAGCTATAATTCCTAAGCTTAGAACAAATTGTAACTAAGTATAACTAACCCTTCCATGCTAAAATCTATCCCGTTTTCACCGCTAAAATTCTAATTAAGAGTGTAGGTTTAACGCAATTCAAAAACTTCGTTTTCAGGTAAATTTGAGCTGCAACCTGCTGACCTCCATTTGCGCGATAAGTTTACCCAATTAGCCAGCAAATCGCGAAACTCAACGGCCGTACGGTTCAATCCGAATGAACAAGTTGGTTGATTGAAATTTACTGGCGCAAGGGCAATGCTAGGGCCAACCTGCGCCAACCGAATGAACAAGACACTGATTTTAAAACTGCTCTCTTAAAATCTAACATTTTTATATGCAAAACTGCTGGTGTAGGTGACCAGAAGGTTACGAATTCCGAAATTATGCAATATTTTTTAATCGCCGTTGACTTTTTAGTTTAGTTGCACAGACAAAAGAAAAATTTGTCTGTACGATATATTAACCTTTATACCAATTAATCCAAAAAAAAATCAAAATTCCACGGAATCGCGAGCTCTGAAAACCAAGGTAAAACCGCACCTGAAAAGAAATCAAAACACAACTCACGACATAGCGATTATCCCCGAAAAGCACGCACACACACATACACAAAAAAAACATTAAAAGTAAACTCTCTTGTTTTCCGGTGTACGCGTATAATGAGGTAGATAGATCGACTTTTATAACGGGAAGACCTAAAAAATTGTTTGAACGGAAATCACCCGAAACACCATCATTACGGGATATTTTTTTTTTTGCCCCTTAGTGCAGTCAGTTTGAAAAACGTAAACCACACGAAATATTAATGAGGACACATAAAAACTGTTTTTTGAAAGCAAAATTAGTTCGAGTAAATTTAATATCTCCGTAAAAATACTAACAGAACTATATATAGCTTTTATTAAACGGGTCACAATGAAGATTTCTCTTTCTTTTGACTATAAATAATGTATGTTGTTTAAAACAGATGCATTTGTGTATGCGCCTTTCCGAATTTACCCAAAAATATCGATTAATTTCTATGAGAAACCCGTTTCTAAAACTCGTTAAAAGAAAGAAAAACCTTCAGTAACCCAATTTTGTTCTCTGGATTTTTATCGAAATAACTTACATACATTTTTAAAAATTTCGAATGTTCTAGTAAAAGTGTCAAAATTGTTAAACGCGCAAGAACAACACTGATATGCTTCACAAATTCAAAATATAAAAATCATTGACATGCATTTTATGATTATAGCAAGCCTAATGTTTTAGTCTGCTTTATTTCAAAAACAAGAAAGGAAGGTTTGATAAAAAAAAAATGAGCTTAAAACTAAAAAAATTAGAATGCGAGTACAATAGTAATACTTCGCTAGTACTAAATGACTAGGGCTTTCAAACAGTAGCTGCGTTACAATTTTTACAAGTTAGTAAACCAGTTTTGTTGTTGGCCCTTACTGCTCACATGGAACTCGGTGACAGCATACTAAAGCCAGCTTCAAGACTATTCAGTAAATGTTTCTGCCAGTGCAAATAAATTTTAAGTTTCTACGTTATTGCAAATTGATGATGTCATCAATTATTTATGTCAATGTATTTATGTCGAGGCACGTTGCTACTGGATATTTGGGCAACTCGGCTGAAAATCGCGGCATTCCCTCATAATTCGAAATTTGATATACAGCATGGAAATGCATGGTTTGACATTGATAGATCTGAAAAGGAAAACGATACGTCACTCTTGTTTAAAAAAAAATCAAAGTCACATTCATTTACAGGGGAAATAAATGCGAGGTTCAAGTACAAATAGACCAGTCAGAATTGCAGAATTGCTTTCGATGCAGATATTTCAAGTCCTACCTTAATGTTTCAGTACACAGACCCTAATCCAACACCACTGATTCACGTGAAAAATTATGCAATTAAACATAAGTAATAGCTGGAAATATCGTCAAGAACAATCAATAAATTACAAAATATATTTATAACAGCATAACTTATAAGGAGCATAACCTTAAAGGATTTAGTTCGGAGTCGTAAGTAACAAAGTACAAATACGCGGGGCAAATGAATTTTAAACGTAGGCGTTAGATGAAGTACATAATAGTGAATTGTTATGGGATATCCTGTACAAATTCACGTTTAAATTTAGCAAGTTTAGTAGGAAAGCTACGATTTACTAAAATTTTTATTTTTACTACGATACTTTTTCCTTGAAAACTACTTCTAATTAAAGTATTTTATCTTTGGCCAAAAATAAAATGTCTGTAGCAATAAATTACCTTTCAATAAAACAATGATTAAATTTTGATTCACAGCAATGCATGCGAGCGTACGAACCTCAGTGATTTGCGATATACCTTTTTTAAAATCCAGTCAGTCCACAACACTTGTGTGCTGTCAGAAATAAATGATGACACTTGTGGAGCTAGAAATAGGAAATTAAGCGCAAATAAATGAACAAAAGATCTGAGTTAATCAACTTAAAAAGCTACTAGTCACTAGAACAAAATTCATAAACTAATGGAATGGCGTCACCTAGCTATTTCATCACACTGAGGTCATTTCTCTAAAAAGTTACTAATTAATGCAAGGTAAAATGGATCCCTCCCTACGTGCGTTTAAATTTATCATAATACTTGTTTTTGGCTTATTAGAATCTCATAGATTTAATATTTTGTTTTTTAAAACTATTAATGCATTAGTAATTTTTTATTGTGTTTTTGTACACTTTTCATTAAAATAAATTATTTTCTTATGAAGTATTAATGGAATAAAGAAAAGCTCCGATTTTGATATTTTAAATGATTCAACTAGGCTATAATAAAGGATGTTATGAGAACGATCATGGGTCAACAATCATATAACAAAAATTGCATTCGTTAAAGAGCTTAGTTATATGAAATATCTATTAAAATGTTATTCAAGTTTTAACATTTCATTTTAATAAATTTATATTTTGATAGACATTTCTGTACAGTATTTAAAAATAAAGTCTCAGTCCAATCGGAGAATACAAGATGCAAAATAGCGCGCGTAACTTATTGAAGACCTGAAATGAAAAACGACATAAGTACAAAAAAAAAAAAAAAAAAAATTATTCAGGAGAGGCGAAAAATTAAAAACATTAGCATTGGTACTTAGGGCTATGACTAAGAATCAGATTGAATTTGAACTATTGCTATTGGAGTTCGCACTTTGGACGTACTCCACTTTGTTTAGCTTGGTCTTGAGGACATTTTTCCGTAAAAAAGAGACTTTCGATTTTTTTGGTACTTAGGTCGTTTTATATTTCTAGTCCTCAATTGCAGAGGTACAGTACGCAAAAAAAAATTCCAAACCATAGCTATATCTTGTATTCTAATTGATGAAATAACAAAAGTCAAGTACCGTTGTAAATCATGGAAGGTCTTTATTAATTGTGTATATATATATATTTTATCATGAGGGGTCATCTACATATTAAAACTAAACCAAACTTTAAAAAGTTCAATGGCAACACCATAATATTATACCATATTTAGATTTAGAATAAAGAAACCCGTCTAAATACCAAATTTCATAATTTTCCAAAGAGTGGTTAGTAATTTAAATGATATAAAAAAAAATGGCAAATTAATGTTAAAAAGAAAATGTATTTTTTTAGCCATAAATTCTTAAATAGTTAATATATTTTAGCAATTTTTATTTCAAACCATAGTTTATAAAAGGCCAAACAAATAACATAAAACTTTTGTATTAAGCAGTTTTTTAATAATTATTTATTAATAAAAAAAGTTTTAATTTATTTTTTTAAATAGAAGCAAGTAATTTTTTTGCTTTTATTACAATTATGGTCGAAGAACCCTCCACAATTTTTTTTTTCATTCCATTTCGACTTTTGGTACTCAAAATTTTAGCAAAAGTGTAAAAAAGCTCACTCTAAGGGACCGTGTAATAGATTACGTCTTGAAGTAAGCAAAACGTTTACTTCTGCCGTGCTTTAAAGAAATTTGCCCTCAAGATCAACCAAAAGATTTTCGCTCATAAGTGTTTCTCAACTAATGAGCTGAAATTTGGTTTCTAGGATAAACGAAGTATTCTAAATCGAATAAAAACATAAAAAATAGGGTTTCGTATTGAAATTTTTAAAGATAGATTTAAATTCACTTAGTACACAGCCCCAGAAGAAAAAAAGTTTTGCATCAGTCATATAGAAAAACATTTTGGTGCAAACCGCAAGATACTACGATAATTAGAACTGAAGATACAGCCATCGTTCTGATTTTTTTTGCTCACTTTTAATGCTTCTGATTTTATTCATGGCTTTACTAATTTGACAGATTCCAATTTTAAGGTAACTGAACGATTGTTATTACCATGACATATACCAATGTAAAAATATGATAAACATTTTAATAGTTGACGAAATGTCAGTAAAGAAATATGCCAGTAGTGGTTTCTTTAAAATAACATTTCTGTTCGATGAATAATTTCTAAGCACTGGATCTTGTTGTTTCCCCATACCTATCAACGAGTATTAGTTACACATATCAAGCATATATTGTGCTTTTGTTACAATGTTATTTACATTGAGAGGAATAGTACAAGTTTAATATTAACTATCAAAGATAAAATGTATCATGCAAAAATATTAAATTAGACAAAATTAACACGAACAAAATGTGGAATAGATTAAAGCGTTGGTAGTTTGGTAATAAAATTGAATATTTTGAGAACACAAATGACATAGTAGCGATTACATCATTGAACCACGTATTTATTCTTGAAATGACTGTTCAAATAGGTCGAAATATACAATTTATTCTTTGTCGGTCATTTTAGTGCATACATTTTAAAATTGAAAATCCAATTCGACTATGTAATTTGATACCTCAAACTTTTCTTTATGTAATACTTTTATGCATTAACGAAACTTGTGATAATGTATAACAATTTAAATATGTTTGGGTTATTGAAATTTAATTAACTGTAGGTATTTTGCTAAGTGTGTTATTTCATTTACAGTAGGTATTTTGCTAGTGTGTTATTTCATTTATTTGTGAAGGAGATTATTTTATTGATAGTTGCACATTTGAGTTGGCTGGTTTATATGCTCATCGCCCGCGCAATGACGGGTAATCAGGCAGGGACCAACAGCTGAATGTGGATTCCGAACCACAACGAACATCCATGCCTAAATTCGGGAATCGAACCCGGCACTTTTGGCATGCGTAGCCAGCCATCAGTTGGTTGATTGCTTTGAATTTTCATTGCGCAAGGTCAACACAAAGGCCAAACTGCGCAGTAGTTCATAAAATTCAATAAAAGTAGTTGAAAAATATTTATTTCACAAAAAGTGAGAACCACAAGAATAAAATAAGATCTTTAAATATGACAATAAAATCCGATTTCCAATGAAAATCTAAAAAGGTTTGCATCTTTTTGTAGAAATTCTAAAAGAGTTAACAGTGGAGGATGAACTGAATTAAAAAGGAGAAGAATTATGGAATTAAAAACCGGACTTTCTGTTAAAATATGTTCAGCTGAAAAAACATTACGGGAAGAACATGTGGGAGCCCTTTCTGCACACAGCCATCAAATAGTGTTGCACATAGGAATTTCACGGCTTCATAAAAACGTCATGTACTACCACTATCACGATACTTCTGGTCAAATTCTGCCAATTACAAATTTGACAATGATATGCAGTAAAACCTAATCAAAAGGCTGACCTTCCATCTAACACGTTAATTACTTTCTATACCAAGATTTTAAATTATTTTTTTCCACCAACAAAACACTGGAAGGATGTATTTTTTTCCAAACACATAATCGGTTTAGAAAAAATTGTAGTAATACAAAATCTTTAACTTGCAGAA
Organism: Linyphia triangularis; assembly: GCA_963978545.1. Lineage (NCBI taxonomy): Eukaryota > Metazoa > Arthropoda > Arachnida > Araneae > Linyphiidae > Linyphia > Linyphia triangularis. Next base: position 25,694,744 of record OZ021721.1, on the reverse strand, counting down.
AAGACAATTACAGATTGCAATTCCTATTGCATTGTTTTGCTCTCGAACTCCCCTTTAAATTTGCGTCTAAAGTTGGATCTAATTTTCTTTTCAAATTAAAAATGTTATTTTTCTTAATTTTATTACAATTTCAGTTATATATATTTTTTAAAGTTAGTATACATTTTATTACGATGTATTTACATAGCCTTTTTAAAGTATATATATAAAATCATTTGGCAAAATCGTTGAATTTTTGAAAGTCAGGATTTGGAATTTAAACACTCAGATGAATGACAACGTAATGACATCCTTTTTTTAAATCTTTAGAATTGTGAAGACGTGTGTATTTACACTTCATTAGTTAATTGGTTTGTACGCTCAACGACCTGTTTAGAAATGAATCTTGAATGTTTACCCTAGAACATTCTTAGGTAGTTTGAAAAACTGTTGCGTGTTGTATGTACAACAGGTTGAGAAATACTGGTATAGTGGATTCGTGCATTAACTACTCTTCAAAGATTAAGAAGCTCTCAACTAGCCATCTTATACATCCAATATTAAAGTAATTATATTAAATTATAGTACAGTAAATATAAAAAAAATTCCAAATTGATCTAAACGTATTAAGGAGGTTTTCTTCGCTAAAGAATAAAAATTATCACCCTTGATGTATATGATCATGCGCTGATTGATAAAGGGAAAAATAGTACAAGTTGGAAAGCAAATATACTTGCAATTAAAGACTAAACACGTAGCATTGTCATCAGCATTTTGTTCAACTTCACGTCTTTAAAGATAAACTTTTCCCTGATAAAAGTAGTTAAAAACTGTAATTTCATAAGTTACTGCGAATTGTATTTAAGTCTTTACGATTCTATTGTCTAAGGAAAAAGCAATGTCATGAAAAAAGGGTTCAATAGGTTACCAACACGTACCAAGAAATATGGACTAACGAGAAATGTTTGCGACGATTTGACCCAGAATATAAAGTTTTGAGGTTGTTATTTTGAGGAGCATGGTGAAACAAGCATGGTGTTGTAATTTAGATTATCCATAATCAGAAATGAATACTGATGAATCAAGTCCCACCGGGGTTCGAGAAATAAAGGTTGGGTCTTTTTAACATAGGCACGGCCTCCCATAAATACGTAATGGTAAATAATGACTTATAATTTAACAGCAGGTGGTTCTGAAAGCTATAGAAATACTCTCATAATAGAAAATGCGTATATATTTTTACTTAAGCAGCTTAAGGTATTTATGACTTTCTTTTCTAGAAAATTATGTATTTAGCATGTTTAATTAAAATCAGAAGTTGGTAAATTGAGGTTTTATAAATTGAAATGTTTTAAAGAATATAGTGGAACTATTTTATAAAATAAAGTAGAATTCAAAACAATGTTACTTAAATATTACACGCAAGTTGTGTCATTCAATTTCTTTGATAACAGAATCGAGAGAGTCAAAATACTTTTAAAATACTAAAAAAACATTCAAAAAGTTTACAATTTTGGTATTTTTAATTTAAAAATATTTCATTTGTAATCGAATTATGGAACAGCAGAAGAAACTAGCTTAAGATTTTTAAAAGCTTTATGTAGAGCTAATACTAAATCCAAATTATAATTTACTTAAGCTTAATTGCAGCTGTTTTGCTCTATAAATACATCATTCCACTACCCGCATTAAAAATAAAACTATACTTGAGTAAAATTACAAAAGAACGTGGTATTTTCTTTCAAGTGACAAAATAATTTTTTTTAATAATTAATCAAAAATAACTTAAGTTCTCTTGTAGTTAATAAACGACAAAAACTAATTAAAAGCTTTTCTACTTGTTTAAAAATTAATTAGTAATTTTAAATAAAACATTGAATTTCATAAACAATAACAGTTTTCGTATTAATTGATTGAGTAAAAAGGTTACATTCTTAGAACGAATAAGGAAGTGTAAAATATACATTAAAAAAATACGAATTTTAGGACCAAATAATCGTAGCAGAAAAAGTATAACAAATACGATGAAAGTTTAAAAAGTTTTCATAACTTCTACAAGGATAAAAAAATTATTGGAGTTTAAATGCAAGTTAAAATTGATTTCAAACAATTATAAAAAAAAATTAATTTGATGTTTTAATATAGAAAACCTTTCTGCCTTTTCAAACGTTGGTAACTTTCAGTTGTAAAAAGTAACGCAATGTTTGATTCCTAAACTTCTAGAATAAATTCTAAAAACATGGGTTGTACGAAAAGCCCACAGCAACGCTGAAAACTAAACAATGATGACACTTGGAATCTGAGTGAAACTAAAAACCACTTGAAAGAACTCCATTATGGAACTTATACCACAAGAGGGTTGCAACAGGGCTAACGATTCTACTGTTCCTTAAATCAGCCTTTAATGATGGGGGGGGGGGGGAGCTCAATTGCGTAAGGGACTTTCAAAATAGACCGGCGGGACAAAGACCTAAGAGAAACGAGACACTTTATGGAGTCTTTGCATTTCGATTAGTGCTACAAGAAAACGAGACTAAGAATAACATAAAATTTTAAAATTACGTTCCCCATCTCCCTACTTTTTATTTTATTTTTTCCCGTTTAGTTGGTTGTTAAAAGTAAAACCAATTCTGTTCCCTCTGGAGTTATTTGTGAAAAGATAAAGAGATTGAAATTATATACGAACCGAGATGGAAGAAAAGGGTTTGGATAATCTGTGATAGTGTACACAAATTATGGATAGATTAGCGATGCATGCAACTTACTGTTCAACCGTAATGCGCTACCGAATATTCGAGATTTGATATTCATAATGGTCTTAATCATACTTAAAAAGCATAACGAGATGTGATGAGTAATCAAATTTTTATTTCAAAATTATGCAGTCATCTTAAAAAGTTACGAAGAGTCGAAGCAGATATTCTATATTAATCCATTTAGGCTGGTAATGTAAATATTATGCTTAATTGGAGAAAAAAAGATTGATCAATCGGATCATCTGTGCAGGAAAGAAAGGAAGGCGCATTGTCAACCAAAATAAATGCTTAAAGGTAGCAAGCAAGTACTTTTGTTCTGAATACGTGCCTTTTGCACTGTATATAAAAAATTCTTCGCACCATTTGCCTTTGAATTCAACGCCTTTATTTCCGAAATGCAAATACAGACTAGCAGTTTCTTTCGAATGCTTTTAGATGGCGTGAGAATCTCGTTTGATACGAACTTGACGTTGCGCTTCTATCCCTTGCATTTCCTTTCTGTTATCAGTTTTTCTCGTCAGCTATTTTGCAATCGCATAAATGTAGCGATTCCTGTTAATGGTTTGAGATCCTAGTACATTAGAAAATATAAATTATTAATAGGCCACGCATTTTGTTTCAGATAGCAATTCCATTTAATATGCCAGTCTCCTTGTACACAGTAAAAAATTACAATTTTTGCCTTCTTAACCACGCTTAACTTTTCATGTAGAATAATCTTCAAGACTTCAAAGAATAATTGCAGGTAAAATTAAAATTCCATTCTTTCAATAAAAAAAAACTGCATGTGAATTATAAACTGCGCTTGTTTTGGTATTTTTTCAAATGTTCGAAATACTCAAAAATGCATATGTGTAATTTTATATCTCGTCAAAGGGTATAAACATTTCATCGTAGATATTCGTAGAGTTTATTTAAATCAATAGTTTTGTCTTACCTACGAGCTTTATTATTTTGCATACAAT